>JADRCH010000076.1:11393705-11561493 GCA_019843965.1 Rhynchomys soricoides | reverse complement strand
ACGTATATATATATGTATATATATATATACATATATATATACGTATATATATACGTATATATATATATAAAGCTCAGTGAGATCAGTGTCAATTTTTTAGAGATTGTAGTCTTTCTCTTTGCTGTAAGCAAACCTGACTCACTAAGCTTTGGCTCTAGTACCATCTGTGTCCAAGGGCAAATGCCCCTACTCCTTGCCGTATGTAAGCCCCACCCATGGAGAGGCTCCATGTCGTGAGTGATGATCACTTCCTGTGGGCGAGAGTATGAGGAGTAAATCTAGCAGGAGTAGTAAACCCCCACAGACATAGGTAAGTACTTGAGGTCAGAGACTGCATCTTTTATAGTTCGTCTACACACCAGTCTCATTAATATGAAGAGTCATTTAGCAGTAGTGGTCGCAAAATACTACAAAGAAACTAGTCTCAGTCCGTGTTCTCGTATCCGCTTTCACGGTGTCTATGTTTCAGGGAGGTTTCTTTGAGAACATAATGTGAAATCATCTCTCTCATGCTTGTCCTTTATTTCTGCTTCTTTCACCTAACCCTTGTAAAGTGTGCTTCAACCTTCAAAACTCTTGTCTATAGGAATAAAACTATAAGATATTAGGAAGAAAAATAAAAATACTGTGGGAAAAAACCACTCTATGTTTATCCATTTAGGTTTTTCCCTGGGGCTTTTTAGAATACTTCAACATTATAACCCTTTGTTTTCCCTTCTCTGATAAAAAATATCTTCACTGTATAAATTCATTGTGCATAGTATTGTGTTACATAAGCACATTTTTTATACATGTATATGCTATTCATTGAGCCTATCCTCCACTGCACCCCCTTCCCCCTTTGTAGCTTATCCACTCAGTGTGGGATGGGGAGAAGGAAAGAGCCAGTGCCTCTGGTGGTATTCTTCTTGACAGTCTGTACCCATCATGTGAGTGGAAAGTACCCAAAACTCCATTTTCAGAACTGTATCTAGAGAGTCTCTGGCTCCTGAAGAAAACCAGTGTGGTTCCGATGTGGGACAGGGAGAGTGGTTTGCGTTGGCACCAACCCTGCGGGTGCTTGGGGCTGGAGCACACACAGCTGTGGGTTACAGATGCTTGCTCTTCAGTATTAATGTGGCCAGCATGTGAAACCATGGCACCGCAGTACTACACAAAGGCCCACGCCTCTGATAGTTTGAGAAAGAACTCCCAGCTGAAGACTTTCTTCTTTGAAGGGCTGGAGTACATTCCAGAACAGAAGGTCCTCTTTCAGAAATGGCAGAATTAACTATAGATGCCTGGTGATGTTGGCCTGGGCATCGGGGACTGCATCACATGTATCTAAGGGCTTGGGAGTTTTAACCAAAAAATACAAGACAAAAAAACAGAAATGAAGAAATAAATGAAAGTACCTTTAAACCTTTGGTTAATAACTTCTGCATTCCTTGCTGTGCATATAGCACAGACCTTGTACATACACTCAAGTCATTGCATAGTTTCTTTGAGATCACAAGTGCAAAGCATTAGTGGAAGCTGTCATCTGAGTCAAGGTATGATAGACATGTTTCTACCAATTATTATTTTCCTGAGCTGTCCCTGAGGATGGGAGAATCAGAGGCCTGTGTATACAAACAAAAGAAATGTGTATGGTGTTGGGTTTCACTTAAAGTTCAATAACAAAAAGCATCTTCTAGACATAGGAATTTCCTTTCTCTCTCAAGACGTATGTGCTCCCTTCTAACAGTATACTTGAGAGAGGGTCTTCCATTTGCCATTGTAGTGGGAATGTTATCTCATCCAGGTTACAATTTCCATTGAAATAGTTGCATACAAGTATCTAGAAGTTAGTTTATTGACTCTTACTGCACTTCTGGGTATCTAATAAATAATGTATTAGTCTGATGGATATGTGGCTACCTAACTATGGGGCATGAAATACGCACTGTTTCTCTAATACACTGTAGGGAGACCTGTTTATAAAGTATTTAGTATTGGTTTTATAATGCACTGTTGACAACAGGAGACCACGAAGCTCAAAGATCAATCTCATTTTGGCCCACAGTATTAATGCTACTTTATAAAGCTATATGACAGGTCACTTAGACAGCGGTCCTTATAGAAAGGACTCTGTTAGGAAGGCTGGTTGTAGTGGCTGTCAGCACAGCAGATAAATGTCTTTGTCCATGTCCCTGAGGTGTTTCTTCGGTGGCTGTTGATTCTGGCCATGTGATGGAACTGATCATTTCCCTGGTCTCGAGAGGGATTCTGGACTAAAAGTGCTGAGTTCTCCTAATGCAGCCCTCACTAATTGGGTGGAGAGTTGATGTGACTTTGGATCACATGGGCCTGGAGGTAGGAGTTAGCAGTAAGGGGTGGGGGGACTTAATCTCCTCAGCTTTGTCTCATGTCTGCTAATGAAGCAATATTCTTAGACATCTCCTCTTTCCTTCATTCAAATCATACATGTGATATAGTTCAAAGTATTTCCAGTTTTTGTTTGCTTTGGGAGATTTCTTTAGCCAGGAGTAAATTTATAGCCATTTAAAAAAATGCTCTGTACATACTTAGATTGGGTTTATGAATAAATAAAGATCAAATCATTTGATCTAAAATCTATTCTTGGTATTTAAAATTTTTTTTACATGAATTCATCACTATGATCACTATAGTTCCCAAAGTTCTGTTTCCTACTTGGCTACATGTTCTGGAGCATGGCATATTCTCTGCATTAAGAACCCCTTATTGGGTTTCAGTATTTAAGTTTTCAGAGTCAGTATTTTCAATTCCTAACTATACTGCCTTTAAAAAAAATATTCTTTAAAAATTTAAATTTAAAATATTCAACATGTATATATATATATATATATATATATATATATATATATATATATATATATGAAAGAGAGAGAGAATGTGAATGTATGTACTATTACATATGTATGTACGTGTCTGCAGAGGCCAAAAGAGGTCATCAGATCCCCTAGTTACAGAAGTTGTGAGCCATCTCACGTAGGTACTGGGAATTGGAGTTGGATCCCATGCAAGAACAGCCCATGTTCCGAACCACTAAGCCCAGTGCTTTGTCTTCAAGCCACTAGACTGGGAGGAGACTTAAGTGCTTTCAGAGCCAGCCCTCTCTGCCCTTTGGCATCTCTTCTGCTCACTCCTCATGGATTCTGACCTTCACTGTACCCTTTTGAGTAGACTGTTCCTTTTCTTTTCTCCAGTTGTTCTCTAGTTTGTGCTCTTAACTGGACTCTTACTATCTGTGTTTCTTTCTAAAAACATTAAGTGTATTTATTATTGTTTTAAGTAAAATATAATTACATCATTTCTCCCCATTCCCTTCCTTCCCCTAACAACTTCCATGGCCCCACCCTCGCTCCTTCTCAAGTTTCTGGCCTCATCTTCTTTAATTGTTACAATATGGCAAGGCCTGAACAAGGACAATGTGGAAAAAAGTGGGAAAGGGAAGTCTCTTGGGGTCCCAACCCCAGACAAAAACTACAGGCAACTGAGGGGCGCTGAAAGAGGTTGTCTTCCCTTAGGAAGTGATCCTCTAATTGGTTACTCAATGCCAAGTGTCTGGTTCTGAAATCATGTACATGCAAGCAACATTGAGTGGACTCAGTAGGTTCTGTTTATGTGTTTACACGCGCACACACACACACGCACACACACACACACACACACACACACACACACCAGTTCCTGCATTTCTTTGTTTTTGGTTTTTGTGCATAGCCTTGGCTGTCATAGAACTCATTCTGTAGACTAGGTTGGCTTCAAATTCAGAAGTCTACTTGCCTCTGCTTCCTGAGTGCTGGGATTAAAGGCGCACGCCTTTATCACCTGATATTAATGCCTGCATTTCTTACCATGGGAGTTTTTCTATGTCTCTCCTTTGGTGTGTGAGGGATTGTTTTCTCCCTTCAGAGAACCTTTTCATTTGTGCTCTTACCACGTTCTCTCCTAGGACCCTTTATCTCATTTTCCCTCTGGCTTGGATCTTCAATACCCTTCTCTCAGCTGGCTTTGTCCCCTTTGCTTACAGTAGACTTTTCTTTTTAACCCTCCTGTAGAGGAAAATGAGCTGTTTGTTCGTAAGGACACTTCTTTAAACCTTGCTAACTTTTCAAGCCACATTTCTCTTACTCTGTTTTCTTTCCTTCATCCAAAGAATATGTTACCTTTTCTGCCTCTTGGTGTTTACATATTCCTTTACTTCTCTAACTCAGCTTGACTGTATTCCTCTAAATTATTTGATTCTCCTTTCTGTAGAAGGTGCTGCCAATCAGATCCCTGGTGTCACGCTGGCTCTTATGGCCCACATATTTTAAAAGATTTCTGTTTATCTTTAACCGTGTGTATGTGTCTGCATCTTGGGGGAGGGGGTTGTGTGTGCACATGCATGCAGATACCTACGGAGGCTGGAAGAAGGCATTGGATCCCCTGGAGTTGGGATTGCAGACAGCTGTGAGCCACCCAACATGGAAACCAACTCGGCCTTCTCTATAAGAGCTACCTGTCTGTCATTCTTATTTCCTTAATTTCACCCTCACTCGTGTGTGTGTGTGTGTGTGTGTGTGTGTGTGTGTTGCTTCTCCGTCATCTTATCTGCTTATTTTACCTATTTATTATACTAGTTTCCTAATTGATCTCTTAGCTTCATTGTGTTCACACTTTAATGGGTTGTCTTAGATGTACAATCACCCTGCGGTAGTGTTGTCTTTTAGTAGACTTGGCTGGCCGCTTGGTGGATAACAGAACAGCAACTGAGTGGACTGTGAGACTCTTACCCATAGGTCTATGGCCTGTACATCCTTTCATTTATTTCTACTTTATCCATCATCCTCCCTATGCTCTCGTCAAACTGGATCACTTCTCTAGAGGAATACTGGTTGTCTCTTGGGTCCCAGAACAAAGGCTGTCTTTGCTTCGAAGCTTTCTTTCCTCATATCAGTGGGAGGGCATCCTTTCCTAAATCATGAGGATCTACTGTTCTTGTCTCACCACAGTCTCTGTTTATTTATAGAAGACCATTTTCATGCATGACTTCTATTCTGTAGTAGATTTTTAAACCTGTGAGCAGGGATCCTGTCTTATTTGGTGTTCCCCACAGCTTCTTGTACTTGGTATGTGAAGCTTGATAAATAGTTCTTTAACAATGAGTAAGAGGGTTTATAATGATTTTCTTGATGGCTAGTAGAAGAAAATGGAGTAAGTTGGGGTATTGGCTGGGGTGTAGCTCAGTGGTAGAACTTGTGTTTGCAGCCCCGGTTTCAGATACCCTGACAACTAACTATCCAGTCCCCCCTTAAAGAAAAGAATCTGAGTGCACTTCTGCTTTGGCTTCTTAGCAGAGTTGTGCTTGTGTACAAAAAGCCCTGAGTTAGGTCCCCTGTCTTATTACAGTCACTGAACTATTCTGTCATCCCTCACTGTTGGTCTCCTGTGGTTCATGCATTTAACTCTTGGTTGCTATAAACCTTAGTAATTAACTACTTTTACAAGTGTTTGAGAGGTCAGAGGAGTAAGTTACATTTGCAGTTTTTAAGATAAAGAGTTTTGATGTAGCCAGGATTTCTGTAAAATACCATCTGCAGACCATATATAATTTTGTCTTCTAATCTCTCAACAGGCACGTTTTGTGCCCTCCCCGCCTCCAAATTGCCTCAGTTACAAATCGGAGGGCAGGCTTGGTGATCAAGACTGGCAAGCACATTTTAAGGTCCCATGCTGTGGGGTCGATCCATCTCAACTCGAGGTATGTTGTTATTTCCTATTTAAGTCACTTATATGCTTGCATTCTTTGACTGTCCTATGGAGGTTCCTTCCCACAGAATTATTCTTCGTTCCATACTTGTACTGCCTTTCGCTCTCATATGGATGCTAGGAAACGAATGCATTCATTTGCTTCTCAACAGTTTTTAACCTCTGAAGATACTGTATGAAGTAGAATTTTGTGGCAGTTATTGGAAAATGTTTGACTGTGATAAAGTGTCTTCTTTTATTTTCATCTCTTGCCCTTTTCATTTTTTACACATAGTTCTAGGGAAGATTTATTGTAATTGTTATTGTTTTTAAAATGGATGTGTTATGGTAGTAATCTTTGAGAACTGAAATGTAACATATATGTAACATATATGTTACACACGTGTGTGTGTGAGTGTGCAGACTGATGAGTTTTCATATGGTGAGCATAACAAGGACATTAGCTGGATTTACAGACAGTGCAGTTGTGTGTGAAAAGCTTCCTGTCTGCTTGCTTCCAGCTGAGGTCCTTTACCACAGGCCCCCACTCTCCCCATTTAAGTTATTTTTCAATTTGAAAAACAACCCAAAAGTCATTCAAATTTTCTTTGTATCAATATTTTTCATTTAAATGTGTGTTTATGTGGGCTTATGTGGGCATTTGTGTGTACCTGTGTGTTTATGTTTGTGTGTATACATATGTGAGCTTATATGTATTTGGATATGTATGTTTGTGTATGTATGCATGTCTGTGCTTGTGTGTATGTATGTATGCATATGTGCATGTATGTATGTATGTTCTTCTGTGTGTTTGTGTGTGTGCTTGTGTGTATTTGTGAATGTGTGTATGTTAAGGTGTATATTTGTGTATGTGTTTTAAAAAGTCTTGGTATCATTCTCAATTTCCCTTTTTTAATGTATATTTTTGTTTGAGATTACCTATATTATTTTTAGTGTATCTTGTTTTAATGTGTTAACTTAAAAGTGTTACATTTTCAAATAATTGTAAGGTATTGAGCCCAGCCTTATAACATGGTTTTCTTGTGTAGAAGTGGATCTCAGTCTTCCTTCTTGACAGTAATTTAAACTATTATTATGACATTTTTACTGTAGCTGCCAGCATCTCCGTCTGCCGTTTTTAGAAGGAAGTAAATAAAAACATTAATATTATCTTTACAATCCCACAACTTTCATGGTCATATGCAAGTAATTCCCCAGTGCACCTCTGTGCCCCAGCCTTTTGTTGGGATTTTGTTTTTAGGTTTGGGCTTTTTTATTTTTTTTTTAATAATCCTCATAGTCACTTACGGAAAGACACCACTGATTCTTTCAGAAGATTTTCTCAAAAAAACCATCCACTGCAGCTTGTGATAGTAAGAAAGCTTTTGTCACTGCCTGTACACACAACAAGATTAAAGTCATTTTTCAGCTTTTAGATCAAAACAAAATAGTAAAATGTTTGATCTTTTGTAGGCATAAGATTTGTACCTGACTGAAGATGCTTTTTTGAAATGTGAATCTTGATTCCCAAGGATTCAGCATTCCTTAGCATTTTGTAAACTACCTGATCTACTGTACCTACCACATCTGCCCATTTTCATAACGTTAGTATCCATGGGTTATAGTGTTTGAGTGTTTCCTTGAAGTGCATTCTGGAGCTCAGCCCTGGCGAGGGTGTCATCAGATGCTGCATCTCAGTCAAGTTAAACAAGTGTCCATTGGAACACTTTCTCTCCTTTTGGGTAAAGCTCATATTTTCCTAAGGGGAATGCTAATGTCACTGTCTGAAGTGGCTTGAACCTTGCTTAGGGGTCTTGTGTTCCCTTTCTGGTCACATAAAGATATTTTTAATGCATGAGGTTTTCTCTGTCAGTATGGTCGCTGTTTTTCTTCTTCAGTGCATAGCAGTTAATATTTCTGTCTTGTGCACTGATGTGGTTGGTGTTCCTGTGAGTTAACATCTGAAAATTTAGTATATCCATAATGGTTTGGCAGAAAACTAAAAATGAAGGCATGGGTGTACTTATTTAAAAATTGGACCATGATCTTGTTCCCTGGAATCTTCAGGCTGTTCTGGCTGAAGCTACTATATGTTGAAATGCTCAACTCAGATTGTCAAATCCATCAGCATTTATATATAGTTATACATTATGAATATGAAGGAACTTGTGAATTCTAACACAGACTCTTGGAGGAGAAGGGTCGGGATTGAGATGCCAATCAAAGATGATAACATGAATTTAGATTTTTCTTCCGTTTTCATAGAGATCCTTTAAGCTAATTTTGAATTAGCTAATTCATGAATGCTAAACCTAAATTCTTCTCTTAAAGGTTTTTAATAGAAAAAGTAATAGACTATATAGTTCAGATCATTTGCATATGATACTTGGTTATATTCAGTTGTTGTCATGCATGAATCATCTTTTTTTCTTTTCTTTTAAAGATATGTTCTCACTCCTGTCTGCTTTGAAACTCACTATGTAGATCAAACTGGCCTCAGATTCGCAGAGGTCTGCCTGTCTCTGCCTCCCAAGTGCTGGAATTAAAAGTTTGAACCACCATGGAGCCCCTGCCCATGCGTCTTTTTAACCTGAATTAAAGACTGCTTCATACATGCTTGGCTCAGTCATCTAATAAACTGAAACAAGAAAAACAGTTGCTAAATAAGCAAATTTTTCCTAGTCCCTTAAAATTTAAACATGAGAATCCATGATTACCAGATGTTACTGTTTGGGAACACTGGCAATTGAAACACAGTTGTCTATCTCTTACAAAGATAGTAATGGAAAGGAAGAAATTGGAATCAGTTGGCAAGCAAAGATTTAGGTGTAAATATTAGGTGAATCTTAATTGTAATGAGTATTTTTACATTAAAGAAGATAATTCATAGAGGCAGGTGGATCTCTATGAGCTTGAGTTGAGGCCAGGCTGGTGTATGTAGTGAGTTCCAGGACATTCAGAGAAAAACCTGTCTCAAAAACAAAACAAAGCAAAAACAAAACAACCAAAGAAAACTAAAAAGATAACTCAATATTATTCTATTATTATTATTATTATTTATTTTTATGATTTTTATTGGTTTTTTTACTTATTTAAATTTCAAATGAACAACAGGCTCAGCCAGCCAGATCTTGATTTTAAGTACTTTTTAATCTGGCCTCCATTTTTTCTCCACACATGTGCTTGTGTATTCATTATGTTTGGGTTTGTATGTTTTAAGGGAAATGAATATTTTACTCTCCTCTTATCAAATTGTATCTGTGGGTTTAGGGAAAACAATAAGCATAGATAACTCTGTAATTACAAAGCAAACACAAAAAATTGGAAAAAATTTAAAATTGAAATGATTATTAGTTGTACTTTTTTTCTATTCTTTATATTGAGTCAAAATTGTTCCTCCTTAACTTTGTGTAGGAAAAGAAACGGCACAATAAAGTAGAGCTAGCAGGCTTCACCAGGGGGAAAGGCTGCTGTCAGCCTTCTTCCTTAGGAATATGGAAATTTGGGTGGATTATCTGTTCAGAGGCGTTTTCCTTTATTAATTCTTTCTCCTTTTTTCCCACTTAAGACATCTGTTAACATTTCACACAGACCAACAGATGTTGCAAAGCCAGTCCTACACTTCGTTCTCAAGAAAAATGACATTTCCTCAGTTGCCTGCCCCACCTCTGTGACTGAGCCCAGCTTGCTGCTCCTGCATAATTTGCATATATTAAGTTATGTGCCTTAATGCGTTAGGAACCTGAGCTTTAGCATTACTTTATATGTTAAAGTTGCATTTGATTAGTGACTAGTTTACGTGCTGCTTTAATGGTCTGAGGAAAAACGTTCAAGAAGGAAAGACATTTGAGAATGACAACCTGATTCTGTACACTGAGATTGGATAGTCAGTTAACGTTTTATATATATTTATTTTATATATATATATATATATATATATATATATATATATATATAATAAATGAGTTACAGAAAGCTTGAGTTGTTTTACCATGAGGAAGTGCTGATTGTCATGTGGTGTAGAGCGTCATTTTTATTATTTTGGCAAGAACAGGGACAGTTTTGTCTTGACAAGCCATTAGATGAATACCAGTGTGTGTCACATGAAAAACCACTGATCTTTAACCAAGCTCTGTACTTAACCAAGGTTTGGAAGTGAATTGTGACTAAAAGAAGAGCAAAAGCCAGTGCACTGTCATTACAGATTACAGAGTCTGATAACAGCTTCTAAACTGAACTCAAGGAATCACAGGTATGGCTCTATAAGCCATCAGAAGCCCTGAGGATGCTTCTTTAAACTGTGTGCACAAAGTATACATTTATTTTATATTTGTTGAGGATTCATGTTGCTGTAGTCATAGCTAGGGGGAGAAAGAAAGGCAGGAAGGAAGGAAGGAAGGAAGGAAGGAAGGAAGGAAAAGCCTTCAAATGCTTTCTCAGTTCAGGACCTGAGTATCTTAGCACAGAACCATGACATTTACCTAGCCTCTGTGTTCCCAGTCACAGAGTGACTTTTAGAAAGCCCCGAGTTTTAAAAAAATTAAATCCAAAGAAGAAAAGTCAAGCTGGGAATGTTGGAACACCCCTTCCCCAATCCTTATTCCTAGCACTGGAAAGGCAGAGGCAGGCAGATCTCTTGAAATCAACCTGGTCTATGAAGTGAGTTCCAGGCCAGCCAGGGCTATGTGGTGAGACCTTGTGTGTGTGTGTGTGTGTGTATGTATGTATGTATATATATATATGTAATATCCCCTTAAACATAAAAAAGCAACACAATAAACAACCTAGTCTACTCTAGAAGTATGTGCAAAACAGCATTCTTTGGCATGGTCCTTCAGTAATTGGGACTAAGTTTTGCATCAATGTGTAGTTTTTGAGAAAATAGAAGGAAAGACCCAAATTCACTTCACTATAAAATATTAAAAAGATAGTAACATTCTAAGCAGTCACTTGTGGGAATTACTGCTTACAGAGCTAACAGGAAAGAACACACTGCCTTCCTCTGTTGGTGGAACTGCACTGCACCTCCCTGTAGTCTTGTTATCCCACCCTAACTGAAATGCAAATTATTTGTAACTAATTGGATCTCATTGAGGGTTCATGCACAGTGTGTAGTTATGTGCAAAAAGGGTTTTAAAAGTACGAATTTTCTGTAATTACAACTTTTAATTACTATCCAAAGTGTGTGAAAATAGTGCAGGGTTAGTATATATGCTTGACTTTTTAAAATATTACTTAGAAACATGACTGGTGAAATGTTTGATAAGGTACCAGACAAAAACAAACAATTAATTGTAGCATCTGTAAATTGAATTTTAGCTATATTTTTACATTAAGGTTTAGGATTTAAAATCTTGAAGCCAGTTGACTGTATTGATGGCATATTCATAGTACAGGGTGTTTTTGTTTATTTGTTTAAAAAAAACATTTTAAATGCTAAAATATCATTAGTCATTTGCAAAGCTGTTTGCCTTAACCTTGTTCAGTCTCCTGGTCTTACGTTACAGTTGTAAAAGCATTTCAGAGTCTCTGTGTGTGTGTGTGTGTGTGTGTGTGTGTGTGTGTGTGTGTTATTGTTGTATGTTATGAAGAGGAGTTACTCCTAGTTCTACAGTTTCTTCAGGACCTTGGGAACTCATTGGTGTACCTCTCAGTGTACACAGCCTAACTCTCAGTCTCAGGAAGTGTGAGGAGCTTCATGTGACCTTTCAGACTTGTGATCCCCTAATCTGAAGTACATGACTTTGAATCAGGGAAAAAGAAAGCAATAATTGTGAAAACTATGTTTATCCCAGTGGCCTACTTGTAAATAACTTGGATACAAATGATTTCAGAGGGTTGTTCTGTAATCTACAAAGTGTAGAGCCAATGGAAAGCCTCAGAAGATATCTTGGTGCCTTGGTTTTGTTGTTTGTTTGTCTTGGACCTGAGTCTTTAAAAAACAATTCAAGTCTCTTACTGGCTAGAAGACTATCAAGGTTCTACATTTCCCTATGGACGTGAATGGCAAGTTCACATAACATATTTTGAGAAATTCTACTAAATTTTTATTATCTAAAATTTATTAAAAGAATGATTTAAAACATAAAATTTACAAAGCATAATAAACGTACTAGATTCATGCTTTGTTTTAACACATTTTTCTATGGCTGACTCTTTGGGCTGGTGTCTTTTGTTACAACGAAGCTTTTACTCTTTTTTAACTGATTTTAGGAATTAGTTAAGATTTCGTTTGACAAAATCCATCTAGGAGGTACAGTACTATGTAATTGTTGTGATTTTTTTCTTGTGACTCCTGTTGTTTTTAAGGCGTGGCTATGGCAGGAATATTTAGGTAATAGTTATGCTGCAGACTTGTTCAGTTAGACCTTGCAGTCTGAGAGAGACTGGTTTGCATACTCTGGATAGCATTTTGTCAGAGGACTGTGGCTGGGCAGAGCAGATTTGGATGTATTAGCTAGTCAACCTAATAACCCTGTACAGACTGTATTGATTTTCTAGGAGAGAGTTTATGAACTAAATAAACTTGGGGTTGGTGTCTTAATAAACTGCTTCTCTCAGTCTGTCACATTTAGTTATGGAGCTGTGCAGTTTAGGGGAAAAAAAGGCTAATTCTGTTACAGATTGTTCACAGCAGGGTCTCCAAATTAGCCCTTTGTTTTGTAATGCCACCTTGCTTGGGCTCGAGTTGAGCACATTTCTCAGTTTTGCCCTAATGAGTTGCAACACTGATAATGTGGCTGATGATCTTTCATTGATTTCACTATCACTTGCTTGTCTGGTAATTGATCCGTTGCTGAGCCTCTAGTTAATTATATCGGCTTTGACATGGCCCGATCCATGGGGAATTTCAAGTCTTGCAGAATAACAGTTTTAATAAAAGAGTCTATTACTGCAGGTGCTTGCTGCTGCATGCCAGTTGATTTTTGTGTTGTGTGTGTGTGTGTGTGTGTGTGTGTGTGTGCACGCCCGAGTGAGTGGGGGTTGGAGGGAATACCTGGGAAAGAAGAGGATCTCAGAACTGAGAAAAAAGGGGTGGGGCTGGAAAAATAGGAAGAGGGAGTGAGTAAGAGTGGGGTTAGGAGGGGAATGACAAGGAGAGAGGGAGAGGGAGCAGAAGAGACCAGGAGAACACGCAGGCAGAGGGATACAACAGTGCTTGAGGGGAGCGAGAGGAAGCTTGCTATTGACAGTGTCCTTAAGCCTCCCACAAATAACAGCCATTAGTGGGAAGGTCAGGAGCTGAGCAGGCAGCTTGACTGAGGCACTGAGTGCCACTTCAGAAATCAAGAGGCTAGCAAATTTTAGAGGGAGTTAAGTGGGTAATAGCAGTAAAGGTACAGTCACCGTTGACAATTGACTCATAGGGGCTTTTCCCGCCCCCCCTCGAAAGAATATTTTTATTGACCACAGGTGGACTTAATATATTTTAAGGCAACAATTCTTTGGGTTCCTGTTCGTCTCCTTTCAGATATTGAATTTGCTTCTTTTGAGACTTTTTTGTGCTTAATGGTGGTGAACTGGAGGGAAGTTTAACAGAAAAGCTTTCAGGAGATGTCAGTTCTAGAAGGGAAGGCACATTTGTGTCAACATAGTGTACGTTTGCTCATCTTTTCTCATTGCCCACTAATGACACAGGCTGCTATTGAAACGCTTTTCCGTTTCTTTTGTTGTTTCTGAGAGGAAGGTTTATTGTTATTCTTTAGTTAAGAAGGAGCAAGCAGAGTGCTACATTTGTCCTTAGGATTTGTAAGTGGCTGAAGATTAATGTTCCTTACAGTTTAAGTTTAGGAAGGATGGCTTTTTCCTGCTGACTACTTTTATGAGATGGCATGAATTTAGCTTTCCATTTTGAAGTTACAGTGTTTATGTACAGTGGATTTTTGTTCAGTTCTGCTTTTCCATAAATAAGGGAGATAAATACTATCTAATAAATGGTTGTTTTGTTTTAAAACTGGTTTAATTAAAAATATGACCTGCTATCAAGGTTATATTTCATCAGGCAGGGAAACATCATAGAATTTTCCATAGAGATCCTGAATGAAAAATGGAGTTTTTATATGCATTACTTTTTGCCTGAAATAGGACAGGCTTCTTATTTTCTTCATCTTTTGCCTTTTTTATGATTTAAAAGGTTGATGTAGATGCCTTACCTGAGAACTTTAACAAAGGATTTTATTCTGCTTGTGAGCTTTAAGAAAAGATATTCATTTTTCTTCTATGCTTTCAGCGTCTCTTTACTTAACCTTCAGTTTGGTAGTTAATGGCCTGAGGTGCTGGATATTAAGTGGTATACATTTATTTTTGCATGTGTTTATTGTACATCTTCCATATTTAACTGGTGGCTTTGCTTGTTCACCCTTTAGAATATAAGGTCAAATCTCTGTATATTATTTTCTCTATGAGTTTATATGTGGTTATAAATAGCCCAGCATTACGGTGTGACTTGTGGCAGCTAATATTTAAAAAGCAACTGAGCAAACTTTATCTTCTTCTCCAGATGAATACTTCCCTTGCTTCCAGTGTAATTAAAAATATTTAAGTGTCATAGTTTTACAAGTGTTAAAGGAAAGACTGGTGCTGGATATAACATGTTACAGCAGAAAGCATTGTTGGGGAAAATTCCCAGGGAAGGGCCCTGGCTTTCCCTGGCCTTGTGGACAGTGATCCTGGCATTTGGTGTAGTAGGCACGAGTGTGTATCGCTCTGTGTATCTGGAGAGGGGTTAGTGCAGGGTGTCATTTGGTGCCTGACAGTGCTAGGAACAGTACGGTTGACTCGGAGCTCTGCTATCCAATGACATGCAGTGGCTGAGGGTTTGAAGCTGATGGTTGGGTCTCCAGTGCTGCCTGCACACCTGACAGGCAGCTGTTAAACCAAGCAAAGGCAAGCTAGGGGAGTCACAATCTATGCATAAATGATAGGGATATCTGTGCAGAAGGTGCGAAGGAAGCTCTGACCCCCCTCTCTCCCCCAGATCTCCCCCTTCCCAAATGAAATGCACAGTTCAGCCAGGTTCTTAACTACACTATACTCCTGCTACTGGCTGCCAAGAAGCTCAAAAAATCCACCTTCACTTTTCAGTCAGAAGAGGCAGAAGTGGATGTGAGAGAAAGAGACACACAGAGAGACAGAGAGCCAAGGAGGGCAAGAGACTTGACTTTAAGAGACTCCTGTACTGACAACTCCATGCAGTTCGGAACCAGAACGACTGCGGCTGAACCAGGGTTCATGGGGACATGGCAAAACGCTGATACTAACCTCTTATTCAGAATGTCCCAACAGGTAAGTTACTTCAATTTTCTTTTAAAAAAAGAAACCTCGAGTTGTTATGTGCTCTTTTCTTCCTGCTACTTTTCTTTCTAAATGTTTTTGAAATTTAAAATATATATTTTCATTTCTGTGTTACTGGAATGTGCACTGTTACTTCATGGCTTCCCCAAGGGCTCCTTAAGGAAAAGGGGGGAAAGGACATCGAAGTTAAAGAAAGCAAAGACTTTTGTTGCAAAGTTTCACCGTGTGCAGTCTGGGTCCTGCGAAGCCTTAATTTATTTCTTTGTTTCCCGCTAAAAAGAGAAAAAGCCACTACTCAACAAATGTATCTTTCTGACTATGTGAAAGACTTGGTCAAAGTGTCTGCGGTCTCGAAGTAGGTCTTGCAACCGAACAGTCATAAAGCGCGGGCCCCTCACAGCAGCGGGTCTGACTTCTGGTGTCTGGAGCAGCTGGACTCAGACCTGAGCGAGGCTGTAGCAGGCTTCCCTGCCGGCCGGGTCAACCCGAAGGGCGGCAGGCTGTGCTCCCGCTTGCTCTCGGCCTCCGTTCCGGCTCTCAGTGGCTTCACTCTCCCCGTCCTCCCCTGGCCGCGGCTCAGCCCGCTCGGCTCGCCACCCGCCCGCCTCCCGCCGCCCGGCGCGGTGCACTCACACTCGGCGCGGCCCCTTCGTTCTCCCAGAATCGCTTCTCGCTCAGCCGCCGCCGGCAGCCCCTGCCGAGAGAGCCGCCCGGAGAGCGCCAGGCCAGCGGACTGATAATTAATCACCCGCAGCCGCTCGTACCAAGCGCTCGGTGATTTGCGCCCTGCGCGACCGGCTCCTCTTGCACAATTGCTGGCTCTGCGGCTCCGCGGGGGAGCGAGGGTAAGAGGAAGCGAAGGGGAAACAACCCAGAAACTTTCCTCTTGGACTGTGCTCAAGTGAGGGAGGGAAGTTCCCTGGTGCCTCCCTCCTTAGACACGTCTTGCTTTTCAGAAGCCTACCCCAAACCCATACAAAGCAAGAGTTAGTTTATCATCCACGCAGCACCAAAGTGGTACTGACAAATGTACTGGGATGTTAAGTAGATGGCCCCACTCGTTTGAAATACTGCAACTGCTATTTAATAGACCTCTTTTGTATGTAAGAGTTCGCGGAAATCGAATACTTTGGGGGTAGATTTTTAGATGTTTGGTAATGAAATAAAGAAAACAATTTTCAAGGCTGTAAACTGTCACAAGTTTAGAGATAACATTTGCCGAAGAGAGTGCATAATGCCTGGCTCTTCTAACATTTAATTGGTAAACAGTTTTATCAAGCAGTTTTAGATAGGAGAAATGTATTTGAATAAGGTGTATTTTGACATCCTGTAGAGGGACCCTGATAACTGCTGATCCAGTAAGCTGGGATTTAAATGCAATCAACATACGCCCAGTAAGCAACTCTTTATGTGCAATCTTTTTTTTTTTTCCTGAAAAGTTCCTTTCTTGTCTGACAGAGATACTCCTTGTCTCTGCAGAACACTTTTTGAGGTGTTTTTCTGAAGCACTTTTCTGTCTGGGTGGCTCTCTTGTGGTTGGAACAGAGTGTATTTTCACTAACCTTAGAGCCTAATAACTTGTGTCCCACTTTAAAATTTAGATATCACCAATCCCGGTTTTCCTTGAGTTATTGGAGTGTGTATGTACATGCATGCTTTGAAAGGTTAGATTGCTTTAGGTTTTTCCCTCTAGTGAAAAAAGAGTTAATAAAATAGAGATAATGATCAATTGATAAATGGCTATTGAACCACATAGATGGTGTTAGATTGCTGCTTTGGCAATAGCCCATTTCCAAGTAGATTTGCATCTAAGGCGACTTATAAGTGGTGGAAAACATTTAGGATTAAAAGAAATAAAAGTAGATTACACAAAATGGGTCAGAATTAGGAAAATAATTTAAATTTCTCATAGAGAAACTTGTATGATCAGCCCATTGTGATGTTTTCTGTGTGCTGGTTTGTGGGGGATACAAAGATCTGTTTTGTATGTACCTGTGTGAATGTATGTGTATCGTGAGCATCAGTGCCTGGGAGGAGAATAAAGACACAGCGGAGGCATTTATGCTTAATGAACAGTTTATGACACAGAACACTATGACAAAGGATGAAAAATCACAACCTTAAAAGGTATTGTGATTAAACCATTTTACTGTAGTTTCTTTTTATTTTTTATTGCGGTTTTGGTGTTGTTAGTGATGCTTAGCCGCCCGTTTACACTCACAGTTACTAAATATTTACCTTTTGTGCGTTTTGGAAGTCATTTAAGAGAGAGTGTGTGTTTACATGTGTGTATGTGCTTTTCTTTCTCTTTCAAGATGCCATTTAAATTCAAATTCTGTCTAAATATGAAAGTCTGTGCTGTGCAGGCTTAATGTGTTTGTTTTCCTTATGTGTAGTGGATCAGCAGTGCTGGTTCAAAGTGTGTGTGTGTGTGGGGAGAGAGAGAGAGAGAGAGAGAGAGAGAGAGAGAGAGACAGACAGTTAGTTCCTGAAATGCTCTCTCTTAAAGTCAATAATTTTGAAGAATAATAGTTTCAATACCTACATTAAGCCAGCTTTTGCTAAAGTTTTTTCTAATTTAATCAAGTATGCAGAATTTTATATATCTAATTTCTTAGGATAAAAAAGGCTTTTCTGCTTGATTATTTTAATCTCTAAGTAAAAATTTAGCTCTGAATGAAATCTGTTAAATACAGTTTTCACAGTTTTCTATAGTAGAATAAAAACTAATATTTCCTTGACTACCTCATTAAGCATTGGATAAGATTGACTAGTAAAGCCAGTATAAGATGTTTAAAGACTGAGCTATAGAAAACTCACCACATATGGTGTTAGCTACAGAAAAACGTATTCTTGGGAATGTCTGACGAACAGTGAAGTTTAATAATCTAGGTCTGTGTCTTCTAAAGGTGAGCGAGGCAGGGGCATGGCACAATCTGTATCTCGAATTTCCGCTGAATGAAGTTAGCTTTCCTTAACTGTAAATCTTTCCTTTTATCTAACATTAACAAATGATTTGACTCAGACTCCGTGGAGTGAAGTCTGCTTCCCTTCAAGCTTTAAGTGTGTCCTCCTGACTTCACTTCCTTACTTCACATTATTTTCTCTAAAATCAAAGTGTGATTTCTTGCTGTTGTTTAGAAAAATAATATTTTCTTGTAAGACAGATCCTTGAGAACCTTGAAAGGTGTAGCTGTTGACTTTTGTAACTGAGAGTTCTAGATTCAGTTAGGAATTGGTAATGTCCAGATCCATTTTCTCTTTTTCCTTATCTCCTAAAGCCGCAAGGGTTATTTTTCTCAGGACACTCTTGTAAGCTATTGTTAAAAAGACAAATGGGGAGGTGGGAGGGAGAAAGGAACTTGAATTTGGAAGTTTTTTTAAAAAAAATCAGACTTTGAAAGCTGATTTTTCTACATATTTTGTATATGTTTGTGTATTTGAGAAAGTAGCAAACAAAATCCTTATAGCTTCCCCCAAGAGAGGGGAGGGTTCAATCTACTGGAAATGACACTGGAAAGGTAATGGTGATAGTGTACTTCCCCATATTACCAGAGGCGTTTATACCTTTTATTATTGCTCAGGTATACTTAACCTGTTTCAAATAAAATGCAGATCCTTAATAAGGCCTCCTTTCAGAGTAGAGTGAGGTACTAAGTTAGAATTATAAATGACGATGTGCATCATTATGGAGTAATTTAGGATTCACCCAATGATGTAACAAAATTAACAACATAATTTCATTGTGAAACAGTGTCTTATTAAAGAACAACTGTCTGACATTCTCTTACAGTTGCTTTATTTAACTTCATGCAAATATTATTAGTAGTGACATTTTTCTATTGTGTATTAGATTCTCTCATTAGCATGATGTGTTAGTTATCACCAGAGAAATCATTTCCTAGATAGGTAAGGGACAAAATCGAGAAAGCTAAAAATTAAATCAGTGATTTACATTAATACCAGGCCATCTGCTCACCAGAGATATGGCAGAGTAAACTTTCTGACTAGTATAAAACCTAGCACTTCTCTGAGAAATGATTAAAAGAAATGTAAGAAATATATAATAACGTTTTTGGAATTCATTTACAAGAGTGCTCGATACAAATGTTTCTTCCAGTAGTCTTTTACTACTTTCAATTCGTGAGGACAAACACAGTTCCAGTCATAGGATTTGTAGTTAAAATTGAAATGATGTGTTTTCTTTCCAGGTTTCTAACCCTCGAAAAATAATTTGAACTTCTCTAACAATTTTAAAGATTCGCATACAGCATTCCTTGTTTGTCATGGACCTAAACTACATGCTGTGGCTTGGTTGCTTTTGGTAGTTCTGCAGTATATTTTTATTCTAAAGCTTCTCCTCAAAACTTGACACTCCTTTTACATAGGATGAATAGACTTATTTAATCAGAGCCATGAGTAAAGCAGTTCATAGTTAATGGCCTTTGAAAATGACTTTCATTGTGAGGCAGCATCCATCTCTAGGTGTCCTTCTCTATTTTTTCTGTATTTCTTTTTAATATTTCCTTCTCATAGTTGGTGCATTTGGGTAATCACGTCTTACTTAAAAGGATGAACTCGACAGAACTTACCCTTATGTTAAAATAAATGTTTATAGTTGGTAGCAAATAGTTTTAGCTTGTTCAGTTAGCATGCTGCTACCTCTGCTTTAGTTCCTCTAACTTGGGAGATGATGTGCTTTATTTTGAAGTATTAGTGATAGGTACATACTGAAATTGAAATGTAATCGTTGACATTCATTTTGATATTGTAGCATGTGAGTAGGAATATTGAGATAACTATCATAGTAGTATTGACTTGGAAATTGTGGTAAGAGGTGAGTACCTGTGTGTCAGTCTTAACTTCCAACTTTGTGTTAATATGCAGACTTCACTTAACAGCTCTGTGTGCTGTGTGTGAAGTGAGAATGCAGAAGGCCTTGTATGTATGATATTCCATGTGTATGTTATTGTAACAGAGCATGCACAAATCGATTCTCAGATGTGAATACACATGTATAAACTCAGTCACAAATTTAAAGCTTACTTCCAACATGTAGCACTTAAAATGAATTTAAGCATAGTTGGGGATCATTTTGAAATTATTTTTTCAATCTTCCTGTTATCTGTAACCAAGTAGATTTATGGGAACTGATTAATGCAACAGGACAGACTTGGGCTTCCAACGCAACATAGCTTCCTACTCCTGTGTCAGGGATAAGAGTCTTGACCATTCCTCCCTTAGTAATTAGATGCTGAGCAAGGCATCTCTGGGAAGTTGGGACAAAAGTGAATGGGTCACAGCCAAGGCAGGATTGCAAGGATCCCAGTGATAGTGAAAGCAGTCACGTTTGCCAGGTCGCTGTGACACAGGAGCTGATTCCCAAGGAACAGCCTGTTACAGATAGTGAGATGGCGATAGTGAGATGTCATCACGGACTTCAGAGAAAAACAGAACCTAGGCTTTCTTCTTTCCCAACTTACACATTGCACACACTTACATAAAGGGAGACACAGCGGACACTGCTGGGGTCAGTCTTCAGTTAGCACATGCAGCTAACGCCTGTCTACAGCTTACTTGGTCATGTGGACTAGAATATATAGAGAAAAGTATAAGGAGAGGAAATCGGAACTTGCCTTTACCCTGTATTCATATGTGAACTACAGTGGTTAAATTGTTTTACTATGAACTCCTTTCCCCCAGAGTATATAGAGAGAACTCTGTGCAGTAAGGAAAACAGTGAATCAGTGAATTGTGGGATACCTTAGTTCAGTGAAAGTCATTTTTTCTAGAACTCACTGTTCTTTGTTGTTGAAAGAACGTGGGATCTAATGGTTCCAGAAGTTCTAACGTTCGGAAGGGAAGGGTAGGCGTCTAGTGTGATGTGTGTGGAGGCATGACTTCTGCTCCATGTGCAGATCAGCTTGTGCCTTTCATGATACACGCTTGCTGATCACTAACCACTGTTTTCTAGGCTTTGGCCAGAAGAGTGCTTGGGGTCATAGGAAATGATTGATGTCACCCACATCTGCCAAAGCTGATGCCATTCTTATTTCTAGAAGAGCAGCTGGCGTCCACATTTTGCTAGGTTCCACTGAAGCACCTGGGATTAGAGGCAAAGGGGAGTCAAATACCCTCTGGAGGAACTTTGACTTCTAATAAGCTTAAGAGAAATAAAGGAGGAGGGCAGAGTGGGAACAGCAGCCTTCAGGTCCTGCTGTATAACAAAGCAAGCAGCTTTGTGTCCTGAGTGTCCTGTAGAAGGTAAGCTGGTAAAGATACAGAGGAAATAGGAGGAAAAAAATTATCCTGGGAAGAAGAAAGAGTATGTGCTGGTGACATCACTGAGATCGTGTTGGAGCTGTGACTGCGGCCCACATTTCTCCCTGAGCCTGACTTGTACAGCATCTCCCTCCCTGGGCTGAAAAGAAAGTTTGGAGAATAGGAAAAAAAATAAAAGTATTGATTGTTTTTTTTTAATTTGTATCTTCCCTGAAGGAAACCTCACAAATTTCATAGTGTACATTCCACCCTCCGGTGAAACATTTATGACTGGACTTGACTTGTGTGAGGGCAGAGTACAGTGTCCTCTTGATGGGACACAGTACACAGCATTTTGTGCCATGGGGTGCGGGGATGAGAGAGAGTTGTCTCCTTCTGCAGTCAGAGCCCTCCTTAATGGGGATACTACGGGGAAACAATGCGTTACTCAAACCAGGGAGTTCAGAAATCAAATTCTCGACTTATTAATCATCATTCTAATTAAGAAAAAGAATTGATCCTTTAACAACAATATAATATCCTTTTGTTTTTCTTTAATTAAGCCCATCAGTTTTTCATTTCTCTCTGTAAAGGAAGAATAATGTTGAATTGTAGGAAGTTACTCGCTGAAACCACCGATTCCCTTGAGCACAGCTGACATCTTATTTACCCATCGTTAGGAATTGTAATGTTACTTTGCTGCTGTCTTTAGTGTTTGGGTCAGAGAGGGGTGTTGAGTTATGACTCTTGTTCCTGTTTGGCTGATAGACGTTTACTTAGTGGCCTTAGTACAAGGTGAGTTTGTTCTTATCCCTGCTTCCTTCTTCATAGACTTCGTTTCTCTCATTATACATTGGCTTCCTTAATTTTACTGCCTCTCTTTTGCTAATGCAAAGGAATCAAAATGTGCTTAAGAATAATCCCCATTGAATCAGGTATCTTTTTGCCAATCTGTCATTCTGATAAGTTCAGGAATGTGGTGCTGTCCTCACATTTGGACATGTTGGTGACAGGGCTATCCTTGTTTTACTACAGATGAGTATTTTAAATCAGTAGTGGCTGTAGACCTAGGGCTTGTCACTCAGAGGTTATACTGATAGATGTTCGGTTTGACCTTTAACCTGTATGAGAAAGGTTGAGGCAAAGAAAATTTGCTTCCTTTTCTCTGGAAGCTATTCTTAGATTTGTCATTTTATGTACTTGGACCACACAAGTATATCTTCCTAGAATTAGGAAAAGGTATAAAGAACAGGGTGACCAACCAGAGATGTGCCGAGGTAAACTGCAGCTAATAAGAGCTCAGATATTGAAAGGAACAATTGAAATGATAGCAGAGCCAGCACAAACACACTATTAGGAAACAGAAATTTAAAACATGTGTCCTACCTACCATGTGGAGATTCACCACTGTTTTGCATGTGGTGCACTTAACTCATTGTCTTAAGAAGGCATGGAGATTCTTAAAAATAACAAGAATAAAAACATTTTTGTAAATTGGAAAGATGTGGCTTCTGGTATTTACCTGTGTGCTTGTATGTGACTGTCGTGGATTTTTTTTCAACTTTATTAAGGTGGCTATTGGTTCTCCAGACAATTCTTTAGGATTTACATTTGATGATCATTGTGTCTGAACTGGGGGTTTGAAAGAAAAAAACTTCAGGATAATGAGTATTTTACCTGACAAAAAATAATTACTTTCAGCTGGCTTAACATAATAACAAAACTAATATTAAAATGAGAACCTCCATTAGCAGAGTTTTAATAATGTTTGTTCTCTCCTTCCATTACAATTAAAAGCAAGGAAGATATCATTGAGGTGTGGCTGTGTGAGACACCTGAGTAGGCATGAGCAGGGAAAACTGCCCACTGTTGTGCCCTCTGCCAGTTCCAGAGGGCAAAGGAGCAGGGTTGCTACTCTGTAAGATGCTGCGACATTATATTATGAATATATTCATGAGAGTTTCCCTTCAGTGATGATGCCTGCAAGCATGATGATTTTTGACCTGTCGAACCTAATGAAGACTTAGTTAGATTACTAGGACAATATGTAATACTGTTTTTACTTTGTCCTTTTCTTTATATATATATATATATATATATATAAAGATAGAGTCCTGCTCTGGACTTGGGGGACAATGTCTTATTGCTTTTCTATAAAAGATGTCACAAATCTAGTATTGCCATGTAGTTGTACATTTATACCACATGGAATGTAGACACAGAGGCAGTGTAGGACTGTTAGATTGTCTGGGTGAAGGCATTTAATGGTTTATTTTGGGAACCTTGGGAATTTATTACTAGCTGTCTCAAATGCGAGGAGTGTATGAGTGTATATGCAGAAGGACGACCACAAACAAACGTCCCCAACCTAAGGATAGGACAGCGCCTTAGATTATATAACTTTGTGTGCTTAAGCATGCCCCTTCCTCCTGTGCTGTGGGTGAACATAGAGCCTTACCTCAGAGACAGGAGCCTAGCTTTTTAAATGAAGCTAGGCGTCACCCATGGAGAACTGGTGTGATTGGTTCTTGTTTTGCGAATTACCATTTCACCAACCACAGAACTGCAGTTTCCTAGAAGCAACTGTCATGTTTTTAAGGTTTAAATTCCAAGTAAAAACTAAACTAAGAAAGAGACACCACATGGACACCTGTGGTGTCTTATCTTTTCCCTTAATGGCTACCTTGCCTTGTTCTCCTGAAGACTTTTGGTAATCATGAGAGGGAGTGAATCTTGAAATATGTTGCCAGTGCTGTTATGTGCTAAACAGTATATGATGGAGAAGAATTTTCTCATTTTTGCTTTATTTGTGATCTTTATTGTAAGTTATGCAAAAAAAGAGGATAGGGAGTGTCAGAAGTCCAACATCTGGGAGGCCTTGTTTCAGTAGCAGCCTGGAAACCAGAGCCCTGGCTTCATACAGGTGAGATGTGTTATGGGAATAAAGGCCTTGTGCATTTAATGAACCCAGCCTGCCTGTCAGCTTGGTTTTTCATGCACCATTGTTGTTCAAATAAGAAAAAGAAAGTGTTCACAGCCTGTGGTGAGATTAGAGTAATGGAAATGAAGTGTTAATCTGTTGATAGGAAGCACATCCCATATCCTACAGCCCGGCCACATTTACGCATGTATAATATATTCCAGGTTCTCTCATGACCAGAGAAGCCTGGATGTTCATTATATTAAAAACACTCTTTTGTTGAAAGCAAGAAGTTGGCTGCTCTGACTTTGGGTAAATAGCTACTCTATACAATTTCTTCATAAAGCAATGGCTCCTGGCCTCCGAAGATTCTGATAACCTGGTGCTCCTATGCCTGCCTGCCCTGCACGGCTGCAGAATGTCCCTATTACCCTGATGGGAACCTGCACTGGGACACCCTTTTGTAGGAATTAGTGACTAATAGGAGGAAGGGAGAGTTAAAGGGCAGCAGTATTTTTCTCTCTATACAGAAAGGCTAGATAAAATTAAACATTCCTTAGTCTGTGTTTATTTTTCATCTTTTAAAACAGTACATTATAAAAGTCCATCAAGATTGGGAGATTGTGTGTGCAGTTATGATGTATTATGATGTGAAGGGTTATTAGGGATACCCGAAGGCTTTGGGCATCAAGGGAGTTTTCTTTTCTTTTGTCTTTTCTTTACAAAGCTATTGTTTTAATTTTCTACTGCTAATCACTGATTATTAAAGAAATATACGCAGAAAAATGAAACTGTAGACTTTAAAAATGAGAGAGGGTCAGGCCTACACTATAGCAAGGTGTTTTAAAGAAGAAAATGCTGAGCGCTGGTTCAGGACCCTTTGTAGAAGAGCTGCAATTTAAGAGGCATCTTAAGAAATGATGTTGAAAGAAGTATAAATGGAAAGGGAAGAGATAAATTAATAAGTAAGTTCCAGGTGTCTGTTTCGAATTGCTTAAATTTCAAACATAATAGAAATTAAGGACGAATGTTTCCCATAAGGAATGCATCACCGCCATTTGGGTATCAACTAAATCTGCATTCATGGTGCCCAGACTTAGCATATTTTCTGTTTTCCTATTCACCCAGGAGTTAAGGAATTCAGTATGATCATTATGATTTTGTCAACTGTTTCAAGCTGTAGGAGTTATTCAGAGTTAGAGTCAAGAAAATTTTGAGATTAAAGTCTGATTGTGAAGTATATTTAGTATGTTCAAGGATTCGTTTATTGAAGGACAATTGAAAGAAAGACCCTTCTCATAGAGAGGAAACATCTCATTTAAATACCCTTTCAGTGTGTGGCATGATTGTAAGCCAGTATGTTATAGGTGATCTAGGTCTTACTCTGATACTGTGATATATCACCAGTCATCATATACTCAATACAGTCTGTTTGGAGATCTAAGTTTTTCTTGGCTACAGTAATTAATTAGAGATAACCTGTTTTTAATATGGTTGGATAAAATGATAAGTAGGGCATTTAAATTTGTAAAATTCACTGATAGATTTAAATGCTGAGATGTTAGGGTTGATTGGACGTTATGAACTTTAAATAAATATTTTGTACTTGCTTCTAATTAAATAAAAAAAAAAAAAGCCAAAGGTTAGAAATGCATGGTGACTTTGTCATAGAAATCTGTTTTAAGTTATAGCCATTTTAAAAATAAATATGTCATGACTTTTTGAACCCTTAGTAATGACTATGTAAGTGTATTGTCAGATGTTGCCATACAAGTGGGGACCAACTAAAGATCACTATTTGTTATGGTATTGTGCATCTTAAGTGTTGCTTTTAAAATGTATTTTAATGGTATATACTATTTTCATATTAGATCAATTTTTCACTTAGGTGTGCATGATGCCTCTAGCAAGGAAGTATAAAAGTATTAACAGTTGAAGGGCCAGGATGCATGTTGGACTGAGTAGCAGTTTGTGTGAGCATCCTTTCTAGGCTGCAAGGGAATGGAGTTTATGGGAAACCCATGGAAAAGCCTGATGCATCACTATGTGAGGGTAGGTTATATACTTGTAATTTACTACTTAGATTTTGTTTTAAGTTATGAA
This sequence comes from Rhynchomys soricoides, assembly GCA_019843965.1. Lineage (NCBI taxonomy): Eukaryota > Metazoa > Chordata > Mammalia > Rodentia > Muridae > Rhynchomys > Rhynchomys soricoides. Next base: position 11,535,179 of record JADRCH010000076.1, on the reverse strand, counting down.
ATTGAGTTTTCTTACTTCATAGTTACTTATAACCGGAACAGCCATATTTGGAAGTAAAGTTTGCACCCATTGTCATTCATTTTATAAATTCATGAAATATATTTAAATATCTGTTTTTAGAGCACTTGTTTCTTTTCTTCCTTTTTCTTTTCTTTTTCCTTTCCTTTCCTTTTTTTTTTTTTCTCCAACAATTCTACAAGCTTTTTTGGAATAGTTACGAAGGTTTAAAGGTCGACAGTTACCTAAGATGCCCATGTGGAGGTGATGAATATTAAGCTAGTAGAATGGGTCTGGTGGAGTCTATGGGGTCTGTGGTAGACCAGAAAGCTCATCTCTTTAACCACTGAGGTGGCAGTTCTGGGGTCCAGAGAATTGTTGCCAGGTGAGAATGCAGGCCTCCTGGTTGCCAGATCACCTCCTTTTTTTCTTTAATGAGAAGCCAGAAACACAATTTTTATGTGAAATCTCATGATTTTGAAATCTTGGCAACATATTCAAGTATTTGAAAAACTGTGTGGTCCAAACAAAACTCATCTGCAGGCTATATTCAGCCACTGGCTGCCAGATAGAAACCTCTGGTTTAGATAATATTTTAATGGATGAAGATAATAGTTTCATTGCGTGTGATCATTCATTGTGGGAATTCCCCACTGGGATGAATTGAGTTCATTTTTTTTCCACTTGCAATTAAAACGAGTAAGTTTAGTAAATATATTTCTGTTTTTAGTTATTTTGATGTATAGCCTTTTCCTTATCCCATTCAAAGAAAAATCAAATATATGGATAGAATAAGATGATAATAGTTATTAAATATAAGTAGGCATATAAGAATTTTAGAGTTAGAGAAAAATAGAAAATTCCTAAATTCTGGAAAGAATCCCAAGATTTGTGTCGGTAATTGATACAGATGAAAAGCTGAATTCAGGTGTAAAGAGCTTTTCACCTCACCTTTAGCAGTGAATTCTTGGCCCTGACTCTTTGTGGGATTGCTATAATTTACCAGTCGCATTGATTATGATGTCACAAGGAGGAGATGGACCACAAGGGGAAAACTTCCTCATACTAATTCGTGCAAGGCCAATAGTATATCTCTGCTCCCAAGAAAACATCATTTATATTGTATAAGCTGAGGTTTTCAATGTCAGTCTATATTTTTTGAAGGGGCTCTTTAAAAGAAATAAGGTACTCATAATTGAAATTCTCCAGGCAAATCAAATATGAACAATTCCAACCGAACAGGTAATTAATTGGTTTGGATTTCAAATTGAAGGTCATCCTGTTATTGATTTTCGTGGGAACAAGAAACAAGAGCATCTTGTTAAGATGATCTGCAAATGGGACCAAGGTGTGCCTAGGTTCTACCCTGGGTCTTGTTGATCTCTGTATCTTGTCAGAGTCAGAAACCTTCCAGAAGGGAACCTTCTCTGTAGGAAATACAACAAGCTCTTAAGTTGCTTCCAAAACTGCAGAAAGGGCCATGGATTGGTGCAAAGATCAGATATTAGCAATCACCAGTCTTCTAGTCAGTCACGTGTCTCAAATCAAGAGTAGATGCAGCTTGTAATGAATCATCTGTCAGTCTATTGGAAAGAGGGTGGGATGCTTTGCTCAACAAGTCCGTATCAACACAGCTGTGACTAGCACGTTCAGAAACCTTTCAACTGGGAATTAGAGTAAATATCTTTAATACAAGGGGCGGGAAGAGCGTTAATACTAGAATAGTAAAAGGGAACAATTGGAAGAGGTGACACATCCCTTTCGATATTACTGGGTTTTATAAAATAACATTTGTGTGGTATGTTTAATAAATAATTTTCTCATTACCTATGCCAGGGTATTTAAAGCCATTCTTTCTCTGATGTGTTTATATTTTTTGAGAAAAGTATAGTGTCATATTTAGCTGTGTTAACTAGGCAGGAGTATGCTGCAGCTTTCTCTTACAGTTCAAAGTAGAATTCTCCATAAAATGCATACAATCAAAGGGTACACTTTCTGTTTCTGCATGCCCTGGAGCTGTTAATGCAGTTACTTCCAAGTTGACATATTTCTGTGTAGGCATGACAGTGGCACCTACCTTCTACGTTAAGACTTAACATTCCATAGAGCCATTTCAGGTTTATTATGGGCTTCAAAGCCTCCTCATCCCTAAGAGAATATCAAGTTTAAGCATGTCACTTTGCCATAGTCACAGTTAACTTTTTTGTATCAAAACATGTCTTTTCATGGCTGATTATCTCCAGGTGACACTTGAAACTTCTTAGTTCCTTACAGAGTCCTTTCACCTGACCCATTGTTGCTGCCCTCTTAAATTCTATAGACAGATCTTTTTGGCAGTGGTTGGATGCTACCTGTGCGTAAAAATAGGTCATAATTGGTTTAAAGTTCTGAAACAATGTCAACAGCTTTTTCTTCACCCCTTGATCCTAGAACTCATGTCTTTAAAATTAACTCTGCACCCCACTCCTCAACCTCTGCCACCCAACTCCTGTTGGGATATCACAGAAGTGTGGCTGGGATGGAAAAGAACGGGTTAAGTTAATGCTGGGTTGATGTTTCCCTCTATAAAAGGCCAAGGATAAGAGCTCAGCCTTATCACACAGTGTGCCCCTCTCTTCTCAGGGGATGGAAGGCCTTCTTTTCTGAGTGGGAAAAGCACAGTCACTTTGGAGCATCCTGGGTTTCCATTCCTACCTCAGTTAATAAACCGTTCCTGTCTGTGCCTCGTATCTCAGAGATGGAACTTGACGGAGTAGTCAGCATTGCAAAGGTCATCCTAAAGCTATTGGCAGAATATACTGCCATTTGTTACTGAGTCATGATAATGCTACTGTAGCAGTTAACTGGATGTATTAGTCTGGGTGGCTTTCCCAGAATACAAAACTGCCTTATTTAGTTCTTTTAAACACCTGATAGAATGCCCATCCACAAGCTGTCTCACGTGCATTTTTCAAGGACTCTTAATAATATTACAATACCAGTGCCGTGTCCACAGGATGGACAATTTATGCAGAGCATTAAATATCTAGTGTGTTGTTTTGCTTTTGTGAAAATACTTTTAAGTTATTCTCATTTGTTAAAGTTTTCATTTTGTCTGAAAATTCAGATGTTATTTCAGCAAGTTTGAAAATTAAATTTTTTAAAAAACGTCTTTACAGTTTGTCTTCTAGTATGCTCTGTCTTCCGGGCTTTGCTTATTGTAAGGGGAAAAATTTTAAGAAGTGTCATATTTTTTATATCATTCCTCACAAATATCAAATGGAGAAATTACATTTTCAGCATTAGATTTTTTACTTTATATGTAGTGTATAAGTAACCATCGTCTACCTTTTCATGTCATTACATTTAGCAATCTGCTCACTAAAATGCTACTTAAACCGGAATTTAAAAAGAATTCCATGGTCAGTCTACTTAGGAGGGACTGCAGGTGAAACAGCTTTGGTTTGCATGCTTTAACAGATGTGTGGTTCACATCTTCTGAAATAATTTCTATCCACAGACGACATCTTCACCGTGGCTCTTGTCTATGTGCTGCCATGCCTGTGACACCGTTCATTACTTCCACATATGCATCTAAATTCGAGATGGATTATTTTCTCAAATGTTTCATTAGCCAGATTGGCTTCCATTTCATCTGTTCTCATAACATTGGGCAAGTCATGTAGACATTTAAAGTTACTTCTTTGGTGTCAAAATAAGCCAGTGAAGACTCTGGAAGTCTCTTCAGTTAACCTGAATCTTGGAGAGAACAGATTCTCAGGCCTTCCTCCCATTCATCTAGTCTCATGTTTCTGATGGAGCTAGACACGCATCATGAGAGGAGAATATATTCCCTTTCCAAAATGATGGAACAAAGTCAGTGGTTAAATAATTTTTGTTGCAACAATTCAACAATGAAGGGCATGGAGCCACCCTGTCTCGAAAAATACCAAAAAAAAAAAAAAGGAGGGGGGGACATGAAGCCAAAATTTTTCAAATAGAATGGCTAGCACTGAATTCAGACACTGAATAATATTTGAAAACAAGAAACAGTGATACAGTTTGTAGTGTAAGTTCTTTGTGACCCGAATGTTGAAGGAAGATACACACACACACACACACACACACACACACACTTATCTTACATTTACAATCACTTCAATTTTTTCTAGTTGACCCATTCTCCAGACCTTTAAAAAAGCGTTTTAAGTGGATGTAAATTCCATTTTAATTAGACTAGTTCAATCTAATACCACAACTAGCCTGGAATGGAAAAAACATGCTTAATACAACCCAAATCAACCATATCCAGATAATTCCCCTGCTCTTTGAAACGGTCCGTTCCCCACCTCCACAATTAAATGACCCTGTTAGTCTCTGATTCAACAAGACATTTAAGGTTCATTTTAAAAAATGATCATCTTTTACAGATTTTTTTTTCTATTTTATTTTTCTTTCTTCCTCTTGCCACACAGCTGTCACTGGTATAAGAGAAAGATTGGGGGGAGGGGAAGAGGAGGCAGCCCTGTTCAAATCGTGTCACGTAACACTAATTCATCTGCTCTCATTAGAGGGAGCGAGGGACAGCAGTGATGGCCAAGAGCTGCACTCCACACATGACACGCGTACAGTTTGGGGAATAGAAAATTGCTTTCTCAGGAAGCCCAGCCAATTAAGGACTTGACCATATTGAATGTCAAGTGTTAATTTAGGTTTTTCTTCATTTTCCCAGTAGTAATGTGGGTCCTGTGATGAGCAAATACATGTCAAGTAAAAGTTGATTGCATGAAGGACCTGGGTATTATATGTCACTGACAAGTCACAAATGTACCGAAGTCTTTTAACCCCTTAGGTGAGTGTGGTGGGGGAGGGGAAGAGGAGAAGGGGATTAATGGTACTGTATGATAAGAATTGGTAGTAGCGTGTGGATGGACAGACAGGAATGGTAATTGATGCAAAAAAAATCCTGGGGATTGGCTAATCTTGCTTCATGGATAGAAACAGTGGCTCTAGAAAAGTGCACACACACACATATGCACTGTCTAGAATATGGGCATCTTATTTCCTAAAATTTTTGTGAAAAAAGGAACATAGTATCTCTGGTCTTGAATCAGGAAATGTATTATTACTTACCACCTTTGAAGTAAATAAAAATTAATTAAACAACCATATTATATAGGATAGTTGGCTCACTGCAGGTATAACGTTGCTGGCTTTCTACTCTATTTTACTTTCTAATCAGTGTTCATTTAAAAATAACTGCAGTACTGTCATAGGAAAGATGCAAAACTTAAAAGACGGTTTGTTTTCTGTGAGTCTCTGTAAGGTGAGATTTAGAAGTTGGAGGAAGGTCCATCATTGTCTTTCCTTTTTGTGCCCAGTGGTGGAAAGGGAAAGAGCTAGGCTTCAGGGACTGAGAGGCTTTTGCCTTTTTCAAGAAAATGTTGAAGGTTGTCCATCAAGTGCAGCATCTCATTTCCATTCCTAGGCGATCATTTGCATATGAATGTCCTCAAAATAAAAGAAAGTCTGTTTCTGTTGCAGTTGTACAATAGCAAATAAAAATACCCTTGGAGCTTCGAAGGCTGCCTGCCTGCCGCGTGTGATATACGAAATCTTAATGTCAAAGTAGTTACAGTGTGGTGACTTTGTGAAAATATGTAGAAACAGTTTTCTCTTCCTATCTTTCAAGACAAGATCTTAAAACACTTTCATGAAGTGTACCCATTTCCATTTATTTAAAAATTGTAAACAGACTTACCTTTGCATATTGACAGTGTTTATTATACCTTGAAAAGGTAAGTCAGGTAGCATATGGATTTAGGCAGCATAAACTACTAACCGTTTTTCTGTGTCAGGACAGAAGCTGCTATGTATTGCAAATTACAGTGTATGTATTTATAGTGTAGGAAACCAACTCAGAAATTCAGGGTTTCATAGAGCAAGTTATCCTTAAGAAATAAAAGCTCTTCCAGGTAGATTCTCCCCTCCCCGTTTCAAACTTAACCAAATAGGATGAGGTTGGTCCTCCTTTCACATCCATTCTGATAAGCTCTATCTATGGAATTCTGGTGGCATCGAAGAGCACAGTTTAATTATAGCCTCTTTTGTCAGCAGCTTCTCTTCCTCTGGGTGTACTGAGAGACTTAAGGAAGTTTCCCTAAAGTAAATTCTAATGATGGCAGCTCAGGTTGCTGATTCAAGTTATTCTTCTCTTCTGTGTCACTTTTGACGGATGGCACCTAATGCAATCAACCACTGACTGGGAGAGCCTTTTCCTTGGTTGCTTTAGTAACTGGACCACAGGTTTCTCCGCCTCCTCCCCTCCTCCCTCTCCCCCTCCTCCTCTGATCTTCCTTCTGGAAGCCCACTCTTCCCTGCAATCCTCACCAAGACTTGAGCCAAAGGGGGGGGGGGTGTACCCAGAACAGGCCTTTTCTAACCTTCTCTTTCCCAATGGTGAAAGCGGAGTTGGCCTCCCTTTGCGTGTGTTTTTGATAAATTTAAGAAGTCAAATCGCTGACACAGATAGATAATCCGAGTGTATAGGGTGAAGAGTTATAAATTAACACATTATTCCCTCTTAATGTGAAATACTTGAGAATGCATTTTCTCAGTCCCCTGACATCTACCCAGTGAGGGCTCTCATTGTACTTTTCAAGTGGCATTGATTTGTTAAAGCGCTGAATTAGCATCTCAGGCCAGCTGCCCGTTCTACTGGAGTGTCAAGGGGCTCCAGTCCCTCCTGTCTCCCTCAGACACCCATTTGTATTTCAGCCCCCTCCTTTCTCACCTGATTCTTCCACTCCTCCCCTCTGGATCTCATCCTTTCTTGCTCTCCACTTTGCTGCCCTTTCCTGCTTGCCTTTCTTTCTGACTGGTCCTGTCCAGCACCACCTCTTTAGATTTTCTTCTCTTTGTCCATACCTATTTCTTCTTTCTACCTCAGAGGCTTTCCTGCATTCAGCATTAAAACCTGTTCAGTGAGTGTGTGTGTGTGTGTGTGTGTGTGTGTGTCCATTAGCTTAAAGTGAAGTCTTAAAGAAAAGAACTTACAATGTGTGTGTCGGTGTGATAACTAATGTGTGCTCTTTGTAGTAGAATCCCATGAGAAAATCTCTTTTATTTTGGTTTCTACAATTCAAAAGACACTCTAGGAGTTCTGAATTCAAGTCTTTAAATGTCATTTAATGTGGTAAAGTCTTCAGATTCAAACAAAATGGAAATTACCAAGGATTACCAAGGTTTTTATCATTTCTTATGTCCTTGCTATAACAGTTCTGTAAAATTTCTTGATGTCTTTAAACTGTGTGTGTGTGTGTGTGCGCACATGCGTGTGTGTGCAGACATAACAGGTCTATATCTCGTGTAGTCCTCTAGTTTCTCTATTCATTGAACCCATAGCTGACCTATTCTGTTTAACTGGTTGGCCAACAAGCTACAGAGATTTTCTTTTCTCTGCCTTCCCAGTGCTGGGTTTATAGTGCTAGGTTTGTAGACAGACTGTGCACAGCTTTTTATGTGCCTGCTGAGAAACCAAACTCAGGTTCCTCCTGTTTGTGTGTCAAGAACTTTCCCCACTAAGTTTTCCTTCCTGCATACTGAGTGAACTCTTTGAGGGGACTGATTTTTTTCCCCTGGTTCCATCTTATTCTGATTACACTTCCTTTTATTATCAATCAATTTGCATGAAGAAGAAGTTTCATTTTGATATTTGAGCAATCTATGATTTTCTTAAATGTAATGTAGTGAAGAGATAATAAAGTTGGTGAGAAACTTATTTGAAAATAAGATTGCTTTTACCCCTTGATTTACTGATATGCTCCAAATTCTAGAGAAATTCAGAAGTGAGTGATGATGGAGAGAGTGACAGGTGTGTCTTGTACAGATTCACAGACTTGGGGTCTTTTAGGTCTTTAGATATTGGACCCTGGACCAGTGAGATGGCCCAGCAGATTAAGGCACTTAACACTACGCCTAGTGACCTGCTTTTAATCCTCAGGGGCACAATGTAGCAAGAGTGGCTCCTACAAGTTGTACTCTGATGGTCACTCCTATGTTTGGTGGGTGCACACATGTGTGCATACAATAAATAAATGGAAATGTATTTTAGCTATTGATCTAAAACACATTGGGATCACTTTGTTGATTAATTTGATGTAAGCAGAAAAGTATGTCTTCTGGGACTTCCACAGACACGATCTTCTGCAGTTTTAATCTTGAGGCTTCAAATTGATGACATCATAACTAGAATATGAATTTATTGATAAATCAAATGCCTTGAAGAAATCAAGTATCTTTATTGCTGTATTTTATAGAATCTAAACTGGTATTTTGATTCACTGTATATATTTTGAAGTGGGAATAGTTTATGTAAGTATTTCATTTTCTTCTGTGTTGGATTGATTTCCCTCTTTTCCAATATAATTTTTTTTTCATGTTAAAAGAAGTTAATTGTTGCCCTCCTCTGTGGACTTGGCATGGCCTAACTCCAGTGAAGGGATTAAAATGACTTTTTCAAAGCATGATAATGTCTGTGTTAAGGGGAAAAAACAGTCTTTTAACTAGGGCTTATACTAATTCCAGCTACTAAGGAGACAGAAATTACACTAAAGCAGACTATGTGGCTTTGTCTTCTATGTTCGTGTTAAGTTACTTCGAGATCATCATTTAGTATTTTAGGGTATTCTTGTAAAGGAGTGAGATGTTCTTCATTTGCTGCTGCGAGGGGGCATGGCTTAGTTGCAGGGGATGGGCAGGGCCTTCTGTAAGGATAATTTCAGCCCACCTGGCTGGAATGTGAGGTCACAATAAGGGGGACTTGCATCCCTTTCGATCTTCTGTGACAACAAAGGAAAGGAGGAAGATGACAAAGTAACAGGACAAGTTTGAAAGTGAAAAATGTTACCCAGGAAAGCAATATAAGTGCTCAAAAGAGAGATTTAAAAAAGGTAGGAAAAAACTTGTTCTGAAAGCCGTACTTGAGTGGTTAGAATGGTGGTAGGGGTAGAGAAAAGAATGTTAGGGGAAAGGATGTTTTATATGTGCAGAGTTACAGCTTTTGGTAACACTGCTGTGATTTAGGCTAAATATGTATTGATTTTAAAAGTTGAGATGCACATGATGATAGAAAAAAGTTTAAAGTTTAGGGATGTGGCTCACTGTTGAAGCATTTGCCTTGGATGCCTGAGACCTTGATTTTCATCCTTAGCACTGAAATGAGCACCTGCGTACATTTGCAAATGTTTAATATGATTTTATTCTTACTGATTTATGCATTTTTATCATGCTGATGATTGAACTCAGGGCTTTGCCAATGCTGGATGCCTCTGCTGCATCCCCAGCCCATAGCATGTGACTTAAACTTCTCATTAGGCGCAGGCATGTGCAGTCTTGTTTCTTTGCTTTTTGTTTACATTGCTTGCAAGTGTTCTCTGAGGAAGTAATGAATCGAGAAATTCAGTTTTACAGTATAGTTGCTTGCTTTTGTTGTGATAACGCTTTAGCTACGTTAAATGGTTAACTGCGTGTTTTTGAAATCTTCACCTTTGAATTTTTCTTCTAAAATTTTCAGGAGATGTCAGAATTATTTCTGTTTTATATTTTGTAAGTCTAAATTAAATGTCACTTAAATGTGAAATAACTGGCACCTTTGATAAGTAGTCCCCAAAGCAAATGGTCATATCAGGAATCATAAACTAATTATGAATGCAAAGTGAAGTTTGTTTTTATAAAAGTACAAAACAAACAGAGGAAAGTAAGCCCTACAGCATCTCACAGTATTATCTAACCCAGGAGAAAGCCTCCTTCTGTGAAACCATAGGACCTTGAGTGGTAGCAGTAGCAATAAGAGGATGCTGGCACCTGCCCAAGGACTTGTTCAGAGGGATCCACAAATGGCCTGCTCAGTGTGTGGCTGTACAGAAGTTCCAGGGTGACACATGCCTCCCAAGCCAGTCACAATGCAAAAGGTCAGGAGTCACGTTCAAGGGCAGGGTGTTTCTGGATAAGGCTGAGGAAGCAGAGGTGGCCCCTCTGTGCTCAGTGTGTGGGTCTGTGTACTCCTTTCCCGTCAAAGCTGGCCCAGCATGGCCAAAAAGTGGTTCCTTGGCAGGGTTTGATGGCAGGATGATGTAGTCTGTTGTGACTAGTGCATTCCTTTCAGGTTAAACTAGGGAAATGGCATTGTGTTAAAATTCCAAGTCGCATGAATGTTTTATTGCCACAGTGCATTTAGCCCTCCAGGGGAGTGTGTGTGGCTGAGGTGGGGTTGGGGGTGGGGTGACTTGGAGACTCAGGAACTATCGGAAGAACACTTCCCCTGGAAAATTTTACCCATCAGCATGAAGCTGATTTGCTGTGATGGTCACTTAGAAGGGTTTCACTTTTTTCTTAAACTGTGGCTGTTTAAAGTCTTGCAGTCCGGACAATTAACAGCTGAAGAAAATATGACAAGACACACACACAGAGGCCGGCAGATAGAGAGGAGGAATGAGCCAGAAAGGAGCTGAGCTGCCTTGTGTAAACTGCCCAAGCAGGGCCCCCCTCCCTGGCCGCCATCCCTGTCCCCCTTCCCTGTCCCCCTTTCCCCAGGCTGTTTTGCTGTCTGCCTGAAGGCCAGCGGGACTGATCTGTTAACCTTGCACCACTGACTGGGAGGCCTCTGCAGCTCATGGTACTGTATGTTACCATCACTACTCCCCCATTCCTTCTCCCGGCTCTTCCCCCTCCCCTTAACTGCTCCTCTATAACAACGGTTTATATTAGTCAGAGGGATACAATTTTGGAATGCAGAAGGTCTGAGTTAAAACAAAACAAATTTAAGTACTTGCTTGCTCGTGTTTCCCCCCCCCCCAAACATTCCTGCTTTTAGAAGGGCTATCCTGAGCCATTCTAATTCAATTCTAGCCAGACATTTCCATTGTGATTTAAAACCAGGAATTCTGGAAATTGAGCAGTTTAAACCAGGAAGTTATCAGGGCTTGGAGTCTCTGGAAGTAATAGTGTTAGGAAGCCATGCGTGGAGCCTCAGGCTAAGGATACTTCAGAAGACCTCCATTTTGCAGACTGTCCCTCCGTGCCCCTCTCAAGGGGTATCTCAGCCTCCTTTATTGTTTCTAACATACAGCTATGGAAGACCGATATGGTTTGACTTCACTTGTGATTGTGTACATTATAAATAACACTCTGGACTGTTTCATGATCGGATTCAGGTTAATTTATAAGAGATTAAATGTGCACGGATGGAACAGTTTCCTCTTGCTCTCTACGTTTGTAAAGCATTTGTGTTTCTAATCGATCCCATGTGAAGACGAGAACTATATCTTAAGAAAAGACAGTTTGAGCTGTAGTTTTGAACTGCCTGTTTTTCTGCATTTCCAAATGTTAAAACAGTTTGTTTCCCTGCTCCTGTGAGGTGCTGTGTTCCCATCCTTGAAAATGTATTGATAAGTATCTGTAGGGACGCATGTATTCAAGTGCCTGTGTATTTGTGTACTTTACTGGCTACCAGTAGCTACAAGGAGAAGCTTGGGAGGCCCCTAAACTAAGAGTTTTCCTGTGGAGAGCTACTACTTCAAAAATTGCAGAATATAACACAATCTTAACATGAATATTGTACAGAAAAATGAGGTATGAGTAAACCAGTGTGCTCTATTTATGTAGAATTTTAAGGGCATGATTTGTGCATTTTTATAAAATGATTTTGTCAAGATAGACCTCCAGAGTTTAATCTGATTAGTGGTGTTTGTATGATGGTTTGTTCTTTTTAAACAGATATACTGACATTGTTTATGGGAAGTCTTAAATCAGCAAGCAATCAACTTTACAACAAAATCGAGATTTATATGTGGACTTGATGCTTCAAATTTGAGACATATTCATGAACTAAATGTCTTCCCTAAGCTCTTGGTGAAGCCGAAGAGTTGGCTCCTCTTACTCTGTGTGGTATCACTCAGGTGATAGTGGAGTGTGGATGATTCTGGTTTCCAGTTGGGGATTTTAAAATGTGGTTTTTAAAACGAATGTTGCTGGTATTTGCTTTGTCTTCTTTCGGTTTTACTATTTCTTATAACCAGCTTAAGTTGTGGGGTTTTTAGGGGGGAGGGGCTAGAAAGACAGTTGATAATCTTGATCATGAAAGCAGTTTTGTTTGTTTTTTAATTATGAAAAGGATGTTGTAGTTCTGCTCAATCCTTTCCAATCTAGTTTATTAAAAGTTTCCTTTTATTTTCCAAGAAGGAAAGAGTGAAATTATTTCAAAATTAATCTCTAATAAGAACATTTTAGCCGAGTCAGGATGTTTTTTCCCCAAGTCAAATTTCATTTTTTTAAAAATAATCAGCATTTTGTCTTTTGAAGATGTCTTTGTCCCTTTTGCCAGCCATTAGCATTTCCTATTGGGAACTTCCAAGGATGGTGGACTTGTCTGGATTGCAGATGCTCCTGCTGTGATGTCATTCAGGAGCCTTGCATGTCATGTGACCTCAAAAAAGGCGGTCAGTGCTGACCTTTCTTTGCTTCCAGTCTCTCTGTGCCTATGAGTTTGAACAGGGTCTCATGCTATTGCGCAAAAGGTCTCCAACTCAATCTTCTGCCTCAGCCGCTTTGGTCCTAGGATTGCAGATTCTCGGTACACATTTTTTTAAGGAAATAAATTAATTCATTAATTCTTTCAGTCATGTATTCATTCAGTGATTGAGATTGAAACCAGGATCTTTTGTTAGGAGAGTCTTCTACTACTGAGTTCATCTTTGAGTCTATAATGAAGAAAGGATATTGACCTTGAGGAACTTAAAGAAGAATACACTCTGGAGGTTGTAGCTTGTCCTAGGGCCTTCAGAATCTCTAGCCCCTTAAGCTGTTTGGAAGCTTTGGTCCCTAGGGAAGCTTGACTGTCTGGAAACAATGAGTAATGGGGTAACCTTTAGGTAAATATTTACATTTCTTCCTTTACCTGTAGGAAGGGAGATAACAGTGTTACCAGGTCATGGAGGTCCAAAATGATCTCATTCTCTCTGTGATGCCTACTGTGACAAGTTTTATTGGGTCTATTTATCCTTGTATCACCAGCCTTAACCATTTGCTTGAATTTTAAACATTTGTTATTTGTGCTAGATATTTTAAAAGCCGGAACAAGCCAGTTGTAGGAATCACCTGACTCTTTTGGAAATTATTTTTACTTTTTAAAAACATTTTCCTTCTTTCTTTTAGTTTACTCTTCGTTCATACAATTCCTCCCCTCCCTCCACTTCTCCCAGCTCCTCTCCCTCAGATCCCACTGCTCCTCCATTTCCCCTCAGAAAAGAGCAGGCCGCCCAGGGATATCAGCCAAACATGGCATAACAAGATGCAATAAGAATAGGCACAAACACTTACATCAAGGCTGGACAAGGGGACCCAGTAGGAGGAAAAGGGAGCAGACAAAAGAGTCATTCACTCACACACACACACACACACACACACACACACACACACACAGTTAGGAGTCCTACAAAACCCCAAACTAAACAACCATGATGTATATGCACAGACCCATTCAGGTTCTGTGCTTGCAGCTTCCGTCTCTGCAGCCCTGCTTAGTAGGTTCTGTGGGCCATGTTCTCCTGGCTCCTGCTGGCTCGCTCCTACAGTACCCCTCCCCACTATATACCACCCTCATCCCCACTTCCCCAGGATTACCTGAGCTCTGTGTAATGGAGTCTCCATCTGCTCTCATCAGGTGCTAGAAGAAGTCTCTCTGATGACCATTGGGCTAGCAGAATATCATTATGAATCATTTCATTGACTTTTGGGGATGCAGTTATGTTTGATTTTATACTAGGTCTCTGGGCCATCCAGCTTCTGGTTCTTGGTTATCAAGGCGGTTTTGAGCATGGGCTCCCTTTTGGAGCATAGTGCTCAATTAGACCAGTCACTGGTTGGCCACCTCCGTAAGTTCTGAGCCACCATTGCACCAGTACATCTTGCAGGTAGGTTGAAGGTTTTATGGCTGGCTGGGTTGGTGTCCTAGAGTGGGCTAGTCCCACCACTGGAAGCCATGTCCAGTTACAGAAGTAGGCCAGATCAGGCTCTGTAGCCTCCACAACTAGCAGTTCTTCCTAGGATCATCCTCCTAAGTTCCAGGAATTTCCCACTGCACTGGATTTCCACATAGCCCCCACCAAGTACCCCTAATTCCAGTCATGTCTTCCAGTACTTTTCCCTCTGTTTTCCCCTTCCTCACCTGTCCTCAGTCTGCTCACAAAATCTATCCCATTTCTCCTTCCCAGGGAGATCCATTCATTCCTTCTAGAGCCCTCCTTGTTATTCAGCCTCTCCCACCCTGATACTTTGAAGGAAAACTTTAAAGGGATATGATACAAAGAACTGATGAAACCAGAGTAGTTATATGTGAGACGAGAGCTGTTGAATCCTGTCTTTTAGACCTCTGCCTTGGGGCGTGGAGTACGTAGTTACAGAAAAACAGTTCCTTCATACCTCTGTACTTCAACTCATTAGGCCTGAGAATGGAAGCTTTTATTTGACTTGAGTAATGTCGCTGTAATATTTATAGAAGAAGCTGTTCTCTAAGAGAACGTACCTAAGAATAGCTATGTTTTCATTGTACAGCTTTTTGCATGTTTAATTTCAAGGTATACAGACTTAGATAATCCATAGTAATAACATAATTTTAGTATGGAAGAAGGCTGAAAATCCAGGTCATAGTTCTTCGCTTGATTGTGTCTGAATATATATACAGACTCTTCTTCAGTTTGAAAAATTAAAACTCTTCAGTCCTCCATGTGCATGTGTGAATAAAGGTAAGAGCAAAACGTACTATATTGAGTAAATTGTCTGTAAAAGTCATTGACATAATTTTGTGTTCGCTTTGTAAGACATAGATTTTTCACCTGGTAAATTTACATTGGGATTTTATATAGTACTTTATTAGAAATACGATTTCTCTCCTGTGAATATAGGGAGGACCCATACTTACCAGCTGACTATATCTGCATTTGAGCTGATCTCTTGCTCTGACTGGGAAAGTTATGGGCTCTCCCTGAGGTTTAGGAAAGTATCCTGTGATGTGAGGCACAGAACTGGTGAGCTGTGTGGCTGCTATCATTGTCCTCTTTTGTCAAGTATTGTTACAGATTCCAGTCCTTAGCTGTATTCTGCCAGCACAGGTTTATTTCCTGTACTGCTAGGTTCTTAATTCATGCATGATGTATATGCTAAGCTTTTCAGTGATTATTTAAATACTCACGAGGTCAGTTGTGTAGAAGCTGACTTGTGCTGAAGGAAGTTAAAGTAGAGAAAACTCTCTCTATTCTTACTCTTCACTGGGAATCAGTCACTGAGCAACATAATTCTAAACTCCTATGTGGCTTTTGGGTACTTTATGAACCTTTTTATAGTAACTCAGAGGCAAGCAACTGATCGAATTAATATATTCTCATCAAGAAGTGATTTTGTTAACCCCTCCTCCTCTGTCTATCCCACGTGTGCTGTATGAAGGTTGCCTCATGTAGCAGAGATGCAACTTCATGAATTTGCAGGCTTTTTGTAGCCTTAGATACTTCCACTCATTAAAACAAAGGGAAAGAATAAACTAAACCCCAACAACAAACCCCCAAACTCTCGACCCAACCAAAACACAAGAACAGCCTCTCCCCACCACACACAAGAAAGCAACCTTCTTAGCTTATTAGTCCTGGATTGTGTGAGCTGCTTATTGTTGATGCTGATGTTGTTTTTCAGGACATGGTTTCTCTGTGTAGCCCTGGGTATCCTGGAACTCATTTTGTAGACCAGGCTGGCTTTGAACTGTGCCTGCCTCTGCCTTGTGAGTGCTGGGATTAAAAGTGCACACCTCCACCACCACCTGAATACCTTCTTAATTTCTGGAAAAAAAAAAAAAAAGGAAGGGTCTAAATCATGATCATTTCTTTTACTATTTAATACTCTCATTTTTTTGACATGACTTTTACAAGAGGGATGCAAATGTACAGATGTAATTAGGAAACCCAGAGAGAAAAAACTTTGGTGCCACCATGTACATGATTCCATTTAGGAACCTTTTGATTAACATCTTTTCAGTGTCCTTCACACACACACACTTTTGGACCAAATGATTATGCTGTTTATTTTATAAGCATTTCTGGACGTAAGAAAAACTCGAGAGTGCTGTAGATATATTTTCATCGACAGAGTAGGGAGTATAGATCAGAGTGTGTGCCAAGCACTCATGTGGCCTAGAGTTAGTTTCTAGGTTTCGTTCTAAGAGAGAGTGGAAGATGGGAAAGGAGGAGAAAGAGGAAGGGTACGATGGGAGATGGAGTGGAAATATTTTAATTTTTAATCTAGTCTTATACTATTGTATCATAATGGATTTAATGAGTTCTTGGTTATTAGATGATTTTAAAAATAAAGAATTGGACTTCAGTAATGAATGTCTTTGCTTGGATTTCTACACTTGCTCCCTAATGATGAATTCATGAAAGTGATATTGCTTAGGAAGGAGGCCTAATTTCTGCATTGATTCAAACGCTTGAGGAGTGAGTTGGGGGTGTGGCTCTGTCAGTAGAGTGTTTACCTGGCAAAGAGCCTTGTGTTTGATAGCCAACACTACTACCAGTGTGCTAGTATGTGCTATAATCCTTGCACTTGAGAGGTAAAGATAGAAGGATTGGAAGTTCAAGATCACCCTTGACTTTTTAGCAAGACTAAGGTTAGCCTTGCTACATGAGATCCTGTCTGAATGAAAAACAAAAGATGGGTTGGCAGGCCTTTTCTGTGAAGGGTCAGGTTCATGTATGATTTCTACAGTAGCTATTCAACTTGTAGGCCCAAGCACTTATATATGTAAAAGGTGGATGTGGGTGTTTTTCAGTAGCACTTCATTAATAAAAGAAGGCAGTGGGGCTGCATTTGTCCCACAAGTTGTAATTTACATTCCTCTTGTTTGAAACGAATTCAAAGCTAATCAGGGGTGGAACTTTGTCCCCAATAGGCTGTAAGCTGTCTTTATATCATTGCATCTAGAAATCTCTTCCTATCAGGCTGGTTTAATGGGCGGATCACTTTCTCTCCAAATGCATCACAATCAGTACTTAATTTTCAAGCATTTGTTCAAAGGGGGGTTCAGACGGGCTCCTATTCCTAAGCCTCAGTCAATTTTAATTTTGGAAGCTATTGATGGGCTTGCATGTTTTCATACACGTTAGATTTCAGCACAGGCTGACAATTTGAGGGAATAAAAAATCTCTCTTTAAGTTACATTGTAGGGGAGACATGCCCATTTTCCTACCTCTGGAAGGTTACTTTGTGGAGTTGGGTTCTAGGCATACCTGGGAGTAAGGTTAAATAGAAGTTTAGTCAGAAAAGAAATCATGTCAAGTCCACATTTGAAGAGACCCATGTCAGCAAAAAGATACCATGGAATTGTTTACTGAACTTTTAGCACTCTGCACATAACTAATGACTTTTTTGCATCCTAAGTTTATATAAAACAGCAGTTATTGGTTTATAATTGCCTTAGAGGTGTATGTTGAGGATCAGGAGGTAGAATAATGAAATAGTTAACATAATTGTCTTGTCCCTTGTGCCACTATGAATTTTAAGAGATTTATGCATTATTTATATAATATATATTGGTTGATTGATGTGGATGAAGCCATGTGGTAGGTGCTTTGGATGAGTACAAAGCTGAACAAATGAATTATTGCTGTTAGCAGTAGAAAACCTGGTTTAAAATTCAAGGATGTTCAGTGCTTACCTTAAATATCTTAGAGCACTCGGAGGAGGAGAGCCCTTTCTTCTTAGCATCAGAGGATCTTATGGAGTAGTTGCCACTGGGAAATACAGAGACTTCTAAAGCAGAATGTATATGTGTGTGTGTGTTGAGGGGGCGGGGGGAGAAAGCCAGAGTAGTCTGTCCAGTGAGGAGAGCCAGGCCAGCACATAAGAACCATTGAATAGATTCATTAGACTCTAGACTCTAGACTCTATTTGTGAGGGAAGAGAAGGTAAAACTGAAGGACAGATCAACTTTGGATTCTTCAAGGTATAAGAAGAACTTTAATTGATAATTTGTGGGGAACTTTCCATATAATGCAGGAGAACACCCGTGACTATTGGTGGGTGTGGCACTGGTATTTGCGTGTGGAATGATCAAATTATGGTTATCATTAACATTTGTGCAAAGGGCCTAGTGGATACTTAGTAGAATTGATCATCTGTAAGGCATGCAAGGTACAGCTGAGGAGACTGAAAAATAAGAATGGACAGACTTTCAAAATCAGTTTGGGAAGTAGGGAGAAGACTTTTAGTTATGAAAATGGCTCCCAGTAAACTGTATTTGTGAGATGTTGATGATAACATTGCAAAATGTAGTGAAGGTAAGGGTGCACTCTAGCAAAGAACAAAGAGCAGCAGACTGCCCTAGTTTGTTTGTTTAGGGAGATAAAAAATATAGTGAGAGCGTGACAGTTCAGGGTTAACAGTCATAGGAAACAGAAAGGGTAGGGATATGCTGTTCTGTTCATCTGGAGGTGACAGATGAAACCTAGGGAGCACATACCATTGAAAGATTACAGAGGGAAATGGTAATGTTTAGCATTACTCATCATTAGGTGTCGTTAGCTATATGTGAGATAACTAACACCTACTCGGAGACGCGCGCGCACACACACACACACACACACACACACACACACTCTTAACGTGTGAAGTGTTCTGTTTCCTACTAGGCCTCTTTCCCCTTAAGTTGTCAAAGCTTCTAGATTTCAGGAATGAAGCATGTTCACTTAGGACGAGCACACAAGAATATCCCCACTGGAAACTATAAGAAATTCCTTCTTGTTTTATTCCCCACTTCTTATAATCCTTGGTAACAAAGACGTGATTGGTGGGAAGAGTTTTCCTCTGTCCTTTATCTGAGCTGCAGAGCATGCAGCTTTTCATCTCCCTTGCCTTTCACTCCTACAGAGATCTGTCTGTGGGCACACAGTATATTTCGTAGAAATCAATTTGGTCCCTATTTTCTCTTTTTAGGTCCTTGGCGGGCTTGGAGGGAGGATTGGGCCATGGAGAGTGTAGTTTGTGTTTGAGTCGACAGAGTTTTACGATATGCAGCAGCAGGACTGAATGTGTGTCTGCTTCTCCTTTAACTGTTTTCAAGTTCAAGCTTTGCGTCCAGAGAAAATCAGCTAACTTCGTTAATCTCTGGGCACAGTGTATTGATCTTTGGCCACATGTTATAGCCTCTGGTTCTCTTTCTTATAACTGGGGCTCCTCTGGTTAGTGGCATCCCTGTTAAGGCTCAGTCTTGATTGCCAGCTTTAACTAATTTCAAATGGGATGTCAGGGTTCTCCAGAAGTGTTTGCAACTCCAGTCAGCCATTTGTATGCCGAATCTATTACTATTTGCCCACTGTATTTTATTTCTTAAGCCATCAACTGCTACTTTATTTTTTTTAAGAACAATCACTGATTTAATGTAGATGGTTCAGTGGAACTTGTAATGTGCTCTTTGTGCTCCTGACTTTGAAATGTGACATACTCTATCACATCTCATTTCAACTGGACACAAGGTACACATGCATTTTTCAGTCAACCCTTTCAATACTGTTAAATTTAGGGAGAAAGAAAAAAGAACTTAATTGATTGGTTCTGTTTTGTGTCTGTATAAGTAAAAGCAATTTAAATAGATATGTTGCCTTCTAATGTGAACACCTTTCTAAACAGCACAGTCTGAAAAGAAATGCAGTGGCTTCCGGTGCTTTCCTGGAGGCTGCTTCCTTCCTCTCATTGGAGAGAAACTCCTTCTGATTCTTTCTTCCTCTGCTCTGTATCCTAGGTCTGCCTTGAACTTGAATCCAGCTCAGCTTCTCATATGCTGGAATCACAGGCTTGTGCCTCCTGGTCTGTTGTAGAAAGCCAGGTAGAGAAGCTGAGTCCAGTGGCTCAGTTCAAGGAGACCTGCCATTTCTTTCATTGTTTGTTTGCTTGTTTAGAGAAAGATTAGACTCCAGGGGTAAATCCTGCTGGCCCAGCCTCCAAAGGGATGAGGTTACAGGAGTTTGCCTAAATTGTCTGAGTGCTTTTCATCCACATGGTAGTGTCTGTCCCCCACCTCAGTTTCCTGCTAATGTTTGCAGCGGGTGTGGATTGGCCATATCATTCCTTGATCATTTCAACTCTTTATCTCACACTTCTGTTTCTTCTGAATCCCCACTGTCTTTTACAGAGGTTGTGATGTTTGGGGAGATTTGGATCTTACACTCCAGTGAATACCCTTTGTCTTTCTTCAGTAGTTGTGTCTCTTTCTAAGTGAAATTATAATCTGGAGAACTTTTACTCCACTGGTAGTCTGGCTTTCTATATTTGAAGCTCAGCAGGGCAGGGTACATTGTGGACCTCCAATGTGGGCTACTGGTTGTCAGTCAAGAGCATGTCCCCCAGAGGGTTAGGTTTCTTTAGATGTTACTCAGTTGTGCTTCCTAAGCACAATTGTGCTTTTTCATTTAAAAGTCAATCCATTAGTGTCATAGAATACTCAAAAAATGGTCTTATATTTTATTTGTTGGGAGATTGGCTAACAAGAGGGCAAAGGGAAAAACGTACCGGTAACCAACACTTTGCATGGTGAAGACTTCAATATGTCAGCAAGTTTGAACTGAAACAAGTTTTTCTTTCCTTTTAGCACTGCAAAAGCAAGAAGCCTGCTGAAATTGGTAGTGTTGGACTCTAGTGAGGCTGAGTAAGATTTTTAGTTTCTATTGCTGTACTGTCCCGTTGCTATTTGAAGTTTGCTTCTGTCATTATCAAACTTCTTCACTTAGTATCTCAAACTTCTGTACCCTCCTCATGGGAGAGATGTGCTGGGTGCCTTTTTTTGGGTGCTATTGGAAGTGCCAGAAAAGTGTCACATGTGCCTTCTTACCAACCTCACTAGCCCTACATAGGAACTCTTCTTATACAGATACAGAAAGCAAAAGGCTCTGAGAGAAGAGACAAGAAGTGACAGCTTAGATTTGAAGAGACAGCATCTCCTAAGGGCTTTCTGTTTTCTTCTTTGTTTTTTATTTTTAAGGGACAGGGTTTCTCTGTAGTCCTGAAAATTGCCCGACAGACGAAGTTGGCCTTGAACTCACAGAGATCCTTCTGACTCTGCCTCCTGGGTGCTGTGCTTAAAGGTGTGTGCCACCCCCACCTGGCTAAGAGCTTTGTTACCTGTCTTGTAGGATGGTTGGGGCTCAGCAATGATGGACACAGGTAAACATACTTGAGTTTTCATTAAGTATCAGCTATAAAACTTGTCAAGGTGTACATACTAGTAAACAACAATTTTGATGTTTAGTTTCTAAAATACTGAATTAAAAGAGTGTGTGGAACCAATCGAAACCAATTCAATTTTGCACATATTTTAAAGAATACTTTTTAAAAATTCTCCCGATGACACAGGTTAAAATGGCTCTATTCTTACTTTCTTTGGTGCTGATACTCAGGTAAATTGAGAATTGAGAGGCATAGGATGAGCTGTATCACATGGTAGGATTTCTGTAGTGCAGATGGGTGTTACTTGTAGCTAAAGCATTTGTCTCGATTTCACCTGTCCATGTCCATTTGTCAAACATGGAAGGGAACTATAGTGATAGGCTTCAGTTTTCTTTAAAGGAAAATATGCAAAGGAACTTCTCTCTATTTGTCTAATGTGAGAATTAATAAGTATTAGGTATAAAACCCTTTAAGTATGCCAGAAGAAAGATTGTGTAATTTCAGCATTATTAATGGTCCATTAAACTCCTCAGGGTGTCACAAGGAAGAGACTTTCACCATGTGTCCCTCGTTTTATAGCATAAAAACAAGATGTTCTTGTTTGTGGCTGTGAAAATCTCCTCTTAATGAACATGCACAGGTTGCTCCTGCCACAGAGCTAGGAGCCCTTCTCTTGGGCAGCTTAGTTGAGAGGATGGGCTTCTAAGTGCTCCTCACTCCTGAGGCCCACTGTCTCTACCTCCAAGTCATCTTCCATTTTTTTCAACTCCTGCCAACTGATGACTAGTAGAGTCACGTGACTCCAGAGCATCACCTGCCCCATCCTGTATATTCTTTCTATAAAATCCTTTCCCATCTTTATCTAATTCCTCTTGGTACATTCCTGTCTTATCTAAAGCTTCTGTAGGAATGGGTATATTTCTGCATTTCTTACTAGAAAAATGACCACATGCACTGCTTCCTCATCAGGGAGCAAAACATTCATTTTTCTGTTTTAGATTCTGTATGCTTGGCCCTTGGCAGTCTTAGCTTAGTGATCTAGTACTTAGAGATCTAGCACTTAGAGATATAGTGACCTATACTTAGAAACCTACAATGTTGTCTTTAGTTAAATTGTCAATTGAGAAATTAAGATGTAAGTGAGATGCACACCCAGCCTCTTGGGCTCACCTTACTGCTTCTGTTCTTGTATTCATGTATTTGGCACAGTGTGCTTTGCATACATCTTCATCTTCAGAGTGTTGGGAAATCTTATTTCTTTGCTCCCTCCCTTCCCCGCCCCCACAAGAGATCAGGGCTAGCTTATTGTTGCTGAACTTGTGCTATATGGGTGTTTTTCCTCTTGCTGTTCGGCATTCTGAAGTGCTGCTATGCTTCCCTATGGCTTGGAATGTAACAGTTCCTGTACCCAGCATGCCCTGAGTCCTCTTAAAGGAATTTATTCCTTATTACCTCTTTCCTTTATTCTATTTTTCATGTCCAAATTTGTATATCCATTCTTTTTCAGGTTCTTCTGATTGGTTCCCTCATCCCTTTCATCATTGCTGGACTAGAAATCACCAGAACACTTTCAGTGATTCAGAACTGATCTGGGCTTATAGCCAGCTTAACTGAGAAGCCTTGAGCTGACAGAGAAGTTACTTTGTTTATTTGGGCTGTGACTTTCATGATGCCTGTCAGGCAAAAGCTTACATGAATGTTTCATATTTAAAAGGAAAATTAAATTTTAAGTGGAGTCATCCCTGGCCCCGTGAGCGCCACCCTCCATAACACATTACCCCCAAGTCATCATTCCTGTGTCCCCTCTTTTTTCTGCATCCTTCTGCATGTCCTCCACTCCAAATACTTGGCACTTCATCCCCTTGCAATCTGGGTTGGTTTATGTTGTCTTTTCAAAAGTCAAATGCCTAACAGTTTTATAGCTTTCCTAAGTAGACACATTAAACAATGTAGTGGTTTGTGTGTGTGTGTGTGTGTGTGTGTGTGTGTGTGTGTGCGCGCGCGCAAGAGAGAGAAAGAGAGAGAGAGAGAGAGAGAAGGAAGAGGAGGAGGAAGAAAAGAATGAGAGAGAGGAGGAGGAGGAAGAGGAGGAAGAGGAGAAGGAGGAACAATTTTGGTACATTTCTTCCCTACTCTACAGAAAATAGGTTTTCGGGAAGCCCTTTGACAATGAAGTGAATGCCTACTGGCCCTCCCTTTCTGAATTCTCCTGAGAGGAGAGGAGGGGAGGGAAGTGGAGGGGAGGGGAGGCCTTTGTGCTTGTTGTCATCTTTTGTTTCTGCTGATTATACACAAAGTAGGTTGTAAATCACTCTCTCGTGCACCATGATTCCTCTGAGGTATGTACAAGAGAGCAGCCAGGTACCCAGTTTCAACTTCCCCTAAAGATATCACAAGCCCCTTTGCAAGGCCTCTAACTTGCTGTTACTGAACCTGAAGAATGAAGTCTATATGTTCAAAACAGAATCCCACAAAGAAACCTGTGGAATCAAATTTAGAAATGCTAGCTGGTTGGTTCATTAATTTTTCTTCAACAAAAATTATTTTATTACTCTAAAAGCAAAATATACTAAGAAGCAAAAATAAAAAAATAAAAAACCTACAATATCCCTAAAGTCTTAATCTGTGTGAATATTTTGTGGCAATCATTGTAGTTTGGTCAGTATTGAAGCAGACACTGGTTCCTAGGACAAAGGAACATGATAAAGGAGAATCTGGAAGTCACTTTAATATGTTTATTCCAGACACTAGACAGGCCCACTGTGTTTCAGTATGTCAGTTCACAATGGAGTACCAATACAGTGGACAGTTGAGTTTCTTCTTTCTCTTTGTCACTTTCTGGTTGCTTATAGTGAGCTGGCTCACTTTTGAGGTTTTTAAATTGGAAGGTGGAGCAAAGCATTCCAAATTACAAATAATTAGTCAGTCATCTTTTATGTCCTGGATGTTGCCTATCTTTCTTGAAGAATTTGTCCATCTGATAATTGGTGACAGTGCTCGTTGCAGTTATGGTAGGATATTGGATATTGTTCAGAGTGTTAACCATGCTGAACTGTGCAGTTGGATTTGAATCTTAGCTGTCTTGTCTCTAGACTATGGGAGTCTTCTTTTATGCATCTTTACTTTTTTTTCTTTTTTCCTGCGAGAAACGCCAGGGCTCCAGGCTCAGGAGTGCTACCCACTGTTGGTTCTTTGTGACCAGGACTGTTGAAACATACTAGTTGCTCTCTATACTTGTCCTTTCCCAGCTAAGAAGACCCTGTTTCCTCTCAGAACTGTATGCCTAAGTGTCTGAAGTTGTAATTGAATGTAATTATAGTTGTTTAACTTTTTTCTTTCCTCTTGAGAGTGTTTATAACGTGCACTCTGTGAGTGTGAAGATGAAAAGAAGCTGGAAGCTTAGTATTTGTGACACGGGCAAATAGTATTAAGATAAGTAGCAATTTGCTTTGTATATGTGAGATAAGGTATTGTTTACACACAATTTACAAAATATACATTCTGGCTTATGGAAACCATTTCAGTCAGCTCAGTAGTCACATTTGTTAACGTTTTATAGGAATCTTTGGCTAGATGGAAGAGGATTCATTTCGATATCGAATATTCCAAGATTGATTTTTTTCCTTTTCCTTTTATTGTCCCCTTGAGAGAATTACTGATGCAGAACTCATTAGTGCCCCTCCATATGTCAACTGCAGGGTACAATCAGCATCATTTCCATTTGTGACACAACACAAATTCCTATTGCCTCTGCTTCACTAATGCCCAGCTTTTCCCTTATTCCACAATGTAGAGTATGAATTCTTGTCTTGAAAATGCCTATGTTGTTTTAAACTAAAATGCAAACAGTAGGTAGTTTCCTATATTGTCTTTATAACATGTAAAATCAATAAATACCTTTAGAATTGATGACACTATATGGTTTTTTTTTTTTTGCCTAGTATCTTGTCCTTAAGTTTTTTGTCTTTTTCATTTCTAAAGTTTGAACTTTGAAGGTAACCAGAGGTAATTATCTTCTCTAAGCCTAGATTTTTCTTATAACTTGCAAATACTCATATAAAATTGTTGAAGATTACAAAGTGGCTTTAATTTTTATACAAGGTGTCTACACACTGACTCATGGAGTTGGTAAAATGGAAAGAGGGGGATTATTAGGGGCTGGAGAGTGACTAGTTAAGAGTACTGGCTGCTTCCTTCGAGGACCTGGGTCTCTTGCACCCATATTGCCTGTAATTTTAGTTTCAAGGGATACAACACCCTGTTTTAGCCTCTGTGGATACCAGACATGCATATGGTACACAGATACACATGCAGTCAAAACACCTATATAAATGTAAATAAAACAGACATGGAC
Organism: Rhynchomys soricoides; assembly: GCA_019843965.1. Taxonomy (NCBI): domain Eukaryota; kingdom Metazoa; phylum Chordata; class Mammalia; order Rodentia; family Muridae; genus Rhynchomys; species Rhynchomys soricoides. The sequence goes on along the minus strand of JADRCH010000076.1, from coordinate 11,509,588 downwards.
TTGGTGGAACTGCCTAAGTCACAGCACTTGGGTGGTGGAAACAGGCGGATGTGGGATTTAAGGTAATCTTCAGCTGGATAACCAGAGGCCAGCATGGTTTATATGAGACCCTGTCTCATAAATAGACAAGACTTATTAACTGTGACAGCAGATGATATTTAGGCATTTTACCATTTGAACCTCAGCATGAAGGGACAAATAAGAAACTTAACTAGAAAGGAGAACCTTGGGCCTAAATATCTTTGAAAAGTTTGCTGTGTTATGTTATGAGAGATCACCCTTAGGGCAAGTGGGCCTTTTAAAAACTGTTCAGAGCTTGAGCTACAAACTGATTTGTAAGTTGAGAAAAAGAAGGAATCACTTAAGTGGCCCATGTGGCTGAGAGCTGACCTTTAAGCAAGGTCATTGCTTAACACAGATGATCTTTGGAATTTGAAAGACTCAGACACCAAAGGGACGGAAGATGCAGGTGATATGTCTCATAGTCTATGTGTTGAGGTACATATTGGTAGGTATGTGATTAGTACAGCTAGCATGTGCTGGCAAATACTGATAAAAATTTTATTTTATGTCTGCTATTCTTGGGGTAGAATCTAGAGCCTTTCTCCAGCTACTTAAAGAGATCTCCAGGCCCCAGAGAAAAATGCTTAAAGTAGGAAATAGAAAGATTCTAAATCCATTTCTCCTCTTCTTAAAACCAGAGATGAAATATTTGGAGTAGGCGATATTTAGGGAAGATACTGACCTATTGTTAGAGAGGATGTAATTGGAGTAGGCGATATTTAGGGAAGATACTGACCGATTGTTAGAGAGGATGTAATTTTACAAGAGGATCTCATGGATTTCAGGGTCGAACTCTCGATGCCAAGACATATCTACTAAATTAAAATGTTTTGTTGTTGTTACTTTTTTGTAACAAAATTTATATCGTGTTTCTTACACTTAAAGGTAGTAAGTATTGGGTCTGGGGTCTCTTGTTTGATAGCAGAGCCTTTGCCCACAGTGTGTCAAGTGTGTGTTAGGTTCAGGGTTCTGCCCCATATGAACCAAACAGTACTCTCCCCAGCAAATTAGAAGCAAAACAAGGTAACAGTATGCAGATAAAAATAAGATTTATAAGTTAAAATTTACCGGTGTTAGTATATCCTTGAAAAGGAGAAATTCAGCAGCTATCTTGAGGGTAGAAAGGGACTTCAGACATCATAGAACACTGTTCCCTCTCTTTTCTCTGGAAATTTGAAGGTTAGGTGGAAAAAAGATATTATCAAAATGTAGGAGAAAGCGTGTTTCTGTCTTTTTTCCTTCCCCTATTTTCTTTTAACTTCCCTTCCTCTTCTTGTCCACAGATACTTATGTATTTATGATGTAAATATGGTGCTGGGGCCATGACAGAAAAATGCATGTGTATCTTTTCTTCTTATAATTAGTTACCTTTTCATAGTTAATAAACTGTTTCATGTATTTTCAATAATGTTTGTCATAGCAATGTCAAATATGTGTCAGGCCATCATGGCCTTTTTCAGACTTGCATTTGGGATGTCCCTGTTTCTGTCTAGTAGAGTGTGACTATGTGCAGCCTCTGTGTCCAGCATCTAACCTGGCCATATCCCCTCAGGTTCCACTGGCATGTGCTGGCAGAGTGCTGGGTGCAGACTTTTGCCCAAACCTGGAGGAGCCAGACCAGAGGCTGGAAGTCCAGGTTGGAGTCTTACTGTTTTATTAGCTGGGCATATTGTGTCAGAAACAATGGCCCTTGGAGGCCAGTGTTATCAACGCTATCAAGAGATGATAACCCTTGAGATAGGTGTAACGAGGCATTGATGTAGCATCTATGTAGCAAAATTTCCTTGTAAAGACGAGTTGCCTATAATTGGAAGAAATTTATTATCCATCCATCCATCCATCCATCCAGGAGACATAGTATGGAATAGAAGAAAAATCCTCATCCCTGAAGACTGGCTGTATAGACTGACACAGGTTGCTATGGGATCTTTGGCAAATAATTTAACCTGTGTACTAAATAAGAAAAGTGATACTTAACAATAAGTACCTTCTGTCTTAGTACTTTGGGAGATATGTGCAAAGTACTTTGTCCTGAAAATGTTGGCTTGGAATGTAGTTCACTTTGTGTGGTCTTGAGGCATTAGACCTGGCTTGGTGTATTGCACAATGCAAATATAAAGATGATGAAGAACATCTCTTCTGTGTGCTCTTAAACTGTTAAGGAATGTGTTTGCCATTACAGTGTACAGGCTGAAGTTTCAACATGGATGGCATGAATAAACTTAGTTTTTCTAGAGTTTCAACTTGGCATCATTTTCTAGATTTTTCAGGCTTTACAGAATAAGTATATTGAGTACAATATTAAAGTATCTTTTACTGATTTAGATGTAACACATAATAAATGAGAGGAATTTTTACAACTGAGTTCCTCATAATGGGAGTGAGGGTGAGCTAGAGGCAGGAAAGCTTCATGTTTCGTAGTACTAAAGGGGATATGCCATCTCCTGCACACCTGCTCCTGGCCTAGAGAAGACCACCTGAGCTTTGTTGTGCCCCAAGCTGGTACTGTCTAGGTGGTGTATGGATGTGGGACAATAGAAAAGCAGGTGTGACACATTTGGGTCCTGATCATGTGTTTCCTAGTTCTGGAAAACTAACAGCATATGTGACATACAAATATAGAGCAACAGAAGCCACTTTGTGGGAAGGAGCTTGATTCTTGATTTTTGGCATGATGCAGGGATGTTATTCCAGCAATCACCGTGAATGGCTTGTGAGGGTGAATGTTGGATAATATTGTGTCTTGAACTTGAGTTTTAGTGTGAAGAAAATGGGCTTGTAATATCAGCTTACAATAAAAAGTGAAAATATTTATTTAGCATATTGTCTTGGTATGATGAAGGAGGGAAGTAGTGTAGGTACATGTTTAGTGAAACCTGGTTGTGTCGGTAAACAGAACAGTTGACGAGTCGTTGTGGATCCTGCAGAGAAGATCAGCATCACAGAGTAAGGAAAGTGATCATGTTACTAGTTGCTTCCTTCCGGAACACTATTTTAGTAGACAAAGGGGAAAATTAAATCTCTTGAAAGATTGCCAGCTAGGTTGAATTGGTGAATTAGCGGGGACCCACTTAAACCATTTCCTTCTCTTTTTCTTTCTTCCCTTGTGTATAGCTTTCATACCTTTTAATAATACCTATTTTGGCCATATTATGTCAGTTACAATGAGCGTGATCTATTTAAGCTTCTTCTCATTCATTCTTGCCAAGGCATTTAGTTCGTCCCTCTTTTTCTATGTGAGAGAAGTAGCCATGCGCTTCAGGGAGTTCCTTGCATTCTGCTGGAGTCATCTGCTTTTCTCTGGTGCCAGGCACTGTAAAGGACAGAAGATTGCTGCTTGGCCTGATGATTCTCAGAGGAACTGAGCACTTCCAGGGCACCTCAGTTTGGAAGCAATACTTTGTTTATATTCTTTCTTAGGAAGAACATTTATGTAGGGAAAACTCTCAGGTATGGTTTAGTTCTCACTGATTTACATCCTCCTGCCTCATCAAGCCTCTTTCTGCTGTACCTTCTTCCTGTTAAATCCTTATTCTTAGAATTCAGCTTCATGGTTTAATAAATTTCAGATCCCGATTCTTGTCTTCATATCTTTGGTCTCAAGTAACTATCCTACTCGGTGCCTGGATTGACTTTTGCAAAGTCATCTGTTGTGCTTTGGGGTTAACGTTTGATAGACCAGGAGCTAGAAAGTCAGCTTCAGTTCACTTTATGTCTTGGCTTATTTTCCTCAGTGGCTTCTGAAGTAGATGAGAAGCTGGAATTTTCTGCTTAGCTTGGGAATTTAATTGATAAATAGCAGCACGGAACCTGCATGATTGCCTTCCAGGACGTGGTCCTTCTAGGATAGCCCCTCCTTAACTGCTGATAAGTATTTTGTATATATTTAATAAAACGTTGACCTTTCTTAGCCTAGCTGCATCTCCTCATGGATTGAGGTGGTACAGTTAACTTCGCAGTTCTTCTCTTGGTTGAGAGTTCACTATGTGAGGTTTGACTTTGTGTTTTTCACTACTGAACTGCTTAGAAAAATTAGAGTAAATAATGAACCAATATTTCAGTACCAGATTAGACACAATTTATTGTGATGTTTCATAAACCACAGACTCCTTTCTTCAGTGAATGCATGAAGGTTCTCTTTTTTTTTTCCAGACATACCAGGGTGCAAGTGTAAATTTCCATAAAATTTAAATGAGGTGCTTCCTGTAATTAATGAACAATTGTGGCTGCTCTCTGGTCTGCATTGTAATTAACCGTGATCAGGCTTGTTTAGTGATGACACTGTTCCTGTAATAATTTGACAAGCTACTGTGAATTTGCCAGGTTATTAAACAACCTGCAGCATTCACTTATGGAGTCACAGGGACGAGCTCCACAGCAGCAGCGATTGCCAGTTAAATGCAGCACTAGGGTGAACCAGAAGCCACCCCTTGAAGTCTATCTATCACCACAAGCAGATTTATATTCCTGTGATTTTGGAAAACTTAACTAATGTGGTATGGTGATTTCTTGAAAACTTTGTTTATTGTGTGATGAACCTACTTGGACAAAGTTGATTTTTTTTTTTTTAGGACACATGACAAAGCTTGCAGATTGTCTGTAGTATATCAGTATGAACAAAATGGAGTCAAGTTTACCTTACTACTTATTAGATAGAAATAATTAATTTTTTAAAAAGCTCAGGTTCCCTTACATATAATTACCCCACATAAGTTATTTTCTCTCCTTTTTTGTTAGGAACAGATGACTGTGTGCTAAGCAGTTACATTGCAGGTACTCAGCTCTAAGTGGACGGTACCTTATGTCCTCGGTCACTAGCACACCATCCCCCCCTCTTCCCTTCAGGTTAAGAGCTGTTCAAAACGTTACTGTCTAGTTACTGTGGTGTCTTTCATTCAGATTCTGTTTATTGACTAAACCACAAGGATTCCTGCCCAAAGTACCAAGCAGTCTCTGCTTGACTGATTTTGATTTTCTAACATCAGCCCTGGGGTTTATTTGAAAAATGTACACACACTGCAGCTTTAACAAGTCAAGTGACTGCGTGTTTTTTACCATGGAGTATAGTATATCTGAAGATCATTAAATTTGGTGGTGGGGGTGGCCATGGTAGAACATAAGTGTAGTAGTCCTCGTGTGAATTGTGTGTCTGCGTGCGGTGTGTGTGCGGTGTGTGTGTGTGTGTGTGTGTGTGTGAGAGAGAGAGAGAGAGAGAGAGAGAGAGAGAGAGAGAGAGATGGTTTTTGTCTTTTCATCTTCTCCAAGAGCCAGAAAGTTTCCTGCCGTTCTCTTTCCAGCTATTGACAAATGATTGCCAGATGTGAGGTCTTTGCAACGCTCTTTCCCTCAGCAAACCTGCAGCGAAGGGATATTTGATTCTCCCTTGCCCATTCCATCTCCTTTCCACATCTGCCAGGGACACACAAGCAATAGATCCCTACATGAGAGTTTAAAGTTTACTCAGCTCCTTTTCCCCCTCAGATACAGTATTCAGAGACAACAGAATGAGGTCCATATGACACGCTCCCACCCTCCTTGTATGAAATTAGTTGTTTATTTTACTTATCTACCCCTCGGTAATCGAACTTTCCCTTCAGTCTCCGTCCAAGGAAAATCTGAGGCAACTCTGGGAGTGCTAAGAGTTTACTATTGTCTGCAGGCTACAAAGAGTGTCACCACGGCACTCCCCTTGAGTCCCTCGGCTCTGAGAAAGACAGTCTATTCTATAGGATACCCCAGTACAGCATTTAATATACAAACAGCAAATGTTAAATGTTGAGTGCCCTGTAGGATGCAATAGTCATTTTAAGATTTATAGATATAAAAAATCCAATTATGGGTATGGAAAAGTCACCTTGATCAATTTCCCGTGTTTGTATCCATTGTCCAAGCTGCTATGTAGGAGGCTGTAGTTTTAATCACAAGTAGCTTGTTAAAGAGAAAGTGTACTGAGTTTGGGAGGCGTGTGGAATTAGCTTGTTTGGGTAGGCCACACACATAATCACTAACATGCACAGAGGCCTTGTGCATCTGTTTAGAATCTGTATTGATACTGATTTTTTTCTCATCTCAATTTGAAAATAGTTTCTAAAATGCCCCTTATAGCTCATGTTCATGCTATAGGGTGGGCTGACACAGGTGGCCTTTCTGTTTTCCTATTACACTTTTTGGCAAACGAAAAGGCCCCTTATTCCCTGAATAAGATCAGGGTATTTTTTTTTTAAACATTTAAAAAATAATCCATAAAATGTCTGCCACATGTTCTCTAGTTTATGGAAATGTTTCCCAAATCAGAGCCACATATTGAATTCTTATTGTAAAAGTGCTAGTGTGTTTATTTCTACCACCTTTGTAGCTACCTGTGATTTCTGTTTTATGTGAATTTGTGTTTTATGTGAAACTCAAGTGAAAAATCAATGAATATTTCTGAATTTTTAGGCTAAGACTTTTTTATTGTTGGTATTAAAAATGGTCAGGGGAAAGAGCTATGTCTGCCTGGCATTGCAGTCTAAACAGGAAATAGGAACTGTGTTTTTCAGTATTTCCTTTAAACAAAATTAGTGAAATAATAGTAACAGACAAAACTAAACAACAAAATCCCAGTAGCCACTGGGAAAACAAAACAACCTCAAAGAACCTTACTTAAACCTAAGTATATGGGCAAAGCCACTAAGAAAGAGTTGCCAAAATGTATTTCTATTTAATGTGTTTATTGAATAGGATAGAGGATCATCATGGTTGAAGAGAGACAATAATTTCAAATTGCTTACACATAAAAACAAGACACTTCCCAAAATCACCGCAAGTGAGATAGGGCTCGTTGGAAAAGTCCATGCTATGGTTGATCTTTGCGATCCTCTGGGAATGGTGCCATGGTAGGCTCTCTGTGCACTCAGTAGATGCTGGGGTGGAGGAGGTGGAGGCAGAGGCCTTTTCTAAACAACAAGGTTAGGAACCCCTGCAGCAGCTAAGCTCCTCCAAGTTTAGATCACTCTGCAGAATTTGCCCTAACTAACGCATTTGTTGGTTTCTCATGACTTCCTTCCTGCTTTTTCCTCACCGTAGTTACTTTGGGAGGCAGAGAGGTGCTAAGCAATGGAGGTGTCATCCGGCTGTGTACCTAGGGAATGTCCTTCAGAGGACAACTTGTCACCAGCCGTCAAAGAAGAGAGTGGCTTTGTGGTCTCTGAACATCTGGCAGTGCTGCACAGGAAGCTGAGGGGGTGTCATTAATTGTGATGAAATAATTTAAACCATCAGGAATAAATGAGGCTGTTAAGCTAAGTTCAGATTCCATTTGCCATGCACATGTGTCTAGCAGCCTGTGTGCAGTTAAAAAAAATGGAATTATATTAGCTCGTGAGTAGAAGTGAAACAGATACTGTAAATGAGACAAGTTGCTGTGCAGTGATGACACAGTATTGAGCCACTTCACAGACTTACAGTTTGCGCGATCAATATAGCAAAAGTGGTGTATTATTTGATGAATTTTTATATGAAAAGTTGTTTTGTAAGGTAGTGTACTGCAAGGGCCAGCAGCCTGGGCCGTAAGGCGAGTGCCAACGGTTTTTAACATGCTGAGAACCATGATGTAGACTGTGGTGTGCGCACACCCAGTGAGGAAGTGTAGGTGTGTGACTGGGTAAAGCAAGTCAGCAGGGAAAGGGGTGGTGTGGCAGGAGCCCTGTGGCAGGAGCCCTGTGGCAGGAGCCCTGTGGCAGGTCTAGGTGCACAGTTCACCCTCTCGTAGAGTCTGGCTGTGGAGCTCAGACTGCACTGATTTTGAATGATTCCCAAGCAGCATAGAACCAGGCCACTCCGACTTCTTCAGAAGGACAATACCGTCCGTCAGCTTTTAAAGGTCTGAGCAGCTCTGAGGTTTTGTGAGCCATGGTGTGTAAGCTCCAAAGTACATTTCTAAAATTGAACAGTGTACTCATGTAAGCGTACACATGAGCAGTTTCAGAATTGAACGCTTCTTTCATACTCACCTAAAAAATTGGAAAGAAAATGAGACTGTCTAGGTACAGAAAACATGGTTGAAGAAAATAAAGGAGAGATATTTGCTGTCAGAAAACAAGATGCAGGCGTTGGGCTTGAGCTCTGACAAGCTTTGGCTAAGAGCCATTGACTGCAGATATCTTATCTCGCTTGCTCCCTCCTCTCTTGGTTCCCCCCTGCCTTTCTTTTTGTCCAGTACTGTCTCTTTTGTGTTTTCTTTCCTGTATTTCCACATTGCATTTTTGTTCTTATGTATTTGCTTCTCTTTACATCTTGTTCTCATTTACCACCTTTCACAGACGCGATCCACAATTCCATTTCATCTACAGAGTTGAACTGCAGATCCTGAAAAGATTGGTGTCCACAATTATTTTGAAAAAATAAAACTGTAAAACATAAAATTATGGTTGCATTCATACATAAAGTTGCATGACTGTTGATGGGTTTAAAAATGTGAATGAATTTGATAACGAAGTTTAAGAAAGGAATACAGGATGTTAATTGAGCCATCTCTTCCTGTTTCTGGGTAAAATTATTATCCACATCATTCAGAGTTTAGTAGTTTCAGGTGAACACATTTCTTCTCCTGTGTAGGGGGCTATTCGTGTAGAAACCCTTGAGTTCAGACTTACTTAAAACCCAGCACAGTAACTGGTAGGAGATGCCCTCCCTCTGTGTGTTTTTGACTCTGGATTTCATTTTAGTTGATGCAATGGAATGGGAACATTTTCTTTCTTTGGTGCTGCTCCTCACTTATGGAAGGATCAATAGGGGGAGATAGTGTTAGACCGTAAGGCATTTTATATGGCACTTAATAACAGTAAATCTATTCTTATTATGCTATATTTTCACTAGTTTCTGATTACAAAAGGGTTAATGATTAAGAAAAAAAAATCCTGAAAAGCATATGTATCTTGACTATGTAAATATTATGTAACTTAAAATAATTTTTAAGTTATATTCTACCATAGAAATTAAAAGTTGACAGAAAAATTTAAATAAGGTTTTCATCTATTTTTGCTGAATATTCTCTGTGCATCTGTTTTCCAAAAACAGGAAAATGATAGTGTATCCAGCAGTTGATATTTGTTAAGTAAATACAGAAAATTTGCTGAATGAATATAAGGTTTTTCCCTTTTCTATTTTTCCCCTCTTTAAATTTTGGCAGGATTTAAATTATGCGTGTGTGTGTGCGTGTTCATTCATTTGGATGTTTCTCTTTTTAGTCTTTCTGTTGCTGTTGCATTTATACCGTGCTTCAGTAGCATTAAAGTCACAGACTTGCATAGCTTGAGTTTTAATACTTCAGGTAAATTATGAATGAAATAAACTTTACATTCTTCATAGCCTACGTGTTTTGATGAGAGAGTGTTGTCTGAATTTTAGGTGGTGGATTTGACATAATCTGTTCATGTTGGTGACTGCGAGTATTGACGTTAGAAATGCTGAGCAAGGTGCTGTGTTTACTGTGTGTGATTTCTTAAGCTTTGTCATAACAACTTCATATGGAAAGGAGGTAAGGAAGAGAAACAGGAAGCTTTTAGTTCTCATCTTGATTAGAGAATTATGTATTTTGAGTGGGCATGTACATGTGCATGGGTTTTAATAAATATATTACACACTATACCCATACTTTATATAGCTATAAGAGTTATTAATTATCTTCCATTTGTGTTTTTGGTTGGAGTTGATCACAATGAATACTCTATATTAGAACATACAAGTGTTTCTTTTTCTTGAACAAAAGAAAACCTTTTGCTTGTTTAGGTAGTAAAATCTCAAGTTGTGTGTTGGGCTCCTTTCGACTTACAAGTGAAAGTTATATAAGTCATCAAAACCCAGTATCTTCCTCTTAATGATTTAGCAGCTGTGGCTGATGAGCTCGATAGAACTTGCCTCCGATCATCTCAACATTCTTCCTTGTTGGTCAGAACCTACATGGTATCATGTGCTTGTTTCTGTTCCTTTCGGGATTAATACAGATTACATGACATTATTTTAAAATTTAAAAGCTAAGTTATATAGCCAATTTGACCCACGTCCCATATGATCCAGAAGAGCACAAGGAATGCAGAAATCAGTCATACCTAAATCTGGTGGTGGGGACAGAATTCAGAAGGTTTTATTTTAAGCATTGTTACAGCAATCTCAGCAGGTTTTCCATGGAAAATAAAATCACATTTTTTTTTCCCATGACATGTGAGATTTGCTGAAGCATAAAGGCATAGAATGTTTAGGTCTGTTGTGTTTTTTTCTGTCTGTTTTTCTAGTGTGTGTTAATGTTGTTCAAATGCTACCTCTTAAACAGTATGAAGTAGAAATAGTCACATCTAAGTGATCCCTGTTTCAAAAGCGAAGTGTCATTTACAGATATACAAAATGAGGAATTGCCTGAGAGTATAAAAGCCTTCTTAATGTTCAGTGAGAGCCAGCAGAGTTTCTTGGAGCACAGAGGCAGGCTGAGTTCCCTTGAAATCATTGTTACTTTTAAAAAACAGCTTTAAGTGCCTTTTTGGGTATGGTACTGTGTTTGCATCCTGTAAAATGTGAGCTGAACAGATAGGGTCTCTGCCCTTTAGGAGTTTATAATCAAAAACATATAATGCAGCTGACATCTGTTATTGTATTGAGGTTTTACAAATAAACGTTGATCACTTATATAAATAAAAGTTTTATAACAAAGAGGAGAAAAGCCTTTTCTTGCCTGATTAAATAAGTAAACAGACATTCTTATCCACACACTGAAACTATCCATAGAAGTTGTAAAATGGCTGAATTAAAATAATCCTGGCACCAGAGAACTGTATTACAGTGTGGTGTTTTGAAGCATGAGCTGTTATCATTGATGGTATCCTTGGAATGGTCTGATTTGGAGATGGTGATTTGTTTTCTGCTTAAGAAAATGGACATGAGTTCATTTTTCTTTACCTATGGATTTTCCCCAGGTACTGGTTGGTGGTCTCTTCTACAAAATGAGCAAAAATAAAAAGTTTTTATCTAAGCCCTTAATACTATGAAAAAATCAGGTTTTAAAATGAGCTGTCTCTCCCTTTGTTCTTTCAGTAGAAGCTGCATTAAAACAAACAAAGGTATTTAAAAATGATGCTGATTATGAAATGAACTGAGGGGGGGGGAGTGTGTGTTAGGGAGATGATTGATTCAGAACTTGGAGTCATAATGCTCCTTGCAAGTCACGTTTTGGTGAAGTTATACCAACTGAAATTAAACATGCATGTTGATGGGGGAGTGAGTATTTAGTTTGATAAAACGTTTTCTTTCCTCATGGTTAACTTTAATGCAGGGGCTTAACAGTTTCCCAACAGTTCCTTCATTTTTGAGTGACTAACAACATTGAGAAGACTACATGAACCTAGCTCAAAGGTCAGGACGCTTTAAAAAAAATGCCTGTCTCTACCTCACTGTAGGTGTCTGTCTGTGTAAATTGAAGCACGTGGGTGCATAAATTAATTAAAAGAACAGTCAGTGATATAAATCAAACTTATTTGGTACACTAGTGAAATGAGCATTGTTTATAAGATTATCTTGTTATTTAATCTCTTCTGTGTAAAGCTGGCTGGCTGGCATGCTGAAGTAGTCACACAATTAATGCGATGATGGTATTCTTTTTCTTGCACAGGTCTGGTCCTGCAGGCCTTTCTTGATGGATTTGAATATATAGAACTGGAAATTTTAATTAGCCAGACTCCCCCCGCCCCTTTGTGTATGTCTGCTTTTTTTAATTTTTATTTATTTATTTATTTGTATTTTAAAATCTCAAAATGTCCTCAGAGATTTTTTATTCTTTTTGAACCAGTAATCTACTGACCCTGGAAGAACAAATTGCCTTCAGATATTATTTTCTCAAAACTCTGCCAAGTTCATTATCAGAGCTACCTGCTGTCTTCAGCTATGCTGTGCTGTGTTGCTAGTTCTCAAATAAAAAGAAAATTTTACTTATAAATGAACCCGTTCGGAATTCCTTGAATAAACAGAAGGCTCCTTTTCTTTGATGTACAAGGAATGTTGTTTGTAACTATCAGTCACATAAGTCTCTTCTTTACCCAAGCAGAGACCATTCCTTATCTTTTGTATGAGAATGAATGTGTGCCGATTAGCTCTGGAGCAGAAGATAAACAATTTCAAAATGCCAGAAGGACACTTTGCGTTGTGCAGTTGTTTGTGCTGATATTTAGCATTTGCTTCACAACTTCTGCTTACTTTCCTGTTTCTGGGTCCCTTCCCCACCTGCTACCTGACTTTGTGAGCTGATTTCTTTATGCTACAAGATAAAAACTTTGCTTTGGAGAAGAAAAGATCTGATGGTACTGATCTCATTCTCAGTTTGCCTAACTGTTCTTGGCATTCTTTTATGATTAATATTTTCTGACAGTGCTGTTTAATAATTTTACAAATAAATTACAAAAAATCTGTAATTTTATCTTCTAAAATCTTTTATGACTAGATTTTGGGGACTGGAGTTTGCTGTTGTTCCTTCATAATCTGATACAGAGGGTAGATCTCGAACAGTCCTTTTAGGATTGTGCATAGGTCAGTTATGAATGACTTGATGCAATCTCAATTGTGAGTTTTTAAAAATTATTATTCACTTGGGATATTGTCTCTCTCTCTCTTTTTTTTTGGCCTACACTGGTAATAAACATTTAATATTTAGATGTATTATTTAGACATTTTTATCTCATTTTCATGTGTGTCATAAATTTCACTGTTTGAATAGTGATTATTTATCATACCACAGCAATACTCCTTACTCTTAGGAGGATATAACTATAGTTTTGGGAATCAGTAACCACAAAGGAAAAAACTGAAGACCAGTCACCCATGAATGCTGATTTGCTAAGAGTTTACTTAATGAGAAAAAGTGGCGTAAGACCTCACATTATGTATGTTCTCATACATTTTCACTGTTATGTTCTTGGTTATACAGCTTACATTGTAAGTCATTGTTAAACTATGCAGATATATTTGCAGAGGATTGAATGTGTTTTCTACAGGCCTCTCAAGATACTGTCTACCAAATGTGTATTGAAATGAAGGTATCTGTTTACTGGAAGTCATGGGTGTGGTGTAACAGGGCATCTTCTGTGGTGAAGAGGTGACTTAACTGTGTTCCAGCTGTTTCTTCAGCCTGTTGTTCAGTCAGCTTCTTGTATCTGGAAGGAAGAAAGTTTCAAAGTCTTGTGAGAATACAGCATGGAGCTGTATGTCATGACCCCACCTGAGGGTGGAGTATGACTGAGCCCATCAAAAATCCAGAGATGTATAAATCAGCCAAATAGATGCCTGTTGGCAAAGGCACAAACCATGTGTGATTAGGGCTACATGAAGTAAGCACCTTAAGCTTTTCTGATGTGTGGCTTCTCATAGGTTCTCCATATCTGGATGTAAAGAATCTAGGCTTCCTGCACTTTACTCCTTTCTCACCTTTCTGTTTCTCTTTACTATGAATTACATCATGGTGTCATCTTTTTCCTCCTTGTGTGAAGTAGTCAATTTTACTCTAGCCATTCATTTTATGACTTCCTTTGAGAGTTGATGTGTGCTTCTGAGGCCGATCATGACATTGACTTCTAAGAAGGAAGAGCTTAGAGGAGAAATGGTAGATTGGAGTGTGGAGAGGAGCAGTCTTACGATTGAGCAGAGCTTCTTCTCAGTAAGGCACGTCATGAATATGTCTCCCAGAACAGAAAGTGGGAAAAATGTTTACTCATTGGCTCTCATTTTCTGTTAATTACTGTGGCTCTCTGAGCAACCATATGCCATACCGGTGATTGTCTGGAGTCATAAGTATGTGGGAGAAGCTTAAGTTAAGGTGGCTAGTTAGCTGTCAGTAGTGATGTTGATTAATGCATCTGGAACAAGGAGCAAAATGGAGAAAATTGAGAGCTCGCTGGGACCCATATGTTGATTTCACTTTGTTCCATAAACAGAGAGCTCTGAAATACTTGCTGTTCTGTACTCCTAGGAACGTTAGTGTTCTTCATGGGTAAGTTTAACTATACATTTAACCACCTCCTTACTTTTTGAAAGGACTGTGCATTTCTCTCAGTAATTTTGGGCAATTCTTAGAATACTGGCTGTTCAAATTAGGACCAGTCGTTATTTTGATACAAAGTTGACTACTTTATCCACATGGAAGTATAAAACATCCATAGACATTATCCCAATTATATTTAAAAATCTTTGATTTTGGAATAGGAGAGTATTGTTACCTATTTAGCCCCCCTCTCATCTATCTTATCCCTGTCCGTCTGTCTGTCTGTCCGTCCGTCCATCCATCCATCTATCTATCTATCTATCTATCTTAAATTTTTGTTAAAAGTTGACCCAGACTTTCACTATAGTTTTCCAGCTGGTCACTGGGACCTCAGTAGGTACAATTACCGGTTTTATTGAACCATGAGACATAAGTTGAGGAAGAGTTAGAAGAGAAAAGAATGTAAGGAGAAACTGAAAAGTCATCCCCAGTGGAATTGATACACTACGCGCAGTTTATTACCTGTTTGACAAAAGAATCTTTCACAAACCAACATCTAACACAAGTAGCTGAACCACACAATTATTATATGTATTCGTTGCAGTTAACTGTTTTATATTAGAGTCATGGTCCCCAAATTAAAGGGTGACCATTAGTACAGATCATTTGGAGGGGAAGAAATGACATCAGTGTTCTACTTGGAAATGCATTTAAATTCTCTTAACAGCGTTTTCTTTTTTAAGTACAAGAACTGACCTTGATTTCTTGCTGCATGCTACTAGGTTTCTTTCTGGCTGTCCTTTTGTAGAGTAGTGTATGTTACTATATCAGAGAGACTTTAAGGGAGTAGAGGAATGCATGGTCTCCACTCATGTAGGAAGGTAGAAGACACACACTCCAAATCAAGTATACAGATAGTATCTTACAAACTAAAAATTCTCCAATTACTTTATTTTTAATGACAAAGGAGCTGAATAGAGAAATATCAGAAAGGTAGATTTTATTAGAGTTGTGCAGCTGCTTCAACTTCCTCAGTCAATCTGGGAATCATTACCTAGTAGTTTTTGTGATTGTGTGTGTGTGGGGGGGGGGGAGGGATTTGTTCTATCTCTGAGTCAGAAGACAGGTCACTGCTTCATTAAAGAAGAAATTTCTAAAGTTTACCTTGTTAGAACTCTTTGAGTCTGAGGGAGGTGAGCAGGTGACAATTTGAGGTTAAAAGGCCTTTAGGGCAAAAATCCAGCCTTAAGTGTGTGTTAGAATATACTGTGTAGAGGACAAGGAGGTTTAGATTATTAAAAGAAATAACTGTTTGTGGCATCTTCAGGAATAATTTCTCTTCCTTCGGGTTGGTCACTGTCAATGTATGGCAGTTGCTTTCCATTACAATCTCAAGAGCCAATCAATACGTACAATATTATGCAACTTACAGTTATATTATGACCAAAATATGTCAAGTGTGGTTTCTGAGTGGCTAATTTACAGTAAGTGTTCTTCAGTCCCCAAAGTGGGTATTATGACTAATTTGAACTCCCATAGACAGGCATTTTTTTCCATGTGAAAATTGTCTGGTGTTACGGGGAAGGTTTGTAGAGAAAGGAGGAGCAGTAACTCTGTCAATGTACTCACATGCAGATTGATCAATTGTCATCTCCTTTGCATCTACATGGATTGTTATGAGTTATTTGCTCACCCTGGGAGAGACGTGCCCTGAATTATAATAATTTAAAATCTGTGAATCTATTAAAACCATATTTGTAGCTCTAAAAAAATTGATATTCACTGGGCAGCTTGCCCAACAAGAGAAAGTCAAAGAGATTACATACTTATCCTAAGTAACAGCAACTACCCTGCCAATTCTTCCTTTGAAAGAATACAGCAGACCCAAATTATACATCTATGGCAAGAAGAGGCAAGAAAAGAACTCAATATATCAAAATCAGAAAGTGAATTCCACAATAATGGTTACAATAATGTTTCAAGATGTGATCTCAGCAAAGGCCTAAGTCACTGAACTAATCGCAACTTGGATGGGTTTACAATGATTTAAAACTCATCCTGTGGTTTTTAAATATGTTTACTTCTCTCACTTACTTACATGCCAGTAGACCCTGCGATCACATGGGGTCAGGGCAGCAGCCCTGTATAGTGGAGAATGTATGGCCTGTAGAACCACGACAGACTGTGGTCTCAGGATGTCCTTGATGTTGCTCATCTACAGGTCAGAGGGTATCGAGATGCCAAAGCTTTCTGAATGAACACTCTGACCTTTTACTGTGGGGTTGGCAGTGCAAGGCTGTATTGAAACAAGCTGCTATTTCCAAGGCAGCTCTTCCATATGAAATGAGGATAGGCAGCTCTGAGGAATGTGTTGTGATCTTTGGAAGAGTTAGGTTCAGTCGTATTCATCTGTCTTGTCTCAGCACTGTCATTGGGCCTGGCCTTTGTCAGGAAGGTGTGTACATGCTGAATGAATGTGGCGAATACTGATCTTTGCATGGAATTGCAGTGTAGATAGGCAAACCAAGGAACCCTTTGCACAAAGGACACATATGTTCAATGTTTGAATAAATGTGCGATTTCTGTGGCAGTAGAGAAAAATCAAGCTCACTTAAAAACTTCTCTCCTCACGGGCAAGTGCATGTTTGTCCTTAACTGTATATTCTGCTGTTTTGCATGGAGCCCTGCTCATAGTGGACTCTGGAAAAGAATATCATACTTTTTTCTTTTTTGTAAACTTGAAGTGAATTTTCCATATTTCCAAGAAAATTTCTTGTTTCCATATTGAGTTTGAAAGATGTTGGCGTTCAGCATGTTTTTTGTTCTATTAATGTTAAAGACTAAATACCTCATTCACTGTAATCATATTGATACAGAGTTGATGGGGTAAGGTGGTACACAACTTTGATTCCTGTAGTCAGGAGATAGAGGCAGGTGGAGTTCTGAGTTCACGAGCAACCTGATCTAGGTATTCAAAGACCCTGTCTCAAACCAACAACATACCACCATCATCATCATCAACACTTGTTAGGTGGTGGAGGCACACACCTTTGATCTGAGTACTTGAGAGGCAGGCAGATCTCTGAGTTTGAGGCCAGCCTGGTCTACAAAGCAAGTTCCAGAACAGCCAGTGCTACACTGAGAAACACTGTCTCAACAACATCAACAACAACAAAAACAACAACAACAAACCCAAAATAACAATAACAACAACAAATTCCCCAAAAGAAATGAAAAGCAAAACAAAAGTTGAATGTACTGCCTGTCCATATGAATTTTACTTTCTTATAATTGGGAATTGGGCGCTGTAAAGGATTACTTAACAGTGTTATGACACATAGAAAGAGGTCGAGAGTCTCACCATTAACTTTTAATTAACCGTTGCATTGGCTTTTCTGTCTAGGAATAGTCCTTCCATTGTATGGAGTGTAGGCCCAGTAAGGGTCCGCTTGTGTTATTTTATTTTCGGGTAGACCTGTTAAGGCTACAAAGTGAAAAAACAAACAAAACCCCCAAATCACCCCTGAATAAGAATAGCACTCCAAAAGTTGGCTAGCTGTTAAATAAGTGGATACTGTTGTTAGGAAGTAGATGTAGCTAATGGAGATAGGCGGGTACATCTCATCACCTTACCTGGATGAACAACAACATACATCCTAGAGACAGTAGTTTCATGACATCAGTGCATGTACACTTAGCCAGTGCTAAGTGTAAGGTACGTATGTGTGTGTAAGGTACGCCTCTGAAATTAGAATTTGAGTGTTTGTTGTTTTGAGACAAAACCTCACTTTGTAGGCCAGGCTGTCTCCTAAGTTGTAATGCTCTTGCCTCTTCTGCCTCCCAATTGCTGAGACTATAGATGCAGAACCAGCTAGTATTTAGTTCTTTAATTAGAAACCTGCAGTCTTCCTTATTGCCTTAATTTTGGGGGGTGAAATACCACCTTAATACTAGTTCAGAAACATTTGAACTCGGATATTGTAACTGAAAAGTAGAAGAAAATACCAAAATGAAAAAAAAAAATCATTCAAGTAAGCAAATTAATCCTGTTGATTTTATTAAAGTGAAACAGATAGGATTTCCTCAAAGCATGACAGATTTTTTAATAGGTTATATTACCTTATGTACCAATAGACTCTGAGGTCATATGGGGTCAGGACAACAACCCTGTGCGTATGACCCTGTAGAAATGAGAGTAATCATGTTTTATACCAACAGCAAGAGATAAACTTGCTACCATGATTGAATCAGGAAAAGCCCTGGACTAGCTGGACTTGTTGTGCTCTATAGTGATGGGGTTGGGCCACAGAATCATCCAAGTCAAATTTTTTACTTAATTGCCAACATAACTTACGTGTTGTTTACTGTGCTTTGAGTTGTTTTGTTAATTCAGGTAATGGAAAGTATTGGATAATAGTGACCTTTTGCTGTATGTTTTTAAATTATTGTTTTAATTAATTACGCTAAGTGTCTTTAGTGCCTTGTGCCTCTTACTGAAAATGTCATGATAAGAGAAACAAAATCAAAGATCTGTATAGCATTAGAGGAGAAAACATTTTCAGCAAAGATGGAAGAGATCAAGGGAATGTCAGAATTACTGGAGTGAAGAAAACAGAGAATTGAAGATGAGACCAAAACCAGATAGAGATGCCCTTGGGCAGAATACAGCTCGGTGGGAAAGTGTGCTAGAAGGTGGAACTTCTTAGAAAGGTTCATCTTATGGGGATGTACACTAAAAATCTCATGACCTTTCGTTTATTAAAATTCAAACTTTGTGCAGGATGTCATACACAAAGTATTTTAAGTACAAGACTGTTTTGCAAGTATACAGATTGATTGAAAGCACAACACTATACTCTTAGTACTTCTTCGGATAAACTGTAAACTGCAGCTAGCTCTCTTACTATTTTAATTCTGAGCGTTTTTTAGAGTTCTTCTTGTCATTGTTTCTAGAAAGCAAGCTCAATGATTTGTTTGTTTTTCAATTACTGAAGATTTCCTATGGAGACTGGCAGATAAGGGTGTGCATCTTCGATGGTTTTCAGCTCTTAATTTAAATCTAGTGCCTAATTATGAGTAAAGAAATTTTAGAAATTTCCAGTTACAACATAGAAGTTAGATTATGTAAGTTAAAAAGTAAAATTTGTTCTGTTTAGAGATTATTAAAATATGGACTGCCTAACAAAAGAAGTTACATGTCTGTGTTGTCTTCATTCCAGTCGTTTCTAAAGCATTGTCCTGTCTGAAGAAGTCCTTAGTTTAGAATAGGCAGAGTCATGCAGTATCAAGCAGCCCTTTGTGGTAATTGGACCACATCCCAGTGTACAGAAAATGTCGCCAAATAATAATTCCCGGTGAAAACATAGACATGATGCAGATGTGTGAATAAGCCATAAGATAGGATGGCAGTGTGCACTTTGCTCATGCTCAGCTCAAGAACTTCTGTCTTTAAAAAGCTCCTTGAGAGATGGCTCAGCAGTTAGCACTGACTGCTCTTCCAGAGGACAGGGGTTCAATTCCCAGCATTGATGTGGCAGCTCACAACTGTCCGTAACTCCACTTCCAGGGGATCTGACACCCTTACACCAATGCTCATAAAGTAAAATTAAATAAACTATAAAAGAAAAGGCTACCTTGCCACCTAAACCACCTGGTTTGTGTTTCTTGTCCCCATTGTTCACACAGCTTTCTGTGTGCCTCAGTAGTTTTGTTCCTACTATACACTTGACATTGTTCTCATTATTATTCTTTTGTTATGTTCTTTTGAGACAGGTTTTCTCTGTGTAGCCTTGGCTGTCTTGCAGCTTGCTCTGTAGAGGAAGCTGGCCTTGAAGTCAGAGATCACCTCTGCCTCCTGAGTGTTAGGATTGAAGGTGTATGCCACCACACCTGGCTTCATTCTTATTCTTACCTGTGGTTATGATGTGATAGTATCTTGAGTCATGGCTTGACTGGGAACAGTAGTGACTTCATGGTTTTGTTGTTATTATTGTTGTTTTGTGTTTTTGCTTTTCAAACAACCCCCTGACTTCACTGAGAAAGGCATTTTGGGAAACAGAAAGTCCAAAGTTTCCTTGTTGTTTTAAGGTAGATGTTTTCTCTCATGAGTAGGTAAAATCTGCTCAGCTGTCTCTGGCTATGGCTCATTGTAATCCATGCTTCTTTAAAGGTCTACCTCATAGGAAACTGTTGCAGAGGGTGTGGACTAATGTAAAATACAATTTGGTCTCTTGTTCATGTCATAGGGTTGTTGTGTGTACTGTTTGTGTATCATATGCTTGAAAACATCTTAATGCAAAACATCATGACATGCACCCTTAGGGGAGCAAAATCCCCATGTTGAGTCTGGAAAATATCCTCATGTGATACTATGTGAACGTGTCTATGTGAGAAGAACTAGTGGGAGTTAATGCTTGAGGTGAACCCGCCTTTGTAATGGTTAACTGGATTGCTCTCACCTTGTAAGGCTCAAAATCCTAGCATGCTTTTCTGTGAAAACATACTTGCATCTGTTTGAAATAACTAGTGATTTGAAGATGAATCTTCATGTGGTTTGCTACACACTCAAAAACCTAGACGTGTCTAAGCTGTTTGTCTCTGAAGCTAAGGAGTTCAGATCAATTTCAAAGTAGTCTTATTTATTGAATATTTAAGTTTCAAAAAATCCTGTTACGTTTTAATTATATAAAGATATTTATAAGCCGGGCAGTGGTGGCGCACACCTTTAATCCCAGCGCTTGGGAGGCAGAGGCAGGTGGATTTCCGAGTTCAAGGCCAGCCTGGTCTACAGAGTGAGTTCCAGGACAGCCAGGGCTATACAGAGAAACCTTGTCTCTAACACCCCCCCCCCCAAAAAAAGATATTTATAATTTTCTTAAGACCTCTGCAAAGACATTTATAATTTTAAAAAATTACCAGTAGTTTTGTTTTATATTAGAGACTCTTAGAAATGATATATAACCACATGCACAAAATTTAAAAACAAGCAAGAAAATGAGAAGACCAGAATTTGTGGCTGCTTTAGTAGTTGTCTCTAGTGCAGTAGGAATGGATTAGTACTGTGGCTGAGAGAACCCCTGGGTATGGGAGGGAACTGATAACAATAAACTTTCATGGCCCCTGGGGTTGTGAGGCAAAGGGCATTGGAGGTTTCTCGTCATCTGACCCACCTGTGATTTCATCCCTGAGGAGCTAGTAGAGAGACCTAATTTACTAATCGCTCTCTCACATCCTCTTGGAAGTTGACTCTGTTGATGAGTTTGGGATTGAGGCAGGGTGGGCAGTACCAACAGATTTATAAATGAGGACGCTGTTTGAGAAAGGTTATGTAGTTTACCCGAGATTTCCTGTTTACATGAATGTTTAAAGCACAATAAGCTAAGGCGGCCATGATTTGCTGCGGTATTTAGGGAAATTTACCAAACTATATGGCCTGTTGAGCATTTTTCCCTTTTCTCTTTCTTTTCTATCTTATGGCTGCTTTTCTTTTTCTGTACTTTGAAATTATTGCAAATGCATTTAAGAACACACATTTTGAAAGTGTCAATTGTAAACAGTTTAACTATGAACATTTCTGTTCTTTCTGCCCATAGTACTGGTTTAGAGAATTACCGAACGGTAGGTGTCACAATACAGATGCTTGCCCTGCAGTTAGCTCCCCTTCTACTCATGGGGTCTGTAGATGTCATCCTGCTCTTGCTGCAGGAATTCTATTATTGATCCTCTGTTTTTCCTCCTTAGGAGGTTTATTTGTTTAAAATCTATTACTACATCTGTTAAACATACAAGTTTTGGAAACTTCAGAGTTTAGACAAATACCTCTGATACCAGCTTCCATAAGATAAGCAAACTCACATAACCACTGCAGTCCCTAAGTTATCCTCTAGTTGATAATGTTCACAGCATGCTCCATGCTACCATGGAGAGGAAATAATGCCCCTCTTACATACTAGTGGACTCCTATTCTATAAGTCCTACGAGTAACCTCCTATCATCTTCAGGAACTATATGTAGTTGCACCATTCCAAAATCTATAAAACAAGCTTTTTTTCCTAGTGCATGTTTATTCCATTTCAGTTAACAAATGCTCAGCTCACATGCTGTCCCTGTCTGACAGCCCTTCTCACTGTCATTCAGAACCCCCATTAAAGGGGGAGTATGTCTCTGTACATCACCTGTTTCTTCTCTTTGTTTCTGCTTTAGCCTCTCACCGTTCAGCTTGTTTTTGCTCCTCTCCATGGCCGCTGTGGAGACCTGACCTCATCTCATGCATTTTAGTTTTTCACTTACAGCTCTGTGACATTTAATTCTCTTTAACCACTTTTTACTAATCCTCAGATCTGTAGATCCTCCAGGTTTTCATTATTCTATCTTGACCCTTACTTTTCTGATTCGCTGTTTTATAGTTTACTTTTGTGCATCCCAAGCGTTAGTGTTTTCAAGATAATACACATTTGATTTCCCCTGCACTTAGTACTGTTATTTTTAATTTTTTAAAATTTCCTGATGACTACCCAACTCTTTCTCCAACCTAGACTCCTTTATATGGCTTTATATTTGTAAGTTCATCTATTTCAGAGGCTCTATTTGAAAGCTCGAGGTGGAGGTGGACAGAAGTTAAAGATTTCAGTGTCTGTTCTTACATTTCAAAATGCATGTGTTATGCGTTGATGGTATCACCATCTATGTTATATCCTGTGTCGCCAGCTGTATAATATCCACTCAGGTTAGAAACCAGGAAGTCCTCCTGGATTCCTCCTTCTCCCTAGTCCCTGCTCACTTCTTCCATTTCAAAGGGCAACTAAGCTGATATTTCCTTATTTATTTTCTGCACACACAGTGAAGCCAACCTTCTTACTCAGTGGTTATAAATTTCCACCTAGCAGAATGAGTAAGGTCTGGAGATAGGCTGTACAACATAAAATACCTATACTTAAATTACTAAGTGTGCTTAAAAATTAATTGCACAATAGATGATCCTAAGGCATAGCAGGCATTCTTAGTATACAACAAAACAGAAGCAGAAAAGCCCTCAAGGGAACATGGTCAAAGATACATTTATTACCTTAATTGTGAAGATGGTAACATGAACATGTAATATGTCCAACTCATTAAATTGTTGACATTCATTTTGTGCACATTTTGCATAACCAATTTCAGTACATCTGAATGGATTGGGGTGGAGGACCAGCTCCCATCGGCTTATTGTTTTCAAGCTCTATGTTCAACATTGGCTATCTTTCTCTATGTGCAGAGCTGATCTGAGCCTTGCAACATTGTTTTTTATCTCATCACCATCATTTTGTATATAGCACTGGGGAGTAAACCAAGGATATCACATATGGTAGAGAAGCGCTCTTGCAGAACTATCCCTCCACCCCTGCAAAGCTTTATTTTAAGAATGAGTCTCATGAAGTAGCTCAGGCTGGCCATGAGCTTGCTGTCCTTCTACATCAGCCTCCAGAGAACTGCCACGGTCAGTGCTTGCTCCTGGACCGGTCTACCTTGTTTCTTCTGTACCTTCCCACTCCCAGAAGGGTGAGCAGTAGTTCCATGGGAGTGGTGGCTGAGATAGAAAGCCATCAGCATTCTCCAGCGTTGTCACTCTTTTCAGTGCTTTTAGTGTCTGGTTCCAATGGGTGAGTTGTGTTTCTTTTGGTCCATGTGATATTTGGATAGAGTTTTCTTTTTGCTTTCTCTCCTTTCCTCCCTGCACATTCTGTATCAGCATTCTTATATTTACAGCAGTTGTTTCTGTTGAATAGTTGTGCATGTGTGTGTGCGTGCGCGTGCGTGCAAGCGCGTCTGTGTTTGTATGCGTTTGTGGCGAAGTACATGGTAGGATATTTAGGAGCTTATTGTGCTTTACTCATAGCTAACAGTAACTGTCCCTTTTCTATCTTTATTGTGACAACTAAAATGAATCTAGGCATTCCCAAGAGTCTCTGGATTTACAGTCTGTTTCCTGTTTAGAACACTTCCCTATATGTTCCTTTGCTGAGGCACTTATGATCCCATATGGTGGTTGTATCATGACATTGTCATGTTTTTACATTTATGCACGATGTGTTTATGTGAGAATATGTGTTCCACAGAGCACATACAAAGGTCAGAGTACAGCATGCAGAAGTTTGTTTTCTCCTTTGACTATATATGTTGGGAGATGTAACTCAGTTCATCAGACTTAGTGACGAGCAGCCTTACCCACTGAGCCTTCTTGTTCATCCTTATGGTTGTCAGAGGCCAGCATATTCAGGGCTTCTAGAACAGTGCTGAAATTCTATGATCCCTAGTCAGCATGTGTTCATTCACTGACTATGCCAGGACTGTGCCTCAGTCTTGTTCCAAATAATAAGAAATGACAATCAACAATGTGAAGAATTTTGTTATTTTAAAAGAAAGAACTTGATAGTTTGATTTGTCAATTAATAATAATTTTTATACGTGAGCTTAAGGTTATATTCTATAAAGGTACATAAAGGAAATCATATCATTATTTTAAAAAGAGCAGATTTTTGAAAGCCTAAACCATTTCATTAATTTTTTTACATGGTTGATATACTTTTTTGTGGCAAATTTGTTTATTCCTGGGTGAAATAGTTCAAGACCTTTAAAGGTCTGCTAGACACTTCAGATAAATATTCAAGGAGGACTTTTAGTATAGTGAGATAAGAAACATAGCTACAGAGATGTCTAACAGTGGATTAAGTTCATATTCTAGGTGTGTGTGTGTGTGTGTGTGTGTGTGTTAAGTGTCCATGATAAACCCATACTCATAACTGATTCTAATCATTTCCTTCTTTGTGGTGAATTTGGAGACTTAAGATTTTTATGATCGCAGGGGCAAACATTATGCAAACCCAAGGTATTCCGTATTTCCCCTTCTTGCTTCTTAGTGCTTCTCTAGCCTCCTCCCCTCCTTTATGTGGGTCTCTGTAGTATGAAGTGTGTGGCAAGTATTCTGGTCCTATGGCCTTCTCTGTCTGCAGAAGTGTATGTGAGTGAGACCCCTTTTAATCATCCGGATAATGATTGGTGGCTCCCTGTTGTTAAACCACAGTTATTGATCCATCATCGCTGAAGTACATAGCTGAAGGAGCTGATGCTGTCAGGCATTGATTGACTAGGAAGGAAGTGTAGAGATATTCTAACTCACTTTTATTTTCATCAGCAACAGTTCCAGTGGAGATGCGTGTGAGATCCATGATGGAACATCATTTTTTTCTGCATTAAGATGTGTCTGATGTGACTGAAATCGCTGGAATAACTCAAACGCCGCGTTTAAAATATTTAGAACAGAAGAAACTGTCCAAAATTCCTCATCTGGCATGGCTAATGGTTCAATATCTGGAAAATAGATCTGAGGGTAGTAATACAAAAAGAAGAGAGTATATAAAATTATCCAGAAGCAAATTGAGTAACATCTGATATATGTTAAAATCTTATAAAAGGTATTTCCCACCTAAGGTAATGTGGACACACCTACCATGTGTTGTGAAAACTTAATCATTTCCTGGCTGTTCAGAGAAGTTTAAATCATAATTATTAGTTGTCTCATGGAACTGTTTTCACATTTTAGGCTGTTCGAGAGGATAGTGGAAATGCACACATACACACATGCACACACACACAAACACACACACAGGGTAAGGACAAACTAAAGATACAGAAGAGACTTAGGAAAGTGCCTCTCTGCTTTCAGTTTGGCTTAGGTAGATTTTAACATCTGGGGTGAGCATTGTTTGTTTCCAAGAACTCCTTAATAGTACTTATGTCCTGGATAAAAGAACAACAAAAATAATTGGTGGGTAAGTATTTTAAGAATAAAACTCAGAAACAGGACAGAAGCCATGATCCCATCCCTGGTGGCATTTTCCCTTGCTTGAGCTTCTGTCCCTCTTCCTGAATGTTTTATTTTGTTATAATTACAGTATCTCGCCTGTACTTTGTCCCTCTGATCCTTTGTTAAAGCCCAGATCACTCTGTGAAGACTAAGCTCCTAGGTGTGATTTATTGAGTGACAGGTAGCTGTAGGGTAGAACACCCGCCTCTGTACCTGAGTAAAGCATTAGACATCACAGAGCCGGGGTAGGCAGGGGGGGCCACAGGATGGGGTGGGGGAAGTGAAAAGCACTGAGCAGTAACACAGCAGCTCCTGGATACAGATCAGAGGAGAGGTTCTGCCACAAATCACCTAGAAACATGTCAGACGCTGCATGTGTGTTGTTTTACACTGAGGGCACAGCCGTAGTCCAAAAGTATTGATTCTTTTCTTTGTATGGAGACAGAGACTGTCAGGCCTAGCGGGCTGACCTTGGTATGGTGCAGACAACTATTCCCCACCCTGCTGACTAGATGAACCCCACAGGAAAAGCTCGGGCAAGAGATGCCAGTGTCCACTTCTCAGACACAGGGAGAAACAGATGCCTGCTGAACCTGCTTCTGTTCTCCCCTCCCCACAAGCTTGAGCCCCCGGGGTGCTGCCTGTGACAGAACATGAGAGGAACGAGTCTTGGAGCGAGTGTGTGTATCTCAAAATGCACAAAATGAAATTCTTTCTTTTCTTTTCTTTTTTTTAAAATATTTATCTATGAGATAGAGGTCCTTCGTGTGTGTGTGTGTGTGTGTGTGTGTGTGTGTGTGTGTGTGTTGTGTTTGAAGAGGCAAGAAAAGAATATTTTTTTTTGGTACATATCAAAAGAGAAATCCATGTGTGATGCCACATAAGTATATATTTTTGGTCACTTTCCCTTCTTTCTCTGTTTCAACATCCTCAGAGACAGGTGAGATAAGAGAAGAGTAAGTACTTTTCAAAGTTAATTGAGTCTAAGTTATTTTTAAAAGTTGTTTAATAGTTAAACTACTCGGATCCATTAGTCTGTGTGACTTCATTGTGCTCTTTCTTATCATGAGCTCTGCAGTACTTTAAACCATTTTGTGCCATTTAAATACGTTCTACTTTCTTTACAAATCAAGTAAATTTTAGCTGAACAAACTACTGAGCGTTTAGAATTCATATTTGCATTGGCTAAATATAAACAAAGATATAAAGCCCATATCACTATGAAACTATAAGCTGCTAGGAAAAAGAGTCTGCAACATGATGTTCAGGAAACACAACTGATCCTCTTTGGGAATTTCTGCATCAAGACTTTGTTTTGTTTATACTGTTTGCCTGGGGTTCCATGGCAGGCTTAGTAGTTCTTTCTTAATGATGCTGGATGCTTTATTGTCATTAAACTAAGAGCAGGATGCCTTTCTCCACTCTTTTCAAGGGTGTTCCTTCATGTACCACTGTTGTAGGATTGAGCTGTCCATAAAGAAAAGTCTAGTACCTTTTAGATTTGCCCAAAGGGGAATATCAGACACTGGGGACAAAGAGTGACGACAGTCCATGGGCTGCAGCTTTAAGAGCCTCTTCTTCAAAAGTGAGGCGTTTCTTCCCCAAACAGAACACTGCAGACAATGTCTGTATATGTTGATGTGTTGAGTTTGTGTAATTCAACATTAATCCTTCCTTGAAGTGAGTTTTAAAAAGTGGCCAGTCGGAAGAGACAAACAGCAAACCCATGTAAGCCATGGACTCTTGCTGTGTGGGAGGTCCTTTTACTGCCTACATGCGTGTTTTCACATTAAGACAGTTTCAACGATTCTTTTAGAACCTAAAAAACAAGCAAACCAAGAACCCAGCTACTCATCGCTTAAAACAATCGTTTGCTTTATAGTCAGTTTTCTTTTTAAGGCTTCTATACTATTTTGGGGTTTCTAGATTCTAAGATTAAAAAAAAAAAATTCTCCTGAAAGGGTTGTTAGATTCAGTTAATTATTTTGTCTTCTTATGTTCATTCAAAGCAGTTTTCATTCTCTTTGTCAGACCTTTGCTTCTGGTTAGAAATGCCCTGTGTTTTACATGTTCAGAACAGTTGGGAGTGTATTTAATACACAGAATTAAGGGGCCTGACTTAGGGTATGTCATCGTCTTTGAATAAGAACACTCTGGCTATAAAATAGCAAATGATACGTGACTCCTATTTGTGAGGTACCATGCAAGAAATACAGTGCAGAGAGCAGATTGGGAAAGGTTTAAGATCTGAGTACTTAGAATTGCTGTTTGTAATACCTTCCTTCCCCTTTAATATACATGTGCTAATCGTCTATCTTTCTCTTATCCCTCTAGATCTTATACCCACCAGCTTTACCACTAAAATCACGTTGCTTTTGAAAGTGTCAGTTGAGTTATCCCTTGTCTTGTTAGTATCATGTTTGATTTCTTGGACAGAGACATAAATCACCATCTAATATGCAGGTCTTTTGAAGAGGCACCCAAGGTTTATTGCCAGTAACAGACTAGTGGCCTTATGTGGACTTTCCATGAATAAAACAGATTGATGAGCCATTTTATAGCATCACAAGCTGTATTATAAATATATCACCCTTTTCAGTAATTTAACGTGAGGAACAACCTAATGAGCTCACGGCTATGATCAGTCAGAGAGCTGGGAGTTCTGTATCACTTCTCGGACAAGAGACTAGTGGGGAGTGAGAATTCCAAATCCTACAATGTCTTCTTCAGCTCAGTGACAAAGGTCTTTGTAATTAGAATCATTTGAAATATCAGTTAAGTCTGGCTGAATTTAGAGTCTATCAGAAGTAAAGGAAAATAGAAAGTAGTTCTGATTTTCTTGTAGCTCAAAACCTCAGGTGATAAAATCATTCATTTTTCATTCTTTCTTTTTTCCATTTTCCTTTAACTGGTTGAAGTTATTAACAAAAATGGAAAAAAACCTAATCAAACATCTACCTGATAGCTTTGAAGATGGATATATTTAACATTGTAAAGATCTTTAAAAAATATTTTTATTCTGTCTAGTAGACATCAGTGTTTAAACAACACACAGAATCACACCACTGTATTCTCTAATGGTGCAGAAAGCACATAAGACTCTGGTTGCGCCAAACATCATTTTGTGCATGTGTTTTTCCCCTCTCTACCTGGAAGCTGCTGTCTAATTAATCTAGAGTGTATTTCCGTTTTCTGAATGCTTTTGATTATGCTATGCCACTCTTCTATGTGTATACCAGTTAAAATTGTATTACATATTTCAGAAGTTAAACTTTAGTCTAAAGTGGCATTATTTCCAAATATAATTGCCGAATAAAATACCTTCGTAAAATCCATCAAATATTTTTCCAAGTATGCTTATCTATTATGGAAGCATACTTTTGGCAGACTCTGGTTTTATACTTCAGACAGTGCACACAGGGCGAGTACAGAATTGAAAAGGCTTTAATTAGGCTTTACAGACTAAGTTAAAGTGAATATGTTACCACAGGGACATAAACATACCAGCAAGGACCTAACCTGCCTGGCCCGGTCCTGCCTACACTCACTCACATACAATATGCCTCTGATTTGGAAAAAAAAAAAAAGAAGTGAAATGGCCCTACTTATGTCCCCTGTTTCTTATTAAAATGGTTGCCAAGTGAAATTCTATCAAAAAACCTATCTGCAGACAGTCTCAATATTGTTTTGAATTTTAAAGAGATGCTGTGTCTTATAGATGATATTAGGCATTTAATATTCTGTATTCAGAGCAAAGTGCTTTTGAAACCAAGGGTGTATTCATTTATGCTTTTGCCTTTTCCTCTGCTCTTTTGCCTTCCTTTTCAGCACTTCTGGGGTTTAGTCCAGACTTTAGGTCTAAGTCTAACTGAAATCCTTGGCTTCTCAGTATCTTCATTTCTGAAATTATGGAATCAAATTGAACTTTTCTCTAGGTAGTATATTAAAAATCAAATAGAGTAAACTTACAAATGTCTCTGCTTCCACAGAAGTTATTGTTAGACATTTAATTCTGTTATTTGTGATACCCCAGAAACTTACCACTAAGTGAATAGCTTAATGTTTTAAGGAAGATTGAGCTAAAGCTTGTGGCCGTACTATTTATGACTCTATTGTTGGCTGAAGGTTACAATGGTACATTATCTGAGAAGCAAATGTTGACTGATTTCATTGTGTGTACATTGGGAATAAATTCTGTTCTCTTAAAAGTTTTGCCACTTTAGTACAAATGTGTTGAAGTCACCTTCCCACATGTAGCCCCTGACTTCTCATCAAATCTTTCTTCTCCTCTTTCCTCCAAATAGCTAAGGGCAGAGCCTTCTCTCTGTTTCCCTGGCTTTCTCTCATGATAAACTTTATTCACCAGTGCCCCCAAAGCTCTCATCAAGTTTCATAATACTTCCACAAGAAAATCATAAGGCCTGTGAAGGAAAGACATTACCCATGAACTCGATTCTCTCTCTCTCTCTCTCTCTCTCTCTCTTTCTCTTTTTTTTTTTATGAAAGTCAAGAGGGCTCATGTCTTCTCTTTTTCCCAGGGACTCTGGAAGGGTCCCATTCAGAACTAACAGTTTTGAAGGATTGTACAGTTGCTGATGAGTTGCCTCTTAAAATATTGGCTGCCTCAGAGGCAGCACATACTCTGCTCTTGAGTGGTTTTTATCTTGGTTGCCATGTGAAGAGACCCACACTCTAATCTGAGGCCTCAAGCTCTGGGTAAACTTTAGAACTTGTGTTAGTTTCTTTCTCTTTTCTTTGACTGGGACTCATTATTTGACAGTCCCATAGTATGAGATGAATGTACCCATATTGACACACTCTTGTCTATGAATGTATGCTTCCATGTGTGCTCTTTGAAGTATGCTTTACCTTTCATCACAACGATGAAGGTATGCCTTTTTGGGACATCATTGGTTTTATGCAGTGATTGATTCAAACAGTGTGTTTATCATAGGTTAAGTACTGTTCTTATGTGCCTGGTTTCCTTTAGAAGGCACGATTCTTCTGGAAACTATTCCCAATGAATTACAAATAGAGATCAGTTCAGTAACTTGTGTTCATTATGTCCTGTGCAAGATTGCCTGGTGTAGAATTGGGCGGGAGACTAGTAACTGCTTGTAAAATGTTTTCTTTAACTAAGGTGATATTTTTGTGGTTTTCAAATGACACAGTTCATACAACTTATTGGATGAAACCCCATTAACTACTCCTTAGTTTACTTTAGAAATATTATGTTATTAAATATACTGTGATAGGTTCTATCTTTCTTACTTTGCTTTTAGCTCATTTGCTAAGAATGAAATAAGAAGAAGTAGAGCAATAAGAATAAGAAGAGTATTTGCTTTGTGACACCTCTCCATAGTCCTTGGTCTTTGAGGAAGCCAAGGGAGTTCCATGTTCAGATCCTGTGTCTAGTCTGCTTTCTAGCATTGTAACAGCCAATAAGTCATGCAGGTGTCATGGCTGTCACCCGGCAGCCTTGAATTAGTCTTCTTTTGGCCAACTCTGCCCATTTCTTCAAGGTTTGACATCTTGATATCCTAATGCTTTAAATAGAAATTTAACAATCTATTTTAAATTTCATTCCCCTTTCATCCCCCCTCTCATCTATATACCTACCACCTATCTTGTCTGACTGTCTGCCTGTCTGCCTGCCTGTCAGTCTGCCTGCCTGCCTGTCTGCCTGCCTGCCTGCCTGTCTGCCTGCCTGCCAGTCTTTCTGCCTGTAGTTTTGTTAGCCCAAAAAGACTAGAGGAGTATATCTTCATTTCCTAGTACTGGAATCACAGATAGTGAGAGTAATTTGTTACAGATGCTGGGAATTGTTCTCAGGTCCTCTGGAAGAATATCAAGTGCCTTTAACTGCTGAACATCTCTCCAGCCCCAGAAATATCTTAATTATAAAAGCTCAGTTAAAACAGCAAAATAGATGTCAGTAGTAATAACTGCAAATGGAAATTACAACTGTGAACTAATTTTCCACCTTTGACAGTTTGCCTTGTCTAGGAAGTCTTTATATTAAAAGCAGAAATTGTATTTTTAATACATAATTTTACTTTTTCTTCCATTTCCCTTTGGCTATTACTTAGAAAATTAAGGACCACATATATTTGAAAATAGAATTTTTGTGGGGTTTATTAACAACTGCTACAGTTCTATCTTCAAAGGCATTAATCTCATGGATTCTTTATGGTGACTGCCTTTTAATATTCAAATATTCTGTCAATTTTTCTTCACTGGTGAGCATATTCATATCAGCAATATATTAACTGTTTCATAAATTGGAGATTGCTGAATAGTTGGGAACATAGTTCTTGCAGTAGAACAGGGCAGCCTATCTACAAGTGAATTTGACTGGTATATTAGTCTGAATCTCTAAGATGCCTTTAATCTTGCTTAAGAGCTCAGAATGACTTGCTGTCTTATACATAGACAAATTCAAATAAGGGGCATCTGCACACCATTGAACTGGCTATATCTTACTTGAAATTTTTTGTCAAAGTCTATTTGATCATCTAGCCTGAACATTTCCTTTTTATTATATATAAAAAAAATCCTGTTATAGTTGCACTTGGATCAAGCCATCCTAAATCTCTTGTCATCTGTTCTTCCCAGAGACATCACCCTAGAGGGGTGGAAATTCTTGTTAATAAGACAACCCAGTCTGTATTCTATATATTGACTCTCCATTACCTGCAGTTTGGTTGCCTGTGGAATTCCTTGCCTTAGCCGCAGCCAACTAGGCATGTCCCTGACAAAGTCTGTGTATAAGGATATTCTCCTTCCTGTGGTCTCTCCCCTTTCCTTCCCACCTTCCATCACCCCCACCTATACCACACACGTTCTTCCAACTCTGTGCAGACTTGGCAACAGATTCCATCTCCATCCTTGTTATGTAACCAACCACCTACCCTATTTTGGCAAGGGACATCCAACTTAGCAAGTTGCAACAAAGAGTTGAGTTAATTGGAACATGCGCTAGTCTCAAATTTGCAACAAAGAAGGGCTGATAGAAATCAAGAAAACACAACCATATTGCTTGAGTGGTGTGAGTACATGGGAAATGTCGTCTACTACCTGGGTGCATTTAAATAACTCAACTACCATTCTCCGCTTCTGACACCCTCCCCCTCACTGCTAATACTTTTAACTTGCTCTCTCATGTCTGCTCATGGGTGGGCATGGCTCTCTGAAACCGACAAGTGAAGCAGAGCTGTCTGTGACTAACTTCCTTTGCTTCATGTTTCTATGTCTGAGACTCAATTATATATGACATTTGTTCCCAGTTATTTCAGTTCACTCATAACTTTCATTGTTTTGTGCCTCCTCTAGCACTTGAGCATGCTTTTCCCGCGTAAATTCTAATTTGAAATGCTTGTGTGGAAGGTACATATACTAAGAGTTTTGTTTATTAAAGGCAGGATCTGGCTCTTCAGTATCTCTGTATCTATATTTGATCGTAGTCACCCTCCAATTTCTCCCAGATAATCTCCTCCCCATCTATTGATTTTTTTCCTTTGTCCTTAACCATCGCCAAGTCTAATTAGTGTTACCCACATACTCTTAGATTTAGATATGTGCCTTTCTACTGGACTTGTCACATATTGTTGTCTTAAAGAAAGCCGGCTATTTCTTTTCTACAGCTATCAGCTGCTTATAGTACTACAGCTAAGGGTGGCACTTTATGTCTGCCTCTCCTCTGCGCTCTAGGATTTTGGCTGACTTGAGCTTATACAAGCCTTGTTCACCATACATGCAATTCCCCTGTTGTGTCTAAAAGTCACTGTTTACTTGTAGTCATCCACTGCCTGTGACTCCTATACTCTTTCTGCCTCATCTTCCCCAATGATCCCTGGACCTTGGGAGGGGGTTATGATAGAGATGTTTAGGGACAAGCATTCCACAGGCTCTTGTTTTCTGCTCCTTAGTCAGTTGTGGGTCTGGGTTCATCACCATCTACTGCAAATAGAAGCTTCTCTCATGAGGGTTGAAAGATTCTTTAATCTACGAATATGATAATAAGTCATTAAGTGTTGGTTTAATACTGTCTGTTGGGTGGAATAATGGCAGTAGGTTCTCCCCTAGGGCTTATGACCGGTCTAGTCAGAGGTTCTTGGGCTGATAATAGTGTCAGGTATGGCTTTCATCGTGTGCACAGGGACTTAAATCCAATCAGAAAGTGGGTTGTTATTCTTATGATATCCCACAATGACAAATACTCTTGACTTTGAGAAATAGAGGGACTTCCCACTTCTCTACAACCCCTTCAACCATAGGTGCAGGAATTCTGCAGCCACAGGCTTGGCTGTCCATTCTGAAGTCTTAGCCTGCTGGGTGTTCTTGGTCAGCATCCTAAGGTTTGGAGTGAATGGTGAGTCCAGCTCCTAATGGCTCATATCATCTAAAGCTTTAAGTTTGTTTCCTCAACTCATAAAACTCTTCCACAGCTGGCAGTAGGAGATGCTTCTGTGTGCCTATGGGCTTCTGAAACAACCTGATTTCCCTTTCAGCCTTTGCCTTTGAGGATCTCTTGAAGATATTTTAGATAGTATAATTAGCCTCAGTGTTTATCTCCCTAGGCTTTGAAGGGTCTTGAAAGAACTAGAATGAATGTAAACTTGATTGCCGAGAAGTTCCTTGAAGCCCGAAGAACAGAACCACAGGCTGATTAGTTGCCAGACATTACTTTGCACTGGATGCCATCACTGTTACAGTCAGGGGACTAAGACTTCATGTACATTGTCTTCTCACATCTTATTTATGTATGTGCTGTTATTACTTCCACTTGACAACTCAAGAAGCAGGCTTGCCCATGCTTATATAATGAATAATAGGACAGCAATGTGATTCTAGATCTGATACCTAGTTCTGATATCATACAAATACCTTCCAGCATACCAAACTAGATTGGATTTTTTTCATTTAAGATCCATAAATCCTGGGAAAATAACAATATTGTTTTGTGACAAACATAGATGACAAACTGTTGTGCTAAGTTTGACTATGAAGTATCCAAGACAAGGTTCCTTATCTTTCCCAGGGTAATTTAGAGCAAGAAGATTTCTCTGACCTGATGTCTATGTGTGTGTGTCATGTTGGGTATTGAATGCTGGCCTTGCACATGTTAGGAAAGTCCTCTCTACTGAGCTACCCCCTGTTCTAAATCCCCATTTTGTCTCTGAGTCTCTAACCTACTCTTTCAAATACTTTTTTTTTATTATCTAAGCTAAGGCTTAAGGAAAAGTAACATTTTGCTCTTTATTTGACCTGCAAATCATAGTCATGGCGTAAGGAACTCTGACATCTAGGTAGACATACCAGAGTATTATGACAACGGTTGGTAATGACTTTATTTAACAGAATAAATTCGGTGTCTGTGAAAGTTGCCTTTAGGATGCTAAGTTTTGTGAAGATCAGGAAAGGGGAAAGCACTATTTTACAAAACCTCCTGTGGGAACAAGTTGAAGTGTTTTGTGGATTTTGTTTTGTTTTGAGATCTGCAAGAAGGAGAGAAAACAAGTAATATATACCAAAGAAAGAGAAAGGACAGAATGTTGGGGATTGTGTAGACTGCTGGGTAAAGCCACACGCCCCACTGAGCACGCATTCCCCACCCATAGGTAGCTGGCTTGCACACCATACTCTTCTTCACTGTCCCATTTCTCCCTGAACACTATTAGGCTGACTCTGGATTTTAAGAGTCTCATGTAACTAATTAAGCCTTTCCTTTCATGATTATTATTAAAGCGTATATTGTGATTTTTCTATAAATAGTGTAAAAGGCTTTAAAAAAGAACATTGAAGAAGATTATTCAGAGTCCCAGTGTCTGTTAGTAGCTTAGCCTATATAAATGCTTTTGAAATTGTATTTTTTCTATTAGTTATAATAATAAAAGAAACTTTTTTTCAGTTTAATCTAAAGCTTTTTTTTTGCCAAGTTTATATGTATTTCTTAATTACACTCAAATGTGAATCTTTACTTAGTCTATTATTCAAAATTCATTTAAAGTACATGGAACCTTAGAGATCATTTAGCTTGTTAAGGTCAAACTCCAGTTTCTCTGTTCACATTGCAGTAACAGGAAGAGTGACCTGAGATTGTTCTGGAGGTCTGGCTTCTCCTGCTGCTTTTGCCCCTTACTCCCTTTGTAAGTTAAGAATGAAAATCTTTCTCTGTAATATCTTTTGATTTGATGGGTGTAGGAGACTTTGGTATCATTGTAGAAAGGCAGACTAGAAATAAAAGGTATTTCAAAGACTCTTGATGTCGGTTGTAAATCTGTGCATTTCCGCCTTCACTCCCTAAAAGGTTGTTAGAAAGCTCCTTTAAGTTCTCCTGTAGGCTTTTTATATGCGCAGAGGCGCACTCTCCAGTCACCCCACTCCACCATGGCTACTTCTGAACTCAGTTGATCATTTTCAGCTATAATTTGTAAATGAAAAAAAATCTCAAGGTTCTAAAACTTGATAACTTCCTGCCACTGTTCCTGAGGAACATCCATTAAAGATGATTATTTGAAAATTTCTTAAAAACAAAATAATCCATATACTTTAAGCCATTCTGGGGTATCCTAATTTAGAGGGAGATAAAGAACTGTTTGTGCCAGCTATTTCACAAGAGATTAAAATAGTATTTGACTAACTACTAGTCTCATTCCTTACTAAGAAATGTATGGCTTTTGCTGTTTATAAGCATAGAATACTAGTTTTATATCTTTACAAAAAAAAAAAAAAGACAAAACAAAACAGGAAACAATAGGTGAAGATAAGAAGTTAAGAATTAAAAAAGACAAGAAGGGACTTAGAGTCTCTCATGCATGATGCCCACTGTAGTAATTTTGACTGTACCATACATGATAACCACTATGTGGAAGTTTAAGTTTGGGTGGGAGTATGGAGAAGCCCGCCGGTTGTGATTCAGCCATAAGGCCAATATTTAAAACACTAACAGATTCTGGACTAGCCTTTCCCAGGTGAGGTCCTAAGGGCACAATTGCTCTTTGAAATTCGGTAGGTAGCAGTGCAATTCAGGTGTTCTGGGTTTAGACCTGAGCTTTCCTTACCATCTCTTGTGTCTTAGAACTCAATCACAGCTCCATCTAGAACAGACAGGTCTGTGATCTTTATGCATTTATTTAGTTTTCTTCCGTGACAATAATAGCTCAATTTAGTGGGCAGTTAATTCGTGAATCAGGCACTGTGTCAGAGTTTTACTGGATTCCCCCCCCCCCCTTAACTGTGGATACTGAGACTTCCATTTTACATACACAAAGAGATTAAGTAACTTGTGTACATTTTTAGAGCAAGAGTAAGTGGAAATGCTGAATTGGATCCCAGTTATTTGGTTTCAGAATGTGTCTCTTGAACTATTTAGTAGTTGCTCCTCCTCAGAAGGTTTCATTGCTACTTTTCATTCCTAAACAAAAGTTTTATGTAGACCATTTAAACCTTGAGGACTCCAGGCTTCAGTTTGAAAGCCAATTTTAAGAAAATTAAAAATATATCTCCAAGACACTCACTGATTTGCTTTCCTGTTTCTTGACTCTTAAGAGTCCTGGACACTAGAGCTGACAGTTCCTGCCAAATGGACTCCTGGCCACCAGTGGCAGATTTGTCTCAGACATTTCTGCCTTTAATAGCAAAAGAAAAGCTTCGGTGAGGTGGGTGCCTTGACTGGGCTGTTGATGAATAATGGAGTTGGTTGTTTGGGTAACTTGTGGGGGGTTGCAACTTGTGCTGTTTTCCTTTAAGTGCCCCAACCAAGTAAAGCTACAAGGAAAAGCGAATGTGTTGAAATACACATCCTACGTTTTAAAGAAGAGTTAACTTAAGACTGACAACATTTTGTTAACATCCCAAAAGGATCTTACTCAGGTTTGTTAATGTTTATAGAAGTTGTTTTTCTTCTGTTAAATTAAAAAGAAAAACTAACTTTAGTGTTTATTTTAAAGTACCAAACCAAAGTCCAAAGCGTGTATCGGATGTAATTTCAAGTTCAGGATTTTGAGGTCAAAAGGACATGTTGGCAAGGTAACACTGTAGCAATACTGTAGTAACTTGTGAGAGGAGCAAAGGAAGGCCTTTGTTGATTTTGCTTGTGGAACATGGTGATATGCCTTAAGTGTGATTAAGTGCTAGTCAGGTGATGTGTTGCTTAGTAACTTGCTGCTCTAGATAGCTCCATTTATCACGGACAAAAGTATTTTACTAGTCAGTTAATAGAATAGTTAGTGACTTAATTATTTAGCAGCAAATAGAAAAATAGACATCCTGTAAAACACTACTCATATAGTATTCTTGTTGTTTTGTGTGTTTGCTTGTGTGTAATGTGTGCATGTGTGTATGTGTGTGTGTGCCTTTGTACATGTACAGATGCCAGAGGTTATTAGATCTTTCTCAGTCGCTCTACCTCAGTTTTTGAGATACAGGGTCTTTTGTTGAACCCAAAGCCTACCAGTTTGGAAGGATTAGCTGGCTGGCAAGCCCCAGTGACCTTCTGTCGCTTTCTTCCCAGCACTGGAATATAGGTGGGCACTGTCACATCTTGGCTGTGCTAAACTGATGGCCCCAACTTATGTCCTCATGTTTGCAAAGGCCAGCATTTTACCAGGCTAACCATTTCTCCAGCTCTTATTATTTCTTAGTGTGTTCCAAGAAAGTCTTAAAATAACTGTGTCTTTGTTATATACATTATTTCATTTAATCCTTATTCCTGTGTGGGAGCATAATGTTTAGTTAAAGTAAGATTGCTGTATGACAGAGTTTTGGAATCTAAGACCCATTGATTTCAGGCACTCATGTGAGAGTAAGTAATTTAACTCAAGAGTTCTTTATTGTTATCTTACTGTTATTAATTTAGAAGTTCCAAGTGATAAAATTAATTCTACACCTTTTAAAAGTATTCAGTAAGTTAAATTTAAAAGTAAGGGAACTTAGATTATGTAAACAAGTTAGTCAGTGTTCTTATATTTGGGCTTTGTTTAGAGTGCTTGGGAGAGCACCTCTGCAAATGTAAGTGATGTGTGTTCTCATGCTTCCCTTTCTAGTGAAAGGGAGAGGTGTTCTTTTCTCTTGGTGCTGGTGATCAGACTTGGGCTTTTCCCAGGGTAAACCCTTGGTTTACCACCTACATACCGCTAGCCCCAAGAAAAAGTCTTCAAAGAGGAGACACTTTCCATGAACTGGCTCTGGTCTCTTCTTTCTAATTGAAGATGGCCAGGATTTTGTCTCCTCTTCCTCCTGACTTACTGAATAGCTGTAGTCTGAAACTTTTTAAAATTCATTCTTACATCTATTTGGTTTATTGATTAATTGAGAGACACAGAGACTGAGAAACTTTGTATGTTTGTGTGCTCTGGTATGTGCAGCCAGTGATGTGCATGTGGAGGTCAGAGGAGAGGACTTGGTAGGATGCAGTTCTTTTCTTCTACTTCATGGTTTCTAGGGACTTAACTTAGGTCGTCACACTTGGTTGCAGGCTTCCTAACCCACTGGGACATCTTCCTGGCCTGCAATCTGAAATATTCATTACTTTTGTTGTTGTTGTTTTGTTTGATTTTTTAAATTTACACTACACATGGCATAATTCCACTGTGTAATAATATAAAAGGTCATAAAAATGTAAAGATGGTAATGTGATATCATTCTTTGAGTGTAACTTTCCAGTGATTGAGTTCCATCATGTAAAGAAGCCTTCACATTCACATTCTTTTCTTAAACACAAATCCTGATGAGTTTCTTCATGAGCATTTCCACTCTATCTTAGGGTACTCATGGTGATGATATCCAAAAGTGATACCTAACTGTGGACTGCCTACCGACTGCTTGCTTTATAGTACCTGATAGTGTTAGCCACACCTTAAAATCCAAAATTCAGATGCTTAATGTCATCTGACCACAAGAGCAGAGTCGGGCCTTGCGTCTGACTGTTCTTCTACCCAGCTGGGCTCTTTGCCAGCCTAATTCATTACTAGAGTATCCTTGACGCCTTATGTTGGTATCTTGCTGAAGAACACATGGATTGTTAAAATGTTAAGATGCATTCCTCAGCTCCAAGCTTAGTTCACTTTTCCACAACCGGTTAGAGTGATGGGATTGTATAATGCGAAATGTTGGAACATTTAATAAGATCCAGAGGATCTGCTGCTCTCGGAAGAAACTATTAACTAGTACATGAAAACTGAGTTGAAAACTCATAGTTAATAATTGCCATTTTCTAACATGAAAGGATCCTGTCCCTCATGCTTTTTGTTAAACATTGTATAGATGCCAAATTAGTTGGGCTCTAATCTGTTTGTATTTAATATGATTAGTTTAGCCCGTCGAGAAATGGAAGGTGGTGGGAAGGGTAGCAGCTCATTGGGTGCTGGTATGTGAATGTGCATGCATGTCTGTGTCTGCGAGCATTTGGCTTTCTGATTTAATCAAATACAACCTGTGCACATTTTTATAGGCAGCTATTACTCGAGGCTTTTGTGCTTTCAAGACTTTGTTTTCTTCCTAAACTTGATTTTCATGGTTTGGCAGGATTAAGGGCAGAGATGTTCGAATTCTTCATCAGTTTCTCCTTTTTTAAAGAAGATACTTGTCATGCTTAGCAACATAGTAAAAATAGGCTCAATTATAAAAACTGAAATTCTTTAAATTGTCACTGGGAGTTGGAAATTATAGTCTCCCTTGGGGAATTTTTTCATACATGCTTATGTGAGGTTCATTTGTTCTTATTGTTAAATAATAAAATTAAAAGTATTTGGTTTTGGGAATTAAAGCACACTTAGAAACATATAAGGTAAGAAACAAGAATACACAGTGGTTCCATTACACAATGACTCACTGAGATCATTTCTATTTTTACAACGTGCAATCATTATTTAAACACATTTTAGACACATCAGTATAACATAAACAGAGTAGACAATGGGTTTAAGCTCTTTCTAGTCATTAGTAATTATTAAGAGACAGATGAAATTTAATACTAGAATTAAATTATCAAATTGTCATGAATAACAGAGGCCAGTGACCACATTGCCATGAACATGAGCTTTCATAACCTGTTATTTTATAAAATGTCTTCTTTAGTATCACACAGTCAGTACATTAATAAGACTACTTTATTAACTTATTTAATGAAAGTAAATACATTTTCCACAACTTCAAAAAATTTTAAATTATCACTGGGTTAAATTTTAAGGAGAAAATAAGTTTTTAACATGTGAATTCTAATTTTGGTATGAGTTTCCTCAATTGCAGACTTCCTCCGTGCTTTGTATTTTCAAATCAGCCGTCACTTAGCAATTGTTGGAATATATAATCATTGTGTTTAGATGTTAAATCCCCTTTGGAGAGCCATGTGTCCTATCAAGTGTTTGCACTATTGGATTTGAAGCAAGGCAACTTAAGCATTTAGAAAGTGACTTGGTCTGATTCATTTAAGACCAGCACATTGTATTCTTCTGTTTTCTTTGGGGCATATCATTGTCTGTCATATCAATAGATGCAAAAGATTGTTTCTGTAACTGTCTTTCTCTAGTCCTGTGCTTTTATGATTGGAAAAGTGCATAACTTTTAACAGTATACCACATACACATGTAATTAGAGATGTTAAGGCCACTGAGGTGTACAAGATGATCCAGACAGAATCTTATGTCTAAGAAGTCCTTGTCTTCATAAAGCTCTTTGAGAGTTTAATATTTAAAGATGTCTCTGCATCTTACTCAGGGCTATGGTTATAATAATAACGAGTTTTTAAGTACCTGTTTTTTATGTTGTTTTCTTTGTCCACATTTTCTGTTTTATTTAATAGTCAGTGCAACATTAGCTTTCTTAATTCATCAAAGTGGTATTGATGAATTTCATTGGGCTTGATGTATAAGAAGTAATCTTGCTGATGAAAAGTTCCTATCTATGTGTGTATTTTTAACATTCCCCCCCCCCCATATACTTGGTTGCAGCTAGAATAGGAAATGGAAGTAACAAGACACTTTTAGAAAAATCTTGTTTCTGTACACAGTGCCAGAAACCACCAGGCAGTGGAAATACCATGAGAAAGCTTGTTTCTACAAGACTCCCAGACTGATTACCAGACCAAAGAACTTTCCAGAATTTTAGCTTCAAGCAATCATTTAAAATTTAGGAGGCAGATCCAGTCCTGCTCAGAACCACCTTTTGCTAATTATAGTTGTCTCTGATATCCCAGTGATGTCGTGATCAACCAGACCGAAGTGTGGCTCTGATTTTTTTCATGTTCCTTCCAACAGATATTCTCACCAAGCACTTAAAATCAGTTTATTTCACTGCATGTCAATTATACCACAATGTCCTTAACATTTTGGATCTTGCCTGAAATATCCTGTCTGCACCTGATGCAACAGATGGCTTTTCCTTTTAGTGTAGTCCTGTTTGTATATTAGAACTGGTAGCAGCTGGGAAGCTCAGGGTGCAACCCAATTGATTTTGTAGGTTGAGTGTGTGTTGTGTTGTGTGTTTACATCTTTGAGCTGTACAAGGCTGTTGCTGTCTTTTTTTTTTTTTAAGAGACTATTTTTATTTTTAACAACAACAAAAACTTTGGGAAACCTCAGAAATTTAGTTATTGCTTTGAACTTGTGGAATTAGTGTGATAGATCCAAAGTTTATTTTTATACTGCTGTAATGTAAAATGCAGACAGGTTATTTTGGGAAGTTAGAGCCATCAGTTTGTCAGAGGCAGGTCTTCCCTGGCAAAGGCTTGTCCATGGGAGATCAGGATAGATGGCTTTGATGTCAGCTGAACACCACAACCAGAGCTGCTGTGTTTATACCATGAGAATGGTTACTGAATTTCCCACTACTTCTTTCACATAATTCTGGCTTCATTTTAGGATGGTGTATGTCAGTGGTTCTCAACCTCCAAATGCAGGTATTTTTTACTACAGTTCCTCATTCTGCAGCAACCCCAACCATAAAATCATTTTGTTGGTACTTCAAAACTGTAATTTTGCTACTGTTACAAATAAAAAATGTAAATACTTACTGTGCAGGATCACGAATATGTGACCCACAGGTTGAGAACCACTGGCATGTACAGCTATCAAAGGGACAGCTTTCTGCTTCAGTTTTGCGAGACAATGGTCTTAGTCCTTTGCAGTCTGTTCGGTAAGAGTGTAGCGGCAAGACTTGGTGTTGGATAATTTTGAACACCAAATCGGTTCTGTATCCTTTCATGGCTGATGAAGGTCGAAGTGTGTAATATAGAAACAAAATGTGTCCCTTTGGGAAAGCAAGAAGAAGGGGAACTTAGAGCAGTTGTCTGAGCCACGCAAGGTTTCTTCATAAGGCTCTCCCAAGTTTCCTTCATTGGCTGGGGTGGGGTAATCTTTACCCTTTGTTTTCTTCAAAATACTCGAATAATTGTAGAAGA
Organism: Rhynchomys soricoides; assembly: GCA_019843965.1. NCBI lineage: Eukaryota > Metazoa > Chordata > Mammalia > Rodentia > Muridae > Rhynchomys > Rhynchomys soricoides. Next base: position 11,466,289 of record JADRCH010000076.1, on the reverse strand, counting down.
AATTATTTTAAATTGTGGCTAGGTTTTACAGCAACACTATTCCAGTTTACTAATTCAATAAATGCTGTAGTTTCAAATAACAATTTACCTATTTATAAGGGAGAACTACGATTCCAGGAACTTGAATAAAAAGGGAAAGGAAATATAATGGAATCCAGAAATTTATCACCTTTTCTTAAATATGTTTTGATATTCTTTGGATTTGGAGTCTATTATTACATTCTTCTCTCCCCTGTGCTTCACAGTGCAGTTTGTCCAGACATACGGACATTAAACAAAAGGCTTCAAGAAAGTTGTGGATCTTCCCAAACAGCAGACTTAATGGTCAGCGGGCTTGTGTTTTATCAGCTTTTTACCCATGTTACTCTATCCTCAGATTTTGTACTGGCTTTTAAATCTGTTGTCACTGCCTTAGCTGCTGCCATATCCCACTGCTCTAGAGAACTCGAGCAAATGCTCCTCACTTTATTTTTCTGCTTGCTCTGTGCAGATTTGAATTATCATTATATTTTAAATGTAAGTTGCTGTCACCCTTTGAGTATTGGTGAACCAGGCAAGCCCCATCCCTCATAACACATCCTTAGTTCTTTTGTTCCTTCTCTCACTTACTAGAGGTCATTAGACTTTCTTTTCCCATACCCTGCCACCACTTTTGTCATGGCATCTTTTAAAGGAAAACTTATGTTTTCTTAAAGAAAATCATTTTTAAAAATCTTTGATTTTGACATTTAAGCCCTGTATATTTATATGTTGAGTTTATTTAAAAAGTTTGTCATGAAATATTTAGCTTGCCTGGGTTAGTTGAGGTTTTGTTCTTATTACTGATTTCTTATTTTCGTTTATCTCTGTCAAATTTTGATAAACCTTGATGTTATCATGGTACTTAATTTAAGTATTGTAAAATAGGAAGATAAACCAACTAGAGCTTATCGTACATTGACCAATAAGTTTTATATGAAGAAAAAAGACAAAATTACTAACACATAAACAGAATTAATCAGTAACTTCCACTGAGAAGTATGTTTATACAGGGAAGTTCTTCTCTAGCAATGTTCAGCATATCTCTGAATTAGGGCAATTTATGGTGTCTTTCGAAGATCCCAGTTATTTTGTAAATAATATAGCATAGAACAAAATGTATTCCTTTTGGAGAAAAATCCAAAGCATTAGCTTCATATTAAATAGCTTTATACTAATTATCTGACCAGGCAATTGCTTAAATGGTGCAGCAAAGACGTACAACCACAACAACTCAAAGGGAATAGTGTTTGTCATTAAGCATCACTTCCTGTGGAAATATGGCCTCCATATGGGTCTGCTCTATGTAATTTACACGAATCCTCTTAGAAATTGTCTACCACGTGGCACTAAACAAGTTATCACTCCTGTAATGGGATATATAAGGAAAATGCTGGTGTTCCTGGGTCAAGTTAAATGACCACTTTCCCTATTTTTCCATGTGTTCTATTTCTTGGGTCCGGACTTTGGCATTCAATATGAACTCTTGTTAAACGCTTGCATTTGCTACTCTCAGTAAGTAATTCTATTTAGGATACCTGTTGACCTCTAGGTAGGCGTCCAGGTTTTATTTGATTAATTATGACAATGATATTAGGAGATATTAGGAAAATAATACAAGCTGAAGGTTTTAGCTCTGATCAGAATATTTTTAAACAGAGAAGATATTAGGCAAAGTCAGACTACAACTAGAGTTGCAAAGATAGGCTGGAGAAAAGAATGCACTGACGTTTGCAAAAGAGAATGGTATTATTTCTAGCATACTTAATTTCATTGGGCTTGTACAATGTTGAGTTTGAATTGAATATTATTCATATACATAACCTTATCAGAATGCAAAGTGAGAGGAGCCTTGTGGACAGTCTGCTTGGGGGAGAAATACTATAAATTGCTCATGTTAGCTGGTAAATGAGAGAAAGACATGACCAGCATAGTTATAAAAATAGCATGACCCCTATAGGTGGTGATGCTTTTGGCTTTGCCAAATAACTTATAGTTGTCCTAACGTTTGCTTGTAACCAAAACAATTTGATAGCCACTGAAGCCTCTTGTTGAAATTAGGTTATATTCATGGTTGTTGGCATTGAAGAGATTATACTGAGAATGTTTTTCAAATGGTACTTTATTCTCTTGGTTGGGTGATTTTCACTTGCATCACACAAACATACTTCGATTGTAACCTGCTGTTTACTTGGTTCTGTATTAGATTGGAAATATAGTTAAAAACCTTTCTGAAATTCTGAGAAATTATTAGGCTGATAAAGACAATGTGGCAAACATCCAAGAACATAGTGACATAAAAATTTGGAGCAGTTTTGGTTATGACAGAACCATCAGTAGGTGCAGATGTAATTGTGAGGCAGTCACAGTACAGCTGGGGAAATGATTATCTTATATAAATGCTAATAGCACACGTTCCACAGTTAGATTTTTTAAAAAAGTTCTTGAGAAGAAAACAAAATGAGAACTTAGGTGGTTCCGCAGCAGGCTTTAGAATGGCCAAAGGATATACAGATCGAGCAAAAGTGAGGGCGTTAACTTGTCTTCCGTGGAAAGGCTCACTATGACTCATAAACGTACAGTCTTGGTTTTCTGTGAATAGGGACAGAACCAGAAAAACAAACTACTGATTTTAATCATTGTTACAGGGACATTATATGTTAACAAGCATAGAATTTTGCCTTCTTTTCCCAGACAATGGCAATAATCTATAAGTAACTTCTGTTCGTTACGTTGCAGAGGCAAATTGTGCAGAAAATTATGGATAATTTTAAAAAGGTGAAATACAGGTGGCTCATCTAAAACAGACTCCAATTAAAGCCACATTGTATTAAATAGAGCCTGTTTCAGATAGGCTCTTCTTCATGCTAACTCTGAATGAAGCAACAATGTTAGGCATAATAGCTGGTGTCTGGATTTTAATATGATCAGTTCTCAGGCTTCAGGGCCCTAATATTACCAGCTGGTATTAAGAAACCAAGTTTCTATAAAACCTGATTATATTGTTTTTCCCCGGAGTATTGTAGTAGGAATCCTCGAGAACGTTGTTTTATGGGGAACAGATTTTACATCAATGTCATTGATGCTAAATTTGCGTGTTGTCAAAATTAGTATCACAAATTGTGTGCATGAGTGTGTGTGTACACATATGCCAACCATCTTACCGAATGAATTAAATTTGGGATTGAGATGGTGTCTCAGTTCAAGATAGGATGGCAGCTCCCCAGAATAATGAATAATCAAAAGCGTAGCCAGGATCTCAGTGCACACTGTCTGTTTTGACTTACTTGGAATACCCATTCAAGTAACCTTATCAACTTAATAATTTATCTAAGTTTTGTTTGGCCTGATAATAATGTACAATAGCCAGGGCTTTGACAAAGCATTCTCTTTCAAAATAGATTTTTGTCAATTTGGCACAAATTGATCTGATAGAATGACTTAGAAATCTTGATTCTTTTCCATCTAGTCTTTCTTTGTTTTCAGAACCATACATAGCCCTGGCAGCCTTGGTCATTTATTAAAAAAATATCTTCTCTAATGATAAAGGTCATATCAGCGAGCTGCTAGAAGGCAAGAGAACTGGACTATGAATGTCTATCTGTCTGTTTACTTGTGTTTTGTTCCCCTCTGAGGTAAGTGACTAAACAGTGTCAACAACTGCAGTGTGTTCAGCGAATACTTCTTTCAGTTAAAAGTAAGATGTAAGAAAGGCGAAACTAGTGCTTTCATCATACAGAAGATACAGCAGACAAAGGTGAGGGGAGGCTCTGGCTTGTGGAAAATGGAACTGTATGCCTAGAGGGTTTCTGAGTATTCATTGAGAAGACATGGGACTAACGCTGCCTCTATATTTGTTGAACTTTCGGTCAGTAGTATTTTCCATATGGGTGTCTACACATACTCAGGAGTATATCCTATATTAATTTTGAATGCTTTTTTAACAATAAATCCTCTCAACGACTGGATGTGTTACTGGGTTGCTTATGATGCTGACTGTTTCAGCCATGTTTGAACCAGGGTATCTATATTTAACAGATACAGTATCATAAAGGACTCAAAGCCTGGAATGTACAGGGCCCCTCCTGTATTTGGGGTTGAAGGGAGGATGATTCAGTGTCAATATGGGTTTTGACTTTATGGGAGTGCTTGGCAATAAAAGCTCTATTTAAATAAGGTGTTGTGTTTATTAGTAAGGTAAAGATTTAGATCTATGAACCATTAATTATGTAAACTTTGAATTAACAAAGCCTAGTTTGTGGCCCAAACTGTGAAAGTATGCTTGGGAATGTAAGTGGTAGGGTCAGAAGAGAATAGGGAAACACATGCACAAACCTTTCCTACACAGTTTCACAACAGTTGTTTCATATAAAGCAGTTTTTGATTTTCAAAACAAAAATCAAAAATACAACAGCTCCCAAACTCTATACACTTTACAGCAATGAGATTTCAAGAATAGCTTCTAATGAGAACCAGAGATTTTATTTCTTTAATCATAAATTTTATATTGATAGAAAAAGGGGGAAGCACTTTTTTCTTCGTGTATCTTACATGAATTAAGTATAATTTTACTGCAAATTTGCTCTCAATAGCTCTGTGCCCACACAGTGTTAAAAGTTTTTAGGGTGCTACTAGTTTGCTTTTTACGCTCTCATATTCATTTTAAAACCAAAGAATATAATGTATGTAATGGTTGGTTTGCTTAGCCATGACAGAGGTGATCATGTGCTTTCCTAAGTCAGTTTTGAGCTTTCTGTTTTCGAGTTCTGTGCTCGCTAGTGATTGAGTACTCCAGTGTGGCTTTAAAAGCCTAGTATCTCCCTGTGGATCTGTGTGCTGTTCTTATTTATGGGTAGCTGTACTTTCAAACTCTGGTCTTTCAAACCTGAGTGGGTGTCCATCATTTGCCTTCTCTCATTAAGGGCTGCTGTGGTTCCATCCTTCTGGCTGAGCCAACTCTATGGATAGATTTGATGAACGCTTGCTTTTGACCAGGCCCTCACCAAATGCTCCTGACTATGAACACCTGAATTCACTAAGAAGGAATTTAAATCCCAAGGGGCAAAGTTTCACTTTATGTGGCAGTTCTTCTTTAAGTGATTCCTTGATGCTAGCTGCATTCAAAACAAACAAAAACATTCATAGAACTGTGGTATAAACAAGAGAAGAAGATGCAGTCTTATGACTTTTGGATTGGATTGCTGTTGAACCAAGCATCTTTTTGACACAAGCTAAAGAATAATGTGTTTGGCTAACCAAGTGATAAAAGCAAACGTCGAAGGCAGTTGCTTCCTTGTATTTAAAACTCTAGCCAACAAATAAAGCACTGCACCGTTATTATTAGTTTTCAGTTGAGACTTAGTGGGAAACAGTATTCCTAGGTGTTTGTTTTTCTCAACATGATACTTAGCCTACATAAAAACTACCAATCACTAAATGAAGGTGAAATTTTAACAGCTGCTGCCTTGTCACAACAGACATTTAAAAAACATTTCTGCTTTTTCCACATTACACATCTAGATTCAGACGGTGGAGCGTTTCTTTCCCTTTCAGTAATATTTATTCATGGGAATGCTGTTGCACAGAAAGAAAAAGTGCATGCATGTAAAAATATTTTCGGCTTGTCAGGGAGGTTGTTTTGTTTATTTTTTTTTCCAGAATGCACTTCAGTTACAAATGAAACTTACTCTTGTGTGAAGGGCAAGTTTAAATAGTAGGAATTCATGCAGTTACTAGTGACAGTCTGAATGTTGTTCTCTGTGTGTGCTTTCAGGTAGGTGTGTGTGTGTGTGTGTGTGTGTGTGTGTGTGTGTGTGTTAGTTTGTCTGTGAGCAGCTGTGTTTAATGTCATTCCTTGCCTCCTCTGCCCCCTCACTTACTTAGATACATGTATATAGACCACCTTTAGTCAAGACCCATGACATGTCCCACATGTGTCTCTGTATGAGTACATATCCGTGGGGGAGAGGTGTTCTTTTTATTTGCTTTCTTACATCATTCTGCTTTACAAAGTGAGATTTTTCCGAAAACAGTAAAATTTTATATTTTGTTGGGTTTTCTCCTTATCTCTGTAATTTCTGAGACTTTTTCTAAACAAGATGGCTGGCATGGTCTGAGGACAGGGCAGAGACAGAGCCGTCCCAAGCAGGCAGACACACTTATATTGCTTGTGGTTTTTCAATACAGCTGCTTTCAAATGGGCCGGCCTTTTCGGCACTGGTCCCACTGCCAAAGTAAGACTGTCCCACAGCTGGTAGCACTTACTGTACTTGCGGGAAAGTATGTGATTCATTAGTTGGAACCGTGGGTTTTTCACCAGTTCTGGTCATGTTTTTGTTAGGATGTGGTAAAAACATAAGCAGAGGGCGAAGGGACAATGGAAGCATGTGACTTGTTAAGGACTGGCCCCAACCCATTATTAGCTAAATTGTACACCATAAAATGTCCTCTGTACCTCATAAGACAAATGACTTAATTTTTTATTCTTCAGTTGAGGTCATTTAGTCATAAGTAGTAAAAATTATCAACACTAAGCTCTTTTTGTCTTTTTTTTTTTCTTTCTGCAAAGTATCATGATCCATTTAAACCCCAAACTGTAATACGAAGAGAAGTCATGCAAGTAAAAGATATTAATTTGCTGAAAAATGTTCATGGCGGGTGAAGAACTTTTAACTGGAGTGAACTCTTGCTACTGATAAAATATGAGTGTGGTATTGCAGTTAATAAGAAACACGACTAACACCCCCGGATATATGGCGAACAATAAAAGGGAGTTTCTTTGTCCTCACTAGAGTTGTATGGGTGGATGAATGAGACAGTCTTTCGAATATTTTTGTCACTCATATGGTTGGACCAGGGTGTCTGCAGTGTTTGTTCCTGGGGTTGTGCAGAGCCCCTGGGATACACTGCATCACCCCTTGGCCCTTTATTGGGTAGTCTTTGAGGCTATTTCATACCTGCACAGGCTGAACCATGTCCACAGGAGAGTAGATTCTGCAGATGTTGTATCGTCTGTACATAGGTACTTGCTTTAAAATTCACTTCCATTTGAATCCTCCCAACCTTTGGCCCTGCTCTCTACTCTACTATTGCAAAGGTGACATTTTTGAAGTCTTTGTGGGTAGTCTATTGGCAGATTATGCGTCCACCCTCTGACTCTGTTTGCTAAGTGTTTCCTTTTGGAGCTCTGCACCGTTCATGCCTCGGCACATATGCTGCTGCAGTTGCGGCTCTGAAGAATTAGAACCAGGTCTGTCTCTGACAATTAGCTCAACTGGCTACAGCGTAAATAAAGGAATGCGCTCAGGGGCTGTAGTCTGTGACATGGTTTAACAGAGCGTAAAAAGGTGCATCTGTTCCCTGCCCACATTCAGTCGCCTCACTGTCACTGGGAAGTTATCGACATGGAGACATGCCTGTGCTGTTTGGTAAACAAGCGGCAGGTATTAAATTAATGGGGCTGTGAGTGTGCGCAAGTGCTGCCTTATTAAAAGCTCTGCTTTCTGGACTCACTGCTGGGCCACAAGCCGCCACTAGAGTATCTATTAAGATGACTCATGGCAGGGAAGACTTCAGCACTTTATACTCACTTCTAGAGGGGACCGTTGACCTCTGGAAGCCTGATTAGGGAGAAAGGGAACAGAAAGAAGGTGGCCAGTGCACATTTGCCACAGAGTTAGTAGGGTGAGCAAGAGAGGAGGGGAGCTGAGCGTAACACAGAGCTAGGCTGAGGTGTAAATTGGATTTTGGAATCCAGTTCCAAATTGCAGCTGGCATTTTGTTGTTGTTAGTTTCTCTTGCTTTTGAACCTAACTCTCCTCATGGCTGCTATCTGATGTGAGTTCTGAAATGAAGGAATACCTGGGAAGTGTATTTTTGGTTACCTATCCTGGGTTGTCAATGAAGTTCTGTAATTGACTTCTAGGCCATTCAGTCAGACATTTGTCGTATCTTTGAGCATTTGTCTGTCTTTGCATTTAATATTTTAATGGCATATATATATATATATGTATGTATATGTGTGTATATGTAGGTGTATATATATGCTATGTATATGTGTATATATACACACATGTATATATTTGTGTGTACACATATATGTGTGTCTATATACATGTGTATAAATGCATATATCCGTATACATATCTACACACACACACACACACACACACACACACACACACACACATATAGTCTTTTGCTTTCACTCAGTGATATGATGGTTTCCAAGGTTTGTTTTATTCCAGCTTCAGAAGTCTTTGTTAGAGTGTCATGTGTAGCTGAATGCATTGCCATGATGAGTGGCTCCGTATTCCCATTGTCTAATCCTCTTCAGGCAAACAGAAGAAGGCAATTTTTGGTGTGCACATCTGTGCTGAAGAGGCTGTTATTTAAGAATGCTCTCTGCTTTCTCCCTAGGTATGTTTCTTTTTAGGGCCCCAGCTATCTGCTCATCCATTAGAAGATGATGTAATGCTAATGGTATCTCACCCCACACAATTTGAAGCAAAAATGATTCCAGTTGGCCGGACTTAATGTGAATGACCAGAAGGCGCTATGCATTCTCCACTGTATTTGAGGAGTGCATCTTGGAATCCCTTTTCTGGCTTCCCAGCCTTTTGGTTCTCATCCTGAAGATCTTACAACTGCACCTGCATGCCTGCTGTCCAACCCCATCTTTTACTGCAAACTTCCATTACAGAATGGTGTCTGGGTGGAGGAGTGGGATGAGAGAGGTGGCAGGCATGGTAGAGAGGAAGCATCCATTTTCATTGTTGAAGAGAGGCTGACACAGGAAAGTAACCCACTGTCTGGACAGTTAGTGATGCCTGAGACTCTTTATCTCTGTAACATCTCTGCTGTATGAAGTTTAATAAGGCAGCTGTGCAGTTTTTAAAAGCCAGTGGATTCCATTTTTCATCTGTGTGCCTCTGCGTTCACTCTGAGCTGCTTTCACTGCCTGTTTCCTTCTTTCCCCCCTTTCTCTTTTCCTTTATCTCAGGGGAGTTCCCTGAGTAGCAAGACTGAAAAAGAGCTGAGGTTTATGTTAGAAGAAATTAAGGTTAATGATCATTGGCTCATTTTCATATTCTGTGGGTGTGGATGCAGGGTAATCAGTGCAGGTGGCCCTGCCAGTTGGGAGTTTTTCTTTGTCATCAAGAAAATAAGGAGAGGGCAGGGATTGAATTACCACAACTATTTCAGGGCTAAACATATTTCATTTCCCTGATCAGGTCTGGTTTAAGGACACAAAGCTGACATTAATTTTATCCAAAGAAAGCACACAGCATTTTTTTTGTTTTGTTTTATAATTTGACTGAATGCATAGGGTAGATGCATGTTCAAATTTAATTCTAGTATAATCTTACAAATAATTCTCTGAACAGCAAAGGCGTTTTGATTCAGTTTGACAGTTTATGTTTCTGTGCCCAATTACCACTTAGTTATTGAATGTTAAAGAGCTGCCTTCTAAAATATGCTCTCTGACTGCGCCAATTGGCTTCCCAGCTGCCTGCTATTACATGTGAGGTGCTCCTTTCTAACTTTTAAAAGGATGTACACATTTGAAGTAGTTATGTTTAGCTAGCAGAGGAAGTGGGGGATTTGGTTAGGAAGTGCTTGCTGGCCTTGAAAAACTATCTCGTGTACATTCTAATTTCAGCCACATAAAGACTTCTCTATAAAGAAATATTTGTTGGATTAAGACAAAAAAAAAAAATGAAAAAGACAAACTTAAATGCCCAAACTAGGAAAATAACCTTGACTAACAAAAAAATTATGACTTCCTTTTGTTTTTGTGTTTTTTATACTACTGATGTTTCTGCAAGGGAAGTATTCTGGTTAAATACATGGAAGAGGGAGATTTAAAAGTTGGTGAGAGACAATAAATGTCACTGAGGAAGAGGGTCCAACACTCACCATGCATGGTTGGTTTTGCTTTTGTAGCGAAATGTGGCAGGCTGCTCAAGTGGCCTGGTCTGATTTTAAGGCACAAGGTTTATTTGGCTGTTACACCATGGGTATAATATTAATGATACTGATGTAAAATTAACTTTTATGCTGTGTGAGCACTTTTTCCTTGCCTCTCCTTTAAAGTAACAGTTTTCTGAAATGTATCTGTCTAGGTCTGTTGCTACAATGAACATTTATGCATTTTTTTGCTTGCAATGTGAAACATTTGCTGTAATGAGGTGCTTAGGCCAAGTCCAAGTGGAGGTGGGCTTTACTTTGTATGGTGTGTGGTATGAGTCTACATGCAGTTGAATATTCATGACATGGCTGTTAACATAAGTACTTTGAGTTATTAATAACACACAAAGAGACCATCCCCAAACATTCTGAGGGCAAGAATGTTTCAGTGGTTTATGTAAACTCCTTGCTATGAAAAAATATAAGATTTAAAAAGATAGTTTAAGAAATAGAATTGAGAAGTAACACTTTGGAAATAAATTTAGCATAGTTTAAGAAGATACTGACTAAACTTGGATGATTGAATGAAATGAACTTATGAAAACTATCATTTCCAAGTGTAAGATTTATGCAAAGGATGCTCTTGGTTTAAGAAGCATCAGGCAAGAGGACAGACATCCGTATTTTCTTGTTTGCTCTTTACTGAATCCTTTCACCTTACGTTTTACTGAAAGATCTTAAACTGACCCCACTGGGTTTTGTTGAATGTCTCAATAGCCATCCACATCGTGACCCACATGTATTTCTTACTAGCCCAGAAATGAACAGCTATGAATCAGTTTAGCTTTGCTTTGACAGTTACCTGTTATATGATTGGAATGCTTACAGAAGCAGATAATTGAAGCCAATGTTTACTTTGCACATAGGTTAGAGATGTAAAAATTAACTTTAGAGTCAGATTTATGGTAAAGAAGAGCTTCTTCAAAGGGTCTTTGGATTGCTTTTCAGGACCAGGTAGTAGCTTAAGCCAACCCATGGCTACCCTGCTGACCTGTTGGTGTGGACAGTGCTAGTCTACCTTTTACTCCTGTCTGTTACTGATCCTTCTGTTGGTTGTTTCTTTCAGAAGCCCTTTCATATGGACACATGACCTTTCACAGAATTCACAGGCTGCTCTATTCTTCTAACTGTCTATTAAGTTTTGAACTCACTGTTCATAACTCAGGACCATAGCCTGTACCTCGCAGTTTCTAATTCTTACCTTTTGCTTGCTGCAGTACTGACAACGTGAAACAGTGACATAGTCTACACAGGAACAGCAACGAGAAGAAGGTGAAATTCATTCTGATCCATTTTGTCTAACTGGGCATATAAGAATCATCATTTGCATATGCAACAAATAGAAGCACTGATATTAATTCACATGAATGCCTCTTGTGATACTTTACACTCTTCTCTTACAGAATCCTCAATATCTGGTGGCTAACTTGACCACTCTGATTCTTCTACTGGAATATATCCACCAGTGGGAGTTAGGAATGCTTTACATATGCAATGGCATACATCAGCAAGGCCTTCACTTAGCCAATGTGTGTGGCTTAGTTAATTTTGGTCCTAAATTGAATATTTTCCTAATTTCCATTTCATTTATCTGATTCAGAAATTAAACTGACTCGAATCTTCAATGTAAGCTACATAGCTATAATGTTTATGCCTATCAGAGAGCTTGGAGAATAAAGTTGCATGTTCCGTTAGCACTCATGAAATAGTAACTCGTAATTAAAGATTTAAAATGTCACTTGGAATTGTTGTTGCTTAGGGGCCTCATCCTCAGTCCTCTTTTAATCAAGTGACCCTGCCAGTTAGTCTAACTGTGGAAGCAACAGGTCCTAAAAATATCCTTCTCTGTAATTGACTACCCAAGAACCATTCAAAGAGGTGCTTTATAAGTTAGCACACAGTTAGGAATAACTGATGCCGTCTGTGTAGCTATTGCTGTGCCTTGTAATTTAAGTTGTTCAGACTCAGAATTGGTGACAGAGCCACCAAATCTTTTCTGAGATTCAGTAATTAATATTTGCCTTTGCAAGCTTCTTACCAGCAAACTGCAGTCAGATAAACATATGATAGTGAACTTGAATTCCCAATATACACATACATGTGCATACATACACATGCATACATACACACCCATACACATGCATATATACACATGCATACACATATATACGAACACAGGCATGCAACTCAGTTATTTTACTTTGTTAATGTGTATCTATTGTTCAGGGAATAGATTTTCTTTATATTATGTATTGAGTTATTATTTATGAGATTTTCTATGGTTTGTGTATTTGTCTAGGTTGAAAACACTGAAATTTTAAGTTATAAAAGCTATCAGAAGAAAAGGTAGACTCTTACGTTCATGGAGTTGTTTGGCCCTCCTAGGGAGCAGATTGGTTGTACTCTTAAAAGGCAAGAGACTGGGATGGACAATATTTGGCAAGTTCTCATGGTAAAGTAGTAATGCAGCCCTTACAAGGCCAACCAACAGATAATAGATTTTTTTCTTATATATTTTACTTAGCATGGTATGTAAAAATTATTAGTTGTATAAGTAGTAAATATAAACAATGAGACAACCAGTATACATGCTTATAGGATGGTTTATCTTCATTTTCTACCTTCAAAACACTGACAGCACAGCTCAGTTTGGACTAGCTTCAGTTCAAGTCATCAGCTATCTTCATGTAGCTGGACAGTGTAGGTTTAGACACTAACCAAGATTTCTTCCACCACAGCAGTGCAACAGCTTTTAAAAGGGCAGACTTAGAGTTTTAAGTCCTTGTTTTGGTTCATGCGAGAGACCTTCCACTCCAATGTACAAGTGAGGAAGTAACTGAACACCTGGGGCAACAAGTCTTCGGTAGAGGCATATTCTGATGGGTTTTTTCTCGCCAACATTTTTGATTCTTCAGTAAAGTAAATATTCTTAAGTAATTTGTTGACTTTCTTAACTTCATTCACCTAGGAAGCCATGCTGTCTCCGTTTTGCTAGCCACAGACACATTGCAGGCAGTGTTACAGGAGAAGATAATGTCTCCCTCCACTTCTTTTTGTAGAGATTGAAGGCAGTATACCCTGGCGCTGCCCTGGGCCGAGGCTGTCCACCATCTGTGTAAGGAATTCACAATCCCAGACAAAAGAAATTGGCAAAGTCCTCCTCTGTCTGCTCTCCAGATTCTCTAGATAGCCATAAAACACCTGGACAAAATCAGCAGGTGATGGCAAGAGAAAGAGAATGATCAGTCACAGGCGTCGTTGAAGCCTTTGAACATTACTTATGGCCTGGACGTTGCTGTCACCAGGCACAGTTTGATCTTGGGTGAGTTTTCTGGAAGAGCTTTATTCTCTGGCTCTGTGACAACAGCAGAACCAAATAACACTGTGGATAGGAGAAAGAAGAGGAGGGCTAAGGCTTGCCTGCCTCAAGGTACACAACCCTAAGCAGTAGCACCTCGATGCGTGTACAAAACAAGTAAGATTGTTAGACGCAAAACTGCTATTCAGAACATAGGTCTTAGGATAGCCCCATTACAGGAGTGAAAATAGCCTCTTACCTACTTAGAATTCATGGAATTTTTTTTTAGATGGTAAGTGTATGATTGACATTGTTCATATGCTACATTCATAAAGACAGTTTTAAAACCTACTTTCCAGACTTACAATGGAGAAGGAGAGTTGGCATTACAGAATTTACTGGCTTTTAAATGTTTCTTGCTGTGATATATGGCACTTCCACATAGCTTTTGTTCCTAGAACTTCTAAGTATGTGTTTCAGAGGAAGGTCGTTGTAACATTAGAATGCCCAGAAAAGTTATGCAGGAATATTTTCTGATATTCTCCTGTTGTGTACTATGGTTTGTGGCTATCTCTTCTGTTTTGATGCTGTATCTGAGTAGACACTGAGCCATCATGGGAGTTACTGCAGTTTCTATGGCACTATTATGTGGAAACAGAATTGCATATCACAGCGTTTAATAAGGACAAGTCTGTTTTTAATGGGTCAGGAATTGTGCCGTAAAAGATAATTCTTGGGCCAGTAGAAACTCTGAGCAAAGTCCTTTGGTTGTTATCGTCAGTCAGGAAGTTAGAGTTTAATTGGGTGGTACTTAAGTTGTTTGCCCCTGCCACTTTAATGATTACATTTTAGTTATGCCCTTTATTTCCAGAGAGGGCTAAACCAAAGCAGAAGCTACACTAATTCAAAATTAACCTCTTTTGCTTTGGCTCTCTCTACAAATGTAGCCCCTTTTCATATAAATGGCATCAAGCTTCATTGAATTCAACTCTGTCTTGTTAAGTACATTAATGCTGTGTTCTGTCATTCATTACATGAGAATTAGTTGTGTATTACAAAGCAGGGGTTTTTGTTTGGAGCCTGATCTTCATGAAGAAGGCTGTACATGGTTGAATTCCCTGTGAGCCCTGAAGACTGGTCTTGTTTATCTGCAGCTTGTATAGTACCACATGCATCAGGCAAAATGTTGATTACAGTGTTGGGTGGCCCACCTTCCTATAAACAGGGAAGCATAAAAGGACCACTTACCACCTTTCCTCTTGAAAATCCCCTTTCCCTTTATGTATTTTGTCACACTTTTTAAAGTGATCTATACAGTGTCCTTAGAGTGTGTTCCAGAAAGTGTTAATATCTTAGAGCAGCAGTAATAATAATCCTTTTACTCGAGGTAATCATGTGCTAATCCTCTGGTAAGTCAGAAGTATTAGATCATTTGAAATTCATTGTGTCAGCTCAGTTGAAATAACTGGTATGGTGCTATAAACATGTAGAGAAAGGGAGTCTTTGAACCCAAATAGTAATGTTAAAAAGTTTGTTAGTATTACATTCTCATGTTTAAGGGTTTCATAAGCTCAACCCATAGACAAGAGCATTTCAGTTTACATTGGTGTGTAATATATTATTTTAACTGAAGGCTTATTTTTATTTTGTTATTTGGGGAAAGTTTCTTTGCCTCTGGCACTTAGGGGACTTGAGTTTTATGGTACAGTTTTCACTTTGCGATCACTGGGAGCCCGGTGAGCCAGAGTTGCTTTTTTTCCTCTCTCCCCCTTCCTTTTCTTTTTAATTCTTTTTTAAATAAAACTTTGATGTTTGTTCAAAGCAGAATTTGGGCTTGAATTTTCTCCTTGCTCTCCTATTGAATATTCTTGGAATAAACACTGATATGTGTTTATTCCACATATATGTGTTATTTTATCGTGCAAATTTTAATGGAGAGGTTTTGTTCCAAGTTTCCCTGCTTTGCTTCTCAGCAGAACTGCTTCTTTGCCGGGCTTTCTGTGATTCTGTTGAATAATTCTCTTCCCTTCTCATTCATGACCCCAGTAGAATTAGAGCCCTTTAGATATGATATATTATTACTGTGACCTATATGCCCAAAACATAGTAAATATTTTTAAAAAATATTTTGAATTGCTTCACTTACAGAAAGCTGGAAATTTTGGTGAATTAGGTAAAGTTATTACCATGACAGTAAATGAATAATTTTGGTGATGAATTACTCTAATTTTTTTTTATGACACTGTAAACGCATCTCTCCTCCCCCAGCCTCAATAAAGTTTGACTATGGCTGCTGTATGAGACCTGAAGCTACTTATATGGTAACACTTGGGTATTACCTAGCTGTCGACAAAGCATTGGGGTAGAGCTTCAGTAAGCACCAGCCATTTAACTGATTATCTAGGAGTTCAGAACTTCACTTAGAAATTGGGCAGTCAAGTCTCATTTTGAATGAAAATTGCAATTTCTCTGCTTCATGGTATTATGCCTTGCTTGAAGCTTGTCTTTGACTTGTAGTTTAGAAGAGTTTGTAGATTTTCTATTACTGTGTTTCTTAAATGCCACAGTAAGATTGGAGTTAGCAGATCTTCTTATGAGTGCCAGTGGTTAGATAAAGAGAGGGCTCTGCACATGTGCTGGATGCCACATCAGGACCCACCATGCTGCACATGACTTTCTTGACCTGTGTTCTCCTAACAACAGATTTCAGCAATAAAATGGTTCATCCTATAGCAACCAGAACATAGGATAGCTTTCTCTATGCTGTTATAAAAATAACTGAGATCTACATAGAATCGCTGGAGAACTGAAACCTGGATTGCGCAGCGGTGCCATTAAATGCAACTTGAGCATTTCCGGGCATACCTCAGCTGAGAGAATAAGGCTGCCAGATGGTCTGGTTTAAATCACAGAGACAGTGTGGCCAACTGCAGATTCAACCCCTCATGGCCCCAGACATCTCACAGTTTTGCATGGCAGGGAGAGGTTGGGGATTGCAGTATTCTAGACATTGGCATCATTGAAGGAGAGGTAGAATTCCACTGGACATGGATTTAGAGATCATAGAGGGCATGTTTACATGCCCATCATAAGGGAGCCTAGCTCAGGATGGACAGTTACTTTTGGTTACTGTAAATGACTATTTGGTGATTAGTTGAGGTATTGCGACTTTCCCAGGATCATTGGAGAAGGGCATCATGGCACAATGACAAAGAGCTAGGTTATTTACCTGTAAATCCTGTGTCTTCTGTTTGTTCCATCCTGTATGATATTTGCCAGATCATGGGTATAACTACATGTGCAAGCGGCTCATTTCTGAAGTAGATTTAGTATTATTTATAACCTCTATAATAACTATAAGTTAATTATGGAGAATGAATAGATATACAGTGCCTAGAACAGTGTCTGAAATAGTGTCATGTATATTTGAGCAATAGAGTAAGACTGGACACTATGAACATTTTTGAAAACCACCAGTTACACCAATCCCTAGTAAAGCTGGCTGCTGGAACACTCTCTGGTAAGCTGGGTGACAGGAACCATCTTTGTGCCTTTGATGAAGACTTTCCATTTATGCTCTTATGCTATGTATTCAAAATCTCAAGCAGATGAGCTCATCTCTCTCTCTCTATCTGCATTGAGGAATAGCTCTGTGGGGCTGTGTATTGTGCTTCCCCAGCAAAGCTCAGGCTGGGTGACTTCTACTTGCATTGAGAAGTAGACTATTGCCATAATGCTTTTTATGTTTTTGTTTTTAGATTTCTTTGAGCAATATATTCTTTTTATCTGCCTCTTGTTTTGGAGCCATGGTCTCCAACTATGCAGTCCTTGTTGGCCTAGAACTTACATTGTAGACTAGGTTGGTCTGAAACTCACAGAGAGCAACTTGTCTCTGCCTCCTGGGTGCTGGGATTAAAAGCATGAAACACCATACTCAACTAGTGATAATTTCTTTTGAAATATAATTAGTCAGAGAAAGCTGCTTTTATCTTAAAACTAAAATGATTAACTTTCAGTTTATACCTCGCAGAGAATATCTATCATATCATCAGTTTTATTTCTTCAGAGCTTATTTCTTTGGAGATGAGGAAGGGAGCTTACAGAATAAGATCCAATATTGACTACAGTGCCAAGATTAGATTAGACTTTAAAAGTAGACTGAAATTTGCATTTGTCGGTGATTTTTATGACTCTGATTCAGTGTCCGTTTTCTCAAAGGCATGATGTGATTGTCAGAAAATAACAACAGATCTTTCAATACTATAAACCTATAACAAGTCATGTGTTCATAATTTTAAGAACCAGATTTGTGTTTTCTTGTGTTTCCTGAAAGATGTAGTAACATTTATATCAGTAAGAACTAAGAAAGCATGGCTTCAGACAGAAGCAAAGAGCACACTTTTATATGCCAGGGGTGCCACCTAAACATATCCCATGTCTTCCTGGAGGCCATTTAGGTATGACTAAAGAACTTCAGGAATGGTCATAGTAGTCAAATTAGTCAGCTAAATTGGCATTGTCTTGATGCAGTGGAACGGATATAATGGAATCGCGCTGTCAGAATTTGTTTTGAATACTAGGTTTTCTGGATCAGATATGAGACCTTAGCCAAGTCCTTCAGTATCTCTGAGTCCTTCTTGCTTAGATGCAGAGAGAAGTTGTGGTGATGATTCAATTAATTCACATACATAAAATATTATATTATTGAAGGAGGAAAATTATCCCTTTCCATGCGTCCTTCTAAGTTCTTGGCTGGGGCCCCCGTTAGGAGAAGGTAGATAAGCAAGAAAAAGCATGTCCAAGCATTTGTAGTCTGATTTTTACCTGATGCCTAGCATTTTTATAAGAACATAAAGTCCTAAAAGGTCAATGAAAACTGAGTGGTTTTTGCTAGGCTTGATGAAGAATAGAGAGTTAGTGGAAACTGAACAAATAAGCCTATGGATAAGAATGGTTAGCTGGAAGAAACGGCAAAGAGTGCCCTGCTCAGTTATATTCCTCTAGTGCATCCTGCAATCTGCTTTAGAGAAGAGTGAGGGAATGGCAGAATGTTTTTGAGTGAGCTGTTCCTTCAACTTAAAAGATCCATCATGGCAAGGGGGAATATATGGGATTGTGCTTCCTGACCAGCATTACCATGGATGTGCATACATGTCTGTGGTCTGTCTTGCACAAGAGTTTGAGAACTGGTCAAGGTTATCATTATTATTGGAGGCAAAATTATTAATCTACATTACTAAATAGTTTCTCCAAGAATTCATTAGGGTAATGATTGTTGGTCATGTCGCATCCTCTTTCATGGATGCAGTCATCCTTGTTAGCAAATATTGCTTAGCTAGGAGTAGAATGTGTTTACAGTGGTTTTAGTTTAGTTCCATCCATCCATCCATCCATCCATCCATCCACCCACCCACCATCCATCCATCATCCATGTGGGAAAGTGACATATATGGTTTTTTAGTTATAGTATTGGGGCTGTGACCTGGATTTGCTCCCACATGCAAAGACTTCATCATCGAGCACTACCACAAGCCTATTCTAACACACTGTTCAATTTCATGATTGAAAATGTTTATAAAAGAAAATCTGATTTCTTCTTAGAGATACAAACATGACATTAAGATAATTTATGTTGATAGAATTTTTTTTATTCATCTGTGTTTTGCAGTCCGTGTTCATGTGTGTGTACATGGCACATACATGTGGAGGTCAGAGCTTGATGTTTGGTGTTTTCTTCAATTACTCTCTACCTTATTGTTTGAGAAAAGTTCTCTCCCTGAATCTGATATTCACCAGTTCATCTAGGTTGGCTGACCACTGAGTTCTGAGAATCTGCCTATTTCTGCCTCCAATACCAACCCAGTGCTGGGTTACAGGAAAACATAACCTGTCCATGCTTATTCTATGGATACATGGACCCAGACTCGTCTTTATGCTTGTTCAAGAAAGACCTTCCTGACTAAGCCTTCTGCCCAGCCTCTAAGTAGGTGGGATTCTTTGAATCCTTACTTTAGCTAAACAGGTGTTTTCCAAGTATTTTGTTGTTTTAAAATGAAACCATCACTGAAAATTGAGTGTGGTGCAGAGGCATCTGGGTGTCCGTCTGGTTGTTCTGTGCTAAACACAGTGATGAATGTCAGAGGCTGGGAAGAAGAAGTCACCATCCTCTGTATCGAGGCATTCAGAATTAATATTCAGGCGAGATGTTTGAGTTTTCCATTAGCCAGTTGTTTATCTAGGATTCACCCTCTTGATCCCAGGATTGCCTGTCCCCTGCCCTGACCTATACATCTTCTCTGAAGTTCGTGATGATCAACTTTATTTAACACTTAGGTTTCAGTTTCCAGTACCAGTGTGTAGGATATACCATAATTGTAAGACATACCATAATTGTGTTTACAGCCTTATTTCATTAGTCTTACATTTAGGGTAACTGATCCAGAAAACAGAATATATTTATTTTTTGAGAAAGTATTTTCCGTAAGATACTATATTCTACTCTTTTTCTTTTGGTGACTTGTCCTGTTTTTTTAGTTAAGCCAAGTGTCATGTGATATCACCTGGACAGATAGTAGTCCATACACTGTCTGAAGTCTGATACAGCTTGTACAATTTTGCAATACTATATGACATACCCAGACAAAACCTATACTTGTCACAATTTGAACCGTCACAGTTACGGTTTTCTAAGTTACAATTGAATTCAGGGATACATATTCTGGGGGTCATAGCTGAGCCCAACCTCTGGTAGCATCTAAGCACGTCCACCTTATGTTAGTTAACTATTATTTATATGAAAATTAGCAAGGGACACTTATAAAATGGAAGGATGTTTAATCTGAGTAGTGGGAGGAATGAAATTATTGATGTTCTTTGTATATTCATTTGGTTGCTACAGAGCTTCTGTCCTGTGGGCCTGCACAGTCATGGAATGGGCCATCCCTGCCATTGCTCCTGGATTTTAATAATATCCTTTGCTATGATATTTATTTATTGAATTTAAACTGTTTTTAAGTAACAGGTTTTTGGTTCCAGGTTTGGAATAGAATTGTTTAGTCTTAATGGTACATTGTCTGCTTCCTAGTCAGTTATAACAGGCTTCTGATTATTTCTTTAACATAATACATTATTTCTTCCATGTGTAATCTATATTTTAACACTGGAAAAGTATATTAGATTTATATGCAGCAGGCACTGTAAGCACTGTATTAGTCATATGCTTGGGTATTCCTAGTGTCCTTTATGTCTCACAATTTGAAATGTTATTTTTATTTTAGTCTTGCAGGATACCTTTCACAGAAACGAAAGAGCCTTTTCATTTTTTCTCCTGTCTTGTGACAACTGAATGTTCTGAAATAACAGACAAGAGCTATATTGATAGGAGAAAAGTCATATAAGATCATGACTTTTAGGCGGACATGGCGAGAAATGTGAACACCCAATAACCTAATGCGAACTTGAAGCTTAAGTGCACAATTCATGGAGAAGAGGGAAGTGAAGGTTGTGGACACTTTCAGAAAAAAGTAGGTGATACTTACAGGATATGAATGGGTCTGTAGAACAAACAGTAGTTTAAGACACAGTGTTTTGGGCTGTGGACTTTGTAAGTTACATGTTCTTGGCCTATGTTGTCTCACCTGTATACCATTGATAATACATATCTTCTTGGATGACATTCATTTCCCATCTTGACATGTTGATTTCAATGAAATTCCTTTTGCATAAATGCTGATGGTCCAAGTGTAAGGTCTATTTGGGGAAGGGGAAGTAAAACAAGATATAGTCTCTGACCTCCTGAAAGTCTGTCCATCCTCCATGTGATTCTTTCACTGAGCCTTTCTTACACCCTAGAGCAGTCTCCTCTCTGAATCTGGGAGCATTCTGTTTATCTCTTTCTTGTCACATTGATCACCTCCCACTTAATATTTATGGGTGGTTAAAGGTGTCTTTGTGCTTAGGTGTAAATTCCTTGAGGACACACACATGCTTACAAATCAAGGGCTTTGCATTCTACTCTTCAAGTAGTACATTTTCGAGGACTATTTATTGAGCCTCTGAAGCTACAAGACTAAAATTTCTACCTACAAACTTCTTAGGGGACTCTTGTCATGTTTAATAGTTTTACTTCTTACTCTGTATAGTTGGAAGGATTTTATTTTCAATTCCTAGTGTAAAATAGAAATTCAGTCTAACTTTAGCACAAGAAAAGTGACTAGGGAATGGGAAACAGTAGGAGATGGTTTAGTGTATACAGTCTTCCATCATAAGGCAGACACGTAATCTCAGGAAACAGCCTAATGAATATGAACACTTGGAAAATTAGTTGCCCATTTCATTAATTGTTTATTTGTGAATGAAAGGGACTAGTCAGGCTGGACAATTGCTTGGTTTCTGGAAATTGGTATACTAAACTATCTCCAGATGTTGGGAGACAGCAAGACATCCACATTTTATTGTGTGTAACATATTGTTACACAATTCATAATTTGAGCCTGGATTTTTTTAGCTTCTGTTTTCTTAGCACTTCATTTTATTTTGGTGTTACATTTCTCTTCTCCTTCTTCAAACTCGCTATTAAAATAATTAAACGGAAATATTCAATACTATACTTTCCCTGAAGTTATGCAGTCTAGGTTTTAGAAAAGCTGTACTTGCTTTTGTATGGAGAAAAAATTTTTCCTTGGTGTGTTTTAAGAACTATTCATATAACAGACTCATATATATATATATATATACACACACACACACACACACACACACACACATATATATATATATGAATAAATTTTGAAAGTTGAATTAACTTCAATCAAAAATTGTCCTTTGAGGTATTTTAAAATCAAACTTAACTTTTATTTCATAACAAACTTTTATTTCTTATAACAAAGATTCCTAGTAAAAGTTTGTTGACATGATTTTATAATGCTGTTCTTTCACGTTCCTAGTTACTAAATCATAAACAAATATAAAAACAAAACAAAACCAGCAACTGAAGCAGCAAGCTGGAGATGTCTAGTATGTAGCATGTAGACTGAAAATGTTCTCACCTTGGTTTTCTGTCTTTATTCAGTCATTGAAATGACTGTGAAACATTATCAACCCCACCTTCCAAGGAATATGGCTTCCAACCCTACTTTGAAGCTGCATGGGAGTCTTGGCTTTGATTGATAACCAAACTAAAGCAATAGGATGAATATAAAGTGTTGGATTTTTACATGTCATTTAAAAATTGGCATTTGTGCTGCATTGTGCTTTACAGCTGTTTTCCAGATAATTCGAAATATTAGAAGGAAATCCTTTGGGTCTCTTAGGAAAACTATCCTATCAACCTTTCTTTTCATCTGTGGGCCATAGAGGTTACTTAGGCTTGGATGCCTTTTGACTAAAATATCTGGAAGGACAATTGATTGTATCTTTCCTTCGTGTTGTGACAAATATATTTAGGCTGTAGTTTACTAACATAATTTAGCACAACCACAGACATATTGTACATGTTAGAGCATAGAATTAGAACCATTCTTTTTTGAACGTCACAGTGTCCTCTTGACTTTCTTTTCTTCCTTTTTTGACAAGGATCTGGATAATTGCTTCAACGAATGAACTGCTGTGTTCAGTCTGTTTTTATAATTTCATAAATTGTTTGCATGATAAAACCAAGCACGCTTTCACTGAGTTAATATAAAAAAAGCCACAGTGTAATTACACGAGGTGTATCAGGTTTTAAAACGTATGACAGAAATGGCAGTCGAACTGACAGCTACTTCTTCCTAGTTCTGTCATAACAAATTCTAACTCTTTAAAGTATGAGTAGGCAGGTCTGCCCTGCATACCTCCTTTTGAAATGGGTCTGTACTCAAGAGTAATGACTAAACCCTTGTGTGATGCAGCCCCTGGGAATGACTTGTACTTCAGAGCTTCTGTACGATGGCATTCTTGAGCTTTCCAGTGATGAGAGCTGAAACACCTTCCATTTGTGTGAGAGTCAAGTGGAACAGAAAGTAGACAAGTCGTTTACAAGCAGGTTGAATATCTGTTTTTCTAATTCTATATGGTAGCATGCTCATTGTTTCTCAGTAAATCTTAGTGAGTAATGTAGATATTTTTGCTTCAGTTTCTATGCTCTTAGAAAGCTGATAAATTATCATCATTTAACTATTTTGTTCATTTCTCACCGTCTTCTACCCCCTCCCTCTCACTCTGTAGTCGCTTTCTTCTCATACATAAATTGTTGGGAACCTCAGATTTCTTCTGGGGGTGTTTAGGAAAGATGCAACTCATCGGCCATTCTTTTCAACTTGGTGCGAATCTAATTATAGTAGTGCATCTGGCAGGCATGAAAACCATTAGACAAGCAAAGAGGGCTCCCAAATGCCACTCCACCAGTGTAATTTAAAATGCTTCAGATTCAGCACATCCTTCTTCAGTTTTCTCCTCATGCGTTGTTACGCTCTGGTGTGGCTACATGGCAGCCTTGGTCTTTCCAACCCCTGTTCCTTATTGCTGTACCGGGTGAGAGCTGAATTATGCTTCTAGGTCTTTCTCGTAGAATTAGTGGGGATAAAAGTTTTATTTACTCATAATACATAAGAGACTCAAATGATTTTCTGCTAACGTTAAAGTTGAGATTATTTGGCATCATACAAACAACAGACAGAGAGCTGAGAACAATAAGACCATGGCAAAGCCAAGCGAAAGCCTTTTCTGCTCCTTAGGTTAGTCAAGATTGAGGATAGTGAGACACCAGAGTCCTGAAGAACAAGAAAAAGTAAGAGAAAGTCAGGCATGGGATTCAGAGTCGAGGCCCAATGGAACAATAGAGAAAAGAGTTACTGTGAAAAAGGAAGAGCATCGTCCTCCTGGGATGCAACAGAAAACACTGTTTGCAAGATTAGTTTCAGGCACTAACCAGTGTGGAAATGTGCTGCAAAGGATATACTCTTGGCCAGACACTGCAGTCCTGGAGACTAAATGGTTCACAGCCATGTGCTGTGACTGCAGTGGTAAAGAAAAACAGTGGAGCCATGTCCGTATTTCCATAAAGACAAAAGTGCTATTTCTTTCATACGGTAGAT
Organism: Rhynchomys soricoides; assembly: GCA_019843965.1. Lineage (NCBI taxonomy): Eukaryota > Metazoa > Chordata > Mammalia > Rodentia > Muridae > Rhynchomys > Rhynchomys soricoides. The sequence goes on along the minus strand of JADRCH010000076.1, from coordinate 11,441,932 downwards.
GTGGCTTAGACACTTACTTCTGTGTAATCGTACTTAGTTTTCCAGTTGTAATACAACCTTTTTGTCCTACAACAGTGAAACTGACTTTAACCTGTGTCTCTTTTCACTTCATCAGTGAAGCAAGACTAGGTTAGGAGATGTCTTCTCTGTAGATCATAGCATCCTATGTACACCCCATTTGCTGTGAATCACCTTCTTCCTTACAGGTTAAATTCTGCAGTATGCTATCTACCTTACGTTCTCTTTATCTCTAATCCCTGGCACAGAATAGGCATTTATGTCTGCTACTTGTATTATAAGTTCCTGAAGCTGGTCAACTGTGGTTCTGAAAGGCCCCTTGGCTGTTCACTACCTGCCAGCTTTGAGCAGAGCTAGCCATACCTGGTCTGTCCTGTCCCATTCAGATAGCTGGCATCAACTGCTTCTTTCTTAAGGATGTGTTCTAGGCACCAAAGAAACCCTTTCCAAATCTCACTCTTGAAAGGAGATAAGAACTGTAAGTTTAGGGGCTGGAGAGATGGCTCAGTGGTTAAGAGCACTGTCTATTCTGACAGAGGTTCAATTCCCAGCACCCAACCTGGCAGTTTACAACTGTCTGTAACTCCAATACCTGACACCCTCACATATGCATATAGGTAAAACACCAATTTACATAAAATAAAAATTATTGGAAAAAAAGAAATGCCGGTTGGGAAGGTGTGATATTTAAGGAAGCTCAATAAATTCTATAAGGAAAGCAAGACCAGCACGTGCCTTCATTATGTAAACATTACTGTAAATCATGTAAATGTAGAGTTTTGCGAAAACCTGGGCTGTGTTAAACGTCTTGCACATGATAACAGAGGAAATTGACTGGAGTTTGATCTTGAGTCCACACACTAGTGAGTAACAGCATGTAAATGACAGATTTGGAAGTCGTAATTCACTCTTTATGTTTCCTGACCCTTTTCAAGTTTCCTCACAGAACCAGCTTATACATCAAGTGCTGAGACTAGTTCCAAATGAATAAACAGTGTGTCTAGAAACTATCTATTGCTCATATTAGAAGCATTATTTAAGTCTTATCTAAAAGGAGGATTAAAAGTCCTCACAATGACTTTGTTTACCATTTACTCTTTTTTTCTGGCATCCTCCTTGGCTCTTTGTATAGAGGATCTCTCATGAATGGGAAAATTATGTGTGAAAGTGGTTGCTACAAGTGAGGAATAGAATGTCTCCAAAAAGATAAATAATTCACAAATAGCACATAAGGAAGCCTTTTCTGCTCATAGAAAATGGACGTCGAGCCTACATTTAGTTAATCAAAACTCTCCACACTTTTCTGACCTGCCTTCTTTCAGTGTGAACTAATTGTCTAAAGACTCTTGATGCTTTTGCTCAGAGCGAACATAGCTTTGTAGTCTCTCCAGACAAGCGAGCCAGCTCATGCCATGAGGCTTTTGATAGCAGGAAGTGCAGTAGTCATCAGAATAAGTCTGAGTGTCCTCGGAGTATTGATTAAGTGAGTAAGAACATTTACATACACGACTCATTGACGGGAGACAGAGTGCTTTTGCTCATTTTGTGTTTCTAAAAAGGGTTAATTTTGTTAATATATGAATTGGGTTGTCAGAGTTTGTAATTGGAACATCAGGGGGCTTTCTATCTGGAAGACTAGGCTGTGTAGCTGGCTTAGGGAGATTCCCTGGGATTTTAGCAGGACTTCAGGAGATGCCATCTGGGAACTTGAGAAGCTTCTAGGGTCATACATGAACATCTTGGCCCACTGTGAAAGTCTCAATAAAGTTCTTGGTTTCAGTGTATTTTTTAACAATGCTGGTAACGTAAGAAAGCCCAAAGAATTATTTTAGCTTTGAAATTTTATTTTATGAAGATACAAAATTGATTGTTTACCCTGAAGTGCAGACTTTGTATAATGCCTGTGTTTAGACCTGAACTCATTTCTTATAGGACTGCTAAGTTGAAATGGTCACAGCTAATGTTACAAGTATGGACTGGTCCTGTGGTCCTTTCAATGGCAGCTTCTGGAAACACAGTTCTGTAGCTCTTCGATGGTCTCCATTTCCATTTCCTTGATTTGCTTTTTCTGCTTTTGATGTATGAACTACTTCATCTAATCCACATTTCCTGTCGTCCTCTTTTAACCAATATGGCACCATCTTTGCTAGAGTGATCTTTCTTCTTCTAGTAACTTTTAAAATTAAAAGTTGTAAAATTATTTCTACTTCCTTGGACCTTTGTTTTCCAAAACATTTCTTTAACACATTGTTAGATTAAATTAACATTGTGTTTTTTATAATTGTAATTGTTTGCTCAATTAACATTGATACATTAACATATGTGTTAATGACTTATAAATAATTGATTAGGACCTAAAAAATCTGTCCATCATTGAAGTGTAAGATGTTTCTTCCAGTCTAGTGGTGGATATTACAGATAGATTATTTTTAAAGAAGTTCTGGAAATGTTGAGAACATGTCATTAAATGTATTAATTATACTCCAGATTTACAAATTTAGGTTTTTTGTGACTCTGGTTTTGTTTGTAATATATTTAGTTTCTTTTTTCATATACTTCATACTTTATGTATTTTAACTTTGGGTTCCTGCTCTGGCAGCAAAATAAGCTTCTTTTCAAGAGGACTACATGTAGCTTTTGACTTCCAGTAGTTTTGGGGCAAAAGGCTGTAAAACAGTTAAAGACTGCAGACTGGGTTAGACTGAGAGTTACAAATACTGGCTCTGCTTGAGAAAGTGGGTTCTCCCCTCGCTCTCCTCCCACCCCACATAACTGAGGTGATGATAGAGCACTGCCCTCCTTTGAATCAGGAGTAAAGGGGTTTGTCTTTTTAGAGTATTTAGTACACTGAGTATTATATGTCAAAGTAAGATAGCTTGTCCAGCATTAGTAAACACTAATTCTGCAGGCAATAGGCAATATGTGGAAAAATACATAAATTAGACTCAATCTTGGGAAGACATTTCTCTTCATTCTCTTTATATCTATAGCTATTGTGTTCTGTTCACATAATATGTTTGACTGTGTTTCACAGAAGCAGCTAGAGCACTGTACTATATTGAGGTAGTGACTCATTCTCCTAGGAGACTGACAGGGTAGCTAGAGAGTTGATACTGAAAGAGATGGCCACCTTAAGGATGTTCATGCTCTGTTCTTCCTAAGAAGCAGAGACATGGTTTGCTACAGTATCCCTGTGAGTTTACAAAAACAAACCCATCAAAACAGACTGACACTCAGAAGTATTCTTGGCTTTTACTTGTCAATATCTCTTGTTTATTGAGATATAATTCACTTCACACAAAACTTCTGCATAAACCACTTTAAAGTATGCATCTCAGTGAGCTTCAGCACATTTACAAATTCTTATAGCTATTACCTCTATAAGATCTTTTACAGTGAAAAATACTTATATTTATTAAAATATATGAAATTTTCTTTGAATTCAAGGTATTTTAAAAACTTTTTGAAAAACGTTTTAAACAAAATTCAAAATACAGAACTCAGTAAATATTAATCAGTATTTGCTTTATTTTCATACTTACTTTTTATTTATTTTCGGTGTATGATGTGTGTGTGTTCACGTGCTCAAGCACACACGTGCACGTGCGTGTGTGTGTGTGTACACACATATACCAGTGCATCCATTCCAAGACCACAGGAGGATATTGGGTAATCTCCTCAAATGTTCTCTAACTTATTCCTCGGAGGCAGGGTCTCGATCTGAAATGGATATTTGCTGAGTTTTGGCTAGATTAGTGATGAGTAAGCCCCAGTGATCCTTTTTCTCAGTCTACCACCACACCATGCTAGGGTGACTGGTGTGTGCGTCTATACATCACCCAGCTTTTTACATGATATCTAGAGGTCTAATACTTGTGCAGTATATGCTGTTACTCACTGAGCCTCTGCACAAGCCTTTACAATATTTTGAAGTATTAAATGTGTGTGTGAGTATGAGAGATACTTCCTAGACATGCTGGTAATCAGCACTGTAACAGAGGCTGTTTGAGTAAATCATTTTAGTGTAAGTATTAATTGACAAAATTTGAAAGTAGACAAATCAAAACATAAAAAGCTAGTAATTCCTACCTGAGGTTATGAGCAGAAATATTATTAGTGGCTTTGGGATGTTAATTACGAAACCCACATAAACTTACTATTACTGAAAAACCTCTGGATATTGCATATTTCCTGGTCTGTGCAGCCTTCTGCACACTACTAGTTCTGTCCTTGCTAATGCCAAGTAGGAGGAATGCTCTGATTACTCTTTTTATTATTATCTTTGACATGATAACTGTGCACATGCGCATTTGGTTCTTCAAAATTATACTCTTCAACATCATAATTCTACACAGAGGTAGAATGTGAGACTTTTTTGTTTCAAGTGACAAACTTGACTGCTGAGTGATGAACAGATTCACTTGGCAGACATTTAATAAACCTTTTAAAATTTACACTGAACAGTATACTTTTAACCTGTGTTACTTCTTCTCCTGTAATGTCAGTATTCCATCTGATGCTGAGTGGAAGTCACTTTTGTTTTTAGCAGTGACATTCCATGCAGTTGGACCTGAAGCCCTGCTGCAAACCTCTTGCCTGTATATGGTACCTGAGTTCATCTTTTTCTGGATGGAGGAACAGAATTGCTTTGCTTTCTATTAACATTGACCTAACATTGATCTAATTGCATTGAACTTGACAATTGCAAGCATGCAAGGGGGCAGCAATACCTTCATGCCACAGAAACCTACTTAGAGCAGCATTCTAGAATGAAATTTCTGGATTTTAGCACTTTACAGAGACCTCCACAGGCGACCCATCGAATACCCTTTGTTCACACAGTGAGATGACTCCCTCCATTTCGGCAATATTTAGCTTACTATTTTCAGGATCACATTGTATACACAATATTGTGAAAGAGGACACTGGAGAACAGAGCAGATGAAATGAGGCCCTGGCAACATCAACTGATTGAAAAAACCTCTTCTTCCTGGGGGCAGTTAATATAGGAATGTAAAAATGTCCCCATCTGTCTAAGCCATCAGTTTCCGATGTGGTCCCTGGAGGAAGTGGCTGAAAAGTCATTTCCACCTAATGGGTTGTTAGGTTGCCTCTGTACTGTAGTAAGTTGGTGGTTGCAGCCCACTTCCTCTAAGACAAAGGTCCGTGTCTCTAAAATCCCATCACAGCTGACACTAATTGGCATTGCTGTTGGCCCGAACTGTGAAAGCAGGCCTGAGTGGGCAGAATGGGGCACTCTGAAGGGGTGTGTGGCACCAAGGGGATGGCTTCTCTGACTTTGCTGGTGTCTATTCTGATTCTCTTTCTCCAACCCTTGACCATGCAAATCTCATCATCTTCAGCATTGTTTGCTGACTTGGGAAGTCGGCTGAGAAACCCCCTTTTCAGATCACTGTCTCATCGGACAAGCTCCACCTTGCGTAATGTGGAATCTTGGACTATAAATACTTACCTGTGAATATTCTCCCTTATAAAAAAACAACTATTAATAGTAAATAAACATATGATTTAACTCAAAAAATTTCCATCTGAAAAACTAGCCTAATTTTTTTCTTCTCTTTCCCCCCCCTAAGCTAGAAACCAGAAGAGGGCACATTAGTCTTTTTAAAATGAGTTTGGAAGCTATTGGATCCAGTGCAGTTGTAATTCCTGTGTGTTAGGCAAGAACCTGCTTTGTATTCATAGGGTTAGGGGCAAGGTTTTTGTTGCTACCAGGGTTTGGAAAGACTAGCAAAATCAAATTGGCTCCTTGCTTAAAGTTTTAAACATGTCAGAACTTGACGGCTGCATGCAGTTCCCGTTCTTGAATGATTATGTAGACAAGAGGGAAGGGACAGATTGCTGGACAGTTAATTCTCTTGACTGTGCCGGGCGCTTTCCCTGTACATTATCTTTTAGCATTTACGGAATTTGCTTGTTGCCATTGGCAGTTGTAAGCAAATCTGTTCTTTCTTAAATGCATATTGAAAAACTGGTGAGTAGTGGCAGTCTGGAGGAAGGGAATTCCTGGGAGAATTGATTCGTATATTAATCATTTATGCCCCTTCCCTGCATCCATTTAAAAATGAAAATGGATAGCCATTTAGGTGCAGGGTTCCTGCTCTCCCTGGCTTCCTCTCTCCTCTCCAGTTGGAGTCTCAGGCGTGTGGAGTGGGATCCTGCTTCAGCTGGCTTGGAACTCAGCTCCCTGTGAGATGCTCCACTCTTTCCCTGGGAAATGCTTAGGAAACCTTCCTCAGGAAAGGTCTCACTTCCCCCACAGTGTCCAAAGGGACACTCATTTGGTCCTTTCTGTCATTCTACAGGTCCTTTAAATAAAGCATCTAGAATTTATGTTTTGTTCAGTTTTGTGGTGTGGGCCTGTGTCTCTTATGGGTACCATAATAGTATAAACCATTTATACCAACCAGGGCCATGGTGTATGAAGCAAGTGAAAAGCCTGGGGGTATAAAGTCTGATGGAAGAGGCTCCTTCTTGGCATCGTACAAATGCTGGTGAAGTTCTGATTTATTGATTGTGGTCCATGACCTCTATGTGTCTAAAAAGCATGGAAAATGATTATGACATACATCTATTGTCTTTATATCTAGTAAGTTTGTTTAAAGAAGTGGAAACATAAGCTCACTGTAAAAGAAGAGATTGTGATACAAAACCTTGTATTCTCAAAAGCTCACGTGTAAATCTCAGCTAATTCATCGACTCCCTCACCCTGGCTAAAATGTTTAACTAATAAAAAAAAATGTATCATCACTATTTTCTCTGATCCCAGATTAATGCAAGACACAGTCTTACATCAAAGGAATTATTATTAGCACACATTTTACATTCCTAATGCCTCCTGTCTGTATTTTGCTTTTTTAGACAAAAAAGCTAAGGGCCCAACACTTGTATCCAGAGTTTTAAAGTATTAACTTAGTGTAATAAACTGACACTCTAATTTTATTAGCTGACAACACTACTATATTATACTGATTGCTACCAGCACTGAAAGATTCTTCACCCTCAACTATTAAAATATCAGACAAATTGATTATGGGGGAAATTTTTATTTTCACACACAGAATCAGAACTTCTTTTCATAGGAATCAGTACTGAAACTAATATTTTGGCAGCTAGAATATGAATAAAAGAACATTGCTCCCCCTAACTCTAAAATTTGTTAATTGTTGATGGAGGAATAAGATTCAGAATCCATCAATAGTTCAGTTCTGTAACAGAAAATTACAATGAGCAAGAGCCCACTAAAAGTAATATATTTCTGATTGCCTACTTTCTGAAGTATACCATCTGGTGGCTGTGCATCGGTGCTAAGCAATTTGAACACAGGTAAAGTATTTTAGAATTAAAATACTAGCCTCACATTTACTAATAAACGGATTATTAAAGCATGCTTGCTGCAAGCTCTGTGCACATGTGGAGAGGCTTTCAGAGAAAACACACTCAATTGTACTTTACTGACATGTTTATGGGTCACTCAAGTAGAACATACTAATTGTATGAATAGGGTGGGAAGTGGCCATTTTAGAAACTAGGAAGTACTTTGTGGAAGTCAAAATGATGTCTTGTTTCATGAGTAGCAATGTCTATCATATCTACTTAGAAACATTCTGAGTCATTTGAAATAGTGAAATTCAGGTACATGTTTCTTAAATGCTTCAGAGTTCTTGACTGTGAGTGAAAGAGAAGCTCAGCAACACTTTGTTGGCTATGCTTACTTTTTAAAATCACTCCTAGACCCCCAGGGGTGATTGGTCTTTGTTTGCTCCTCCCACGTGGTATTGCATGTGCATCAGTGTTCATACTGAGGAATTAGAAACCCATGTTAGGAAGCTTCTCAGTTCTCCAATGGAAAGGTTTATGTGGATGAAAGCATGGAGCATGCTGTTGTGTTTGTGTTTTAACTGCCGATCATTCTCCACGGGTGTGGAGCAGTCAGCCCGCCTATCCCGTTCCACTTCAGGAAACGGCGCAGTAGGATTTTATCTTTTATGCAGAGGATTCATATAGACTCTTTCAGACTATCCTTTTCCTAAATGAGAGACTGAGGAATCCTTAGAAATGGTGTTAGAGGGTGTGTTTTGCCATGCCAGGGTACTGTATGGAGGCGTTAGTTTATAGCTGTCTCTGTGCCTTGAAACAAAGGAAGAGTATTAAATTTTTACTACTTTTTTATCTTAAGAAAGTTAATAAATTGATAGTGCTAATTATGACTAAACATTTCAAATTATTTGAGCATGGTTGACACTAAACTTATATCAGACCATGCTGCCTTTAATGTTTACTTTGTGGGGGGACAGAAGGTTTATTGGTGTATTTTCTTACAGCTTCTAACAACCTTTCAGATAACAGACTATATAGAGAAATAATATATATCTAAGATAAGCTACATTCTCTTGAATGATGCTGCTGTTGATGTTTAGTGATTGTACAGTATGATTTTAAGTTGTAGGAAAGATACTGTTTTCATATATTTCTCATATAGCTGTACTTTTATTGTTAACTGACTCATTTCCAGTCAAGGAAAAAGAGTCATCTGCAAAATATCCATCTTATAGAAATAGTAATTGAAAAAATGTATATGGATAAATGAGTGTTGTGTATCCTAACTTTAATATTTATATGTTAATGGAGGCATTGAAAAACAAATAGAATTTGTTAGTGTATCAATTCTCCAAAAGAAAACTGTGATGGAAAGTCCCTCTTTACAGTTGTGCCATCTTTCCTTGACTATTTGCTGAAGCGTACCATCTGGCAGCTGTGCATGAGAGCTAAGGAAATAACATTGAATGTGTGTGTGTGTGTGTGTGTGTTTGCCTTATATAAGAGTTGGGCAGTGGTGGCGCACGCCTTTAATCCCAGCACTCGGGAGGCAGAGGCAGGTGGATTTCTGAGTTCGAGGCTAGCCTGGTCTACAGAGTTGAGTTCCAGGACAGCCAGGACTACACAGAGAAACCCTGTCTTGAAAACCATAAAAAAAAAAAAAAAAAAAAAAAGAGTTGGGAAATATTCTATTTCATTTTCAAATAGAAGCAGTCAGTGTTTCTTGAGGACTTCACTGTACATCTGTTGTTTTTAATGGAACCAGTGTCTGCTTCTTGAGCTTGGATAAGTCTCTTTCTTGTATTTGTTTGATTTTAGGCACAGAGAAAATATTTTTCAGGACTAGAGAGCTGGGTAGGTTGCAGGGGAAGCTCTTTCTCTGCAGTGCCATAGAGACCTAAGGCTAGAATTAGTTACTGAATTGCCTAGGATAAATAGACCCATGCCTTGAGCTGTGGGTTTTAGCCTTCCTATGCAGTGAACCTTTAATACACTTCCTCATGTTTTGCTGACCCCTGATCCTAAGATTATCTTTGTTGCTACTTCATAACTATAAGGGTGCTTGCTGCTCCTACAAATTGTAATATAAATATCTGATATGCAGGATATCTGATAGGTGGCTTCCAAAGGGGTTGTGGCCCACAGGTTGAGAACCACTGCTGTAGAGGCAAGGTACTTTTAATGTCTCTCAAATATCTCATTGCTGCAATGGTGAATTCATTCTGCCTAAGCCAAGCAGGCATAAGGACTTTCTCTCCTGTCATTCTCACATGAATTTGAAGGCCAGGTCGAGATCCCCGAACTGTGCTTGCATATTATGATCAGAAATGCATGCTGGGTCTTTCTTCTAAATGTATATTCTGATTTCTATTTTTAGACCCTTGGGCCTGGAATTTGTAGATAATACCCAGTCACTGGGCTTAGAAATTCCGTTTTGGAATTTCCAGAATTTTACAAAAGTATATACACTTCAAAGTCTTAATCATCAACATGATAACATATAGAAATGTAAGTTCAAAATAGATTATAAATTGATACACTTGGCACTCTTACAGATTCACTTTTTTAAGAAGTCTTTATAAAACCAAAAAATTGACAGATAATGTAGGGCTTGGCAAGTGATGTAATAGCAGACTTCACTTCCTTTAATTATCTAGGCTACCATTATTAATATCCAGATCTGTAGGGCTTATTCAGATAGACACACAGAGTCTGTTTGCTCAGAGGCAAATATGCCTGCAATGAGGTGGATTGGTGGTTTGCAGTGTTTAGTTATTTAATGACACTTCAAAACTGAAGTTTAAATCCCCAAAGCTGGAGAGGACAAGCTTGGAAATATAGGCATGAAAGGAAAGAGTATCACCTCTTTGTGAACATCAGGACTGGCTTTGTACCAACAGGACCAGATTTCTTCTGTACACCAAGATTATAGGGGCAGATGACAAAGTACATGCAAATAATGCTTGTGTTGTCTGGTGTGTAAAGTACATATCTAGACATATGTCTGCCTATGTCCATGTACAGTTTTCAAAAGAAAAACACCTTTCTGTGAAATAATGCATTCCTTTAGAATGGCTGTACATGTTCATAATTTTGAAAACATTTCTATTGTAACCTACATCAAAAGGGAAGACAGGGTTTTTGTGTGTGTGTCTGACTATACATATGCATTATATAAAAAAAGTGAGTCTGCTGTAATTACCAGCCTGCAGAGCGAATTCCTGCAGGGTTTGTACTCTCCCCATTAGTAAAAGAGATAAGTTGAAATGTATTAAAATTTCACTGTACAACTGGGAGTTTTTGTTCACAGTAAATGTGTTAATGTTTCTTCATTGCTTGACTGTTTGTGTTTAAATTTAGGCAGCGTGCCCAACAGGGACAAAATTATAGGATAAAGAAATGTTTGAAAGAAAACCCTTCAGAGAGCACCAGTAAGGCTCCTTTCAAAAATAAGCAGGTACATATAATAGTGCACGGCTGCAGCCGCACAGAAAAGTTTTATCTGTCTATTTCAGAATTATTGGGATTCTTCTTTCCCTTGTGTGCAAGTTAAGAGGACTGTGCTTATGTCGATAGGTAATCTACTTGGATGTGAAAACATCTATTATTTTATTCAGTGTTACTCTTGAAAAAAAGAAAAATAAGTGATTCCTTCTCATCTCTGTGATGAAGAGAGGCTAATAGCATTTAGTGAAAGAGGTGATAGATCACGTTTTCTTTCCTAGGACAGGAATTTTTTTCCAAGCTAAGAATTTTAATTAGAGTCTGTGATATTACTGGAACATTTTTCTGTGCTTTTCTTTGTAGCCATGAACTTAGTAAATACAGCTATTCACATAGATAGGCTTACTTTTTAAAAATTAATCTAAACCACTATCACTTAGTATGAATGTATAATGAAACTTACGAAAGGCTGCTTGCCGTTTCTCCAGCCTTGGTGAATAGAAATAGAGTTATTCAGTAAACAGAGGCCACGTAAGCTTTGGCCAGTGCAGGCGCAGCACTCCTTTCATGGAATATATAGTTCATGTAAGTTTGTGTTATGTGTTTGTCCTGCTTGCATTTTGTTGTTTTGTTTCTTTTAGCCAACATCCGTAGGTTGTCCCTGACCTCTCCATAGACCTTGAATAACACAGATAAAAATTTGTGCCTACAACCACAATACGTATCCTCAGTTTGAGATGTGTCATTCTAGAGATTGTGTGTTTAAATCTCCTCAGTGACTGTAACCTTTGGGATATGATGGGGAAGCTGGAAATGCACGTTTGTGCTTCACTGTGTGTACCTTGAGGGAACAGCCTGCAGGAGGATGGCAAAACCTTTCAAGCAGTTCCTGTTGTGCGGTAGCTTGCCTCAAGACACAGTTTGACCTGAAAGAAGTTGGCTCACCCTACAGGAAGGCATTTAATTTTTATTGCCTTTTCTTCGTTCTTCTTTAAAACGTGAATTTTTAACTGATAGACCTTGAAGTGCTTCGGAGTCATTACTTTCTTTTGGCTAATTTGTAGAAAGGCACCATATGAAAATTGAATTTTTGATCTGATGGAGTAATTTTTGAGTTCTTATGAACCATTTATAATCTATCAAGTAAATCCTTCTTAGTTCACGGATTATTGACCCAATGGACCATATTAGCTGCTTCAAAGCTGTTATAGCCCATTATGTTGATTCAGCTGACACATAGGTGAACCCAGTCCATGTGCCCAAGATGACACTGACATTGTTCTGGAATACTCTTTTCTCCACCTGGCTTTCTATTTATTTCTTAATTTTCAGTAGTTAGCTCATAGTTCATGACCGCCATTACGCAGGTCTCTCAATTTGCTCAGTGGTGTCAGAACTTTCTTAGCAGCTGGCTGTCTTTCTGTTAAAAGATAGGTATCTTTGTCTTTTAAATAAGCTAATGTTCAAAAGACAAAATGAGAACAGTGGATTTTGGGTACATTTTTCCCTGGATGCTTATAGAGTTCATACACATTTGTGTAATTTTTTGAGTATTTGAATATATAGTACTTTGAATTTGAAAAGAAAAAAATACCAGTAAGAAGAAATAACATTGTGTTTGGTTTGTGTGTGTGTGTGTGTGTGTGTGTGTGTGTGTTTAAATGCATTCTCTGAGAAGTTTCATTTGAACAATTCCAGTGATTTTAGCTACTGGAAAAACAGAGATGTGCCTTTATTGATTTGTACAAAGCACTGATGAATCTAGCACTGGCCTTAGCACAGACCCAGGGGACTGTATGACCAAACATTAATAATGTGTAAGGATGCATAGCCTGCTCATCATATTGTTTTTGTTACCTGTAATAGGTGTGATTCTTGTGGTCATACCTGTATTTAAGCAAAGGATCCCATCCTCATGGGGTATTTGTGATGTCCCAGTATAGACACAATGGAAAATAGCAAAATGCTTGTTGGTATGTGTGTTACTAGTAGGCATTCTCAAGACAGGGATGGATACAAAATGATTTGTAATAAGCCATGTGTCCTTGGAAGTATTGTATCTTATGTTTAAGAGCTTGAAATTTCTTAATAGAACCATTGAAATTCCAGTAAATACTGTTTGGGGTCACTTTCTTTACCTAAAATATACCAGTGTTGGCAGAAAATTCCAGTTAACTATGTATCAGGTTCTCTCACCTTTTCAAATTGCTTAAATCTACATGCTCAGGCCCTTTGCCCTTTTCTATATCTTGGTACACATCTAAGGAGTGTTAAATTCCTGTTGGAACTTATTGAGAGTGGGGTAGCAATGTGAATTTCTTTTTCTTTCTTTTCAAACACTGGCTGTGTAGAAATAGTCCAGCTCACTAGCAGTGGCTTTTTTCTACTTAAAGATGTCTTACAAACTCTTCTACTGTTTGAATGAGAACCTAACTTCAGGGATTTTAGTGATTAAACATGAGAATGCATTTGCAGCGTATTACACTAACTTGACAGCAGTGCACAAATGCAGGCTATTAGTCTCACAAAGTGTGCCTCTCTTGTCCTGCATAGTTGCTGCCATCTGAAATGATAAATTCCAAATGTAGCAACTCTCTTCTCCTGTCAGTTCATGAGAGTGAACTTTTCCACAAACCTAGGGGGGTAAATTTAATCAAAAGGTCATTTACCTCACTCTCTTCCTTGATAAATGGGTTGATTAGAATGCTTTGGTGTTTTAAATAATGCAGCCTAGATCAAACATGCTGAAGAGAGGATCTTGTAGACTCTTCTCTCCCTCCCTCTGTCCCTTCTTCCATTTACTGTCCTTCCCTCTCTTTCTTCCCCCTAATGCTGGCGATTAACTCAGGGCTTTCTCATAACCAAGTCAAAATCAAAACTCTGAGCCTTACCCTCAGCCTGGAAATTCTGGGCATTTTTCTTAAAGGAGATCTTAGCGTGCCAGTTGGGAAGGAACAATTGCTTTGTTCCTTGAGATGTCTTATATTTGGTACAACAGGTTTTGGATTATCCCTAAACCTATTTGCCTGGTTAACGAAGTACAAAGTCATTGTGTGAGTTGCACGCTCTTCCCAGGATTCAGAGGTGCTTCTGAAAAACCAGGGCATGAATTTCTTACTGCCCTGCTTCTTCCTGGGTAGGGAGTAGATTTTTGTAAAGTATCAAAAGGTTTATAAATCTTCTTACATCACATTGTAATTACAAATTCCTTCCTTATGAATGGTTTTCCTATCATATTAGTAATTAATTTTGTGAACGTCACAGAGATCTGTAATCTTATTACCACCTTTCAAATTGCATTAGTGCAAATGAATGGAGAGTGTATCAATGGAAGACAAAATTGCTGATTCAACAAAAATATATAATGAGCTGATTAGTATTAGTACTCTAACCTTTATATAAAGTTATGTGTCGTGGAAGATGCACAGTGTACTTAGAATGACTGTTTAGCAGTTAGTGAACTACCCTCTTGCCTTCCTCTTGGCGATGGCTGTATCCATTGGAAGAGACCTTTTCTTCTAGCCGTGTCTCCCAGCTACCTAGAGAGTCTGTAAATTTTTCAAGTATCTAAGCACTAAATAGACTTTCTGAATTGTTAATTATTAGGTAAGAAACTGAACTGTTTTGTCCAAATTGAAATGTCTTTTCATTTTCTGTCTCTCTAATATTACTAATTATCTAACAAAATAGTTTGCATTACTATAGACCTGACTTAACTGGGGGAGCGCTCTACGCTCTTCCAGACGCTGCCTGCTTTGATGCCGTGGAAGCAAACGTATTTTCCTTACATAATTGGCTGTACCCCGCTGTTGGTTTTTACTCGGAACTCTTAAATTATTTAAAAGGGGTCTTCCTCATGTTGACTGATGGTAGGCTATGATTGTGAGGTAATGACTACAGATGCTCATTGGATCTGTGTCTGAAAATTTATGTGCCTCTGTGTGTCCCTTACTCCCTGTTTAGGTATTCACACAGTCATAGGAATATTCAGAGTCATGTATAATGATACACCCATAAGTTTAGGGGTTTCTCTCTTTCCTTCCTCCTCATACTTAATTAGTTTCTAGACTGAAGTAATTTTTTCCATTATAGTAAATTGAGCAGTGCTATGGACCTATGCATGACAGAACACACCACTCTCATTTATAAGTAGATTCTCTTTGAAGGTTTTAGAACCTTGATATTATTATTGTTGAGCATTATAATTAAGACCTGCCCCCAATTTTAAAAGATGTCCTGGATTTTCCAGAAAAATGGTACTTCTAAATACAAGTTTTAAAAATAGATACATTAGTTTTTAATGTTTTGTATGGAAGATGTTTTTAAACTTAGTCCCCACTGAACTTCCTTTGTTTACCATCTATGTATTTAACTCACTTAGTATTTATCTGACAAAGTTGTATTGTGGCAAGAAAGAAACTCTGTTATACTGTGTCCCCTATGAAAGACTACCTTACAGAATTAATGATTTAGCACCACTGAAAATAGTAATTGGTGCAAGATAGCCTGTGCCTGTTTATGAATGACTTCACTGAGATATGTTTCATACCACATGCCTTCCACCCATTTAAATATTTGGTTTAGTGCATTTCTGAATCATAACAGTTATGCACGACAATCACTACTTCACTTTGAAAACATTTTTAACACCTAGAAATATAATTTCATACGTTTTAGCCATGACTTTATCCCTCATCCACTCCCAGCCTTAGGCACCCCTTCTTTCTATCTCTATCGTTTCCCATGTGGACACTCCATGGAAATGGAGTCATGCAGTATCATCAGGGCCTTCTTGCTTCTTGAACGTAGCATAATGCTTTCACATCCATTTACGTTGAGCATATATCACTTTTTTATGACCAAGCAATATTTCATTATAGGAATATACCACATTTTTTAAAAAATCTTCCTATTGATGGAAGTCAGTATTTTTGAAAGAGAAGCTTCAAAGTGAGGGTTTGTCTCGATTTTTAGCAGTAGTAGATGTTCTAAGATTGACTGTGTCAATAAACCTCTTGAACCTCTTTCAATTATTTTGAAAGCATTATTATGAAAATGATATATTTCCTTGGTTCATAATTTTTCTTCTTAAAACTTTAATCATCATTGAATCACATAACCTTTTGTATTTCCCAAATTGTTTACTGTTTAAACCAATGGCATCTTCCTTTCATAGTGAGTCTAGCAGACTGTTTTCAAGTCATCCGGAGCATGCACAAGATTGAATGATGTGTTTTCTGTTGAAAAGACCAAAAGGATTTTCTCATTGCACAGGTATAGAAAAGTGGCCATTTGTCATCTACTATTTCTTCATATGTCATGAAAAACAATTAGGCTAACAGGAACATTTTGTAATTGTTTCCACTTTCAAGTTATGTTACTACCACATACTATAGATATATTTAGTGTAATTTTTCATTAAGTTTTTAAATAGTGTTGTTAGGTAGACAGAATAACTTCATTTCTCCTTTTTTTGGCATTACTTGTACATGCTGAGTGTAGTAGTGTTTGTGTCATAGCTGAACAAGCAAGCTCTGGATGCTTAGCATTCATAATAAGCCTTATAATCAGCAATAATTACTAATTGTAGACCATATTGTTACCTATTCAACCTCAGATTTATACCTTTATATAAATACAGAGAATATATTTACTTTAGTAATACTCTTATTATCAGAATTATTTAGAGTATTTTAGGTTGGTAACGAAAAGGGGGATTTTCTGGGTGTGATCTTTATAACTGTATAGGCCTTTGGGGACATGGTCTATGTTTGCCTACTGACAGCTTGCCTAATTGTAGAACCAGATTGTCAATCCCCAGAGCCCAAAAGGTTGGTATTCCTTTACATACAATGTGAAAGAATTTTGTAACTGAGAAAAAGGTAATTGTCCCATGCAGTTGTATTGTTAATATTTGTCACTAGTAAACTCAGTAGTTGTCCATCAGTTTTTACATGCTATAGATTTGTGTAAGTGGCATCATGAACTGGCTAGTTTAGAAAGATGAGTCTTCTGTAAAGCATGTTAGATAGTTTCCTAAGAGCCGGACTGAACTTCATGTACTTCCTAGGAGGTGGTTTCTTTTCACTTCGCCTTATGAATTGGCCATATGAGGAAAAGGAGAAACTTTCCTGAAACTTTTATAGGGAAATACTTGATGGTTTATTTGGGAGGTGGTGGTGGTAGAAAATTAAAACCCAGAACTAAAATGAGTTTCGGTATAAAGCTCCTGCTTACTGTGCTTGAATCTCTACATATATGTTTTAAGTTTGTGTTTGCCTTGGGACCTTATTTGCCAGTTGTTATTTTGTGTCAGATGAATCAAGCACTTATTTCTACACAAGGAACAGCTAACAGATGTTTAGACTGTGTATTATTCCTTTGTTAGTTATACTAAGTATTAACAGAAACAACAGTTTTCATTCCTGAGAAATGCCAGTTTGTAAGAACCCTGATGTTTGGCTCATACAGAGTTAGTGCAGGTTAGTGTAATGAAAGAGACCAAGAGACATGTTTTGGTGATAGTCTAATCAGGATTTGAATAGATCTTTGGAAGATAACCAGAATACCTCAAAATGCATTCTTATTTAATACTAAAACTCGTTAATGTTTTATAAGCCAACTTTGCTTACTTGTAGGTTTTAGGTGTGCCTTTTTTGAGATAGGTCTTGCTTATATTGTCCAGATTATTGTTAAAGCCCTGAACTCTTCCCTCAGCATCCCAAGTAGCTGGGACTATGTGTGTGTGTGTGTGTGTGTGTGTGTGTTGCTACTACATTTCTGATGTGCTTTTGAATCTGTACATTTTCTCCCATCTTAGGTAGATAAATACAGTGAGTAGTAATTGGTGGAGAACCTCCACTAATATTATTTTAGAGACTTAAAACAGAAATAATAACCTTTGTCCTCACCTTAGACTGATACACACACACACATACACACACACACAAACACACACATACAAACACACACATACACTCAATCACTTACTCATTAATATTAAATATAAGTTACACATCTGACAAAATAATGGAATAAAAATTAGTGAAAAAGCAAATCATTCTTATACATACAGAAAATTCTTGAGATCATAAAAAGTTGTCATTTGTTCAACTTTTACTTTTCCAGGCATGATACTCTAAGCTTTATGTTGATTAGTTATGTATTGGAGAAAATTACCATGTAATTCATGACAACCATTATTAGGAATTGAAAACTGGGTGTTTAGAGAATGTTGCTCCCTTCAGTTTTAGGGATCTCATGTAGCTTATGTTGGTTTCATATTTATTACATAGCTGAGGATGACTTTTTTACCAAGCTTGACGACCTGAGTTAGATCTCTGGAACCCACATGGTGGAAAAAGAAAACCAACTCCCATAAGCTGTCCTGACTTCCACATGTTCATGATAATGAATACATGCATACTTGAATGAGCAATTGACACAGCCTGTATCAAACACACACACACACACACACACACACACACACACACACACACACGCATATACCAGCACACCAAAAATACAGTGAGCAGTTGTAATGAAGAAGTATAGGATGGGGTCTACTGTCAAAAAGAAGCTGATATGAGGGCCAAGATCACCTTAAAGCAGTTGCCATACAGAAGAGTGCAGATGAAGAGAGGGTCAAGTCAACAAGGAGAAAGGGGAATGGTCAAATTAATTAGGAGCCATTTAAAAGATCCAGGGAAACCACAACTGGAATTCAGATATTAACAATGAGAGTGGGAGGCCAGGAAATGCAAGGACAGATGATTTTTGGAGGGCAACATAATGTCATTGAAACTGTCCCGTGACTGCCTGTCTTTGCAGGAACAGCACTCAGCCATGGGTGCAGAGCACTCAGACACACCTGTGTTTTAGATGCTTGAGTGACTTCAGGCAAGGTATTAGTAATCACCTCAGGTCCCACAGATGTGAAAGGAAGGGCCTCTCAGAGTCAAGTTCATGGTCTTTTCTGAGAGCTTGTGTGTGTGTGTGTGTGTGTGTGTGTGTGTGTGTGTGTGTGTGAGAGAGAGAGAGAGAGAGAGAATGAGAATGAATGAGAATTATCTAGCACACTGACTGGAAAATGGCAAACATTCAATTTATCTATTATTAATTATAAAGGACAATAAGAAGTGACCATGTTTGGACAGAAGAGTAGAGAGAAATAGATGGTAGCTATCACCCTGTTTAAGAACTCTAGTTCTTGGGCTCTATCTACCCTATAAACCCTCTTACCACGAAGTCTACAAATAGCAAGTCATCAAGCCTTGTACACAGGGGCACTGCCATCCATTTCTTACCGCTTAACACAGTTACTGTCTCCAAGGTGATGTTTTCTGCACAGTAGTGGGAGCTGCAGGAGAGGATGGAATTGCCAAATGAAAAGCCTGACCATGGACAACTCCTGTGTTTATTTACAGTGGTGAGAGAAAACTTGGTACCAGAAAAGCTAGATATGACTCTCAACTTCTCAGGAATGAAGATGAGTTAAGGTTGCAAGTCACACCAAGGTCTAGGAGGACTAGGAGAGGAACCAAATGTGCTCATAGCATTGTTTCAGAGAGTACAGCTTCAAAAACCTGTGGCCAGAATGCAGGTAGCAGAATTATACTGTAGATGGCGTGAGGAAGTAGAGACACTGGTTTGGGAATGCACAGATTTCCCTTGGTAGAGGTTAGCAGGAGTAATTATTTTTAACGTGTTGTGAGTTAAAATGTTTGTGATTGCTGTTCCCGTGAGCTGAGGGCAAGAGGTACAAGGTAGCTTAGAAGGGTAGGGTAGCTCCTGCAGCTTGTTCTTGAGTGCCTAGGGGTTGAGGCACAAGTTGGTGAGTGGGGTCCTGCTGATGGGTCTGCATTAGCCATCCTGAACATTGTTCCCTGCAGAGAGAGGTGACAATGAAGAGTCTCCATGAAACTTCTGCAGCTTTCTTCCTTTGTGGCTTTCAGATGTTGTCATTCAGTGTAATATTGACAGTTCTGTGAAGAGTTCCCACAGAGTGGGAAGCATTTCAGCATTAGCTAATGGAAGAAAGAGCCGAGGGTGCTCACAGGCACGAAGGTTCTTCCACTGCAGCTCTTCCTGACTCTCTCCCTGAAGCACATGGACATTTCTGAGGCTTAACAAGATTTGATAGTTTATGATAAATCTATTTTGTAAGTGTGCCTGAGTTGGCAGGAGATTATATTGGTTCTGTTTTGTTGTAAATAAATAGGATGTCAGAGTTTTATGCCATTTCAAAAACATTATTTAAAACAAAACTTCCTTTGAAGCCGTGATAGTCTCTTACACAAAATATTTATTTAGCCATATTGTTTAAGTATCTGTAATTCCCTTAAGGAGGAATTGTAGTCTGTGTAAGCCTGAGTTTAAAACAGATAGGCCTTCTGGAATTTATAGAAATCACAAAATGGCTAGTCCTGTGCTTAAGTGTTTATATACAAAGTAATTGAGGTGTTCCAGTGCTCTATGTTTGGGCATAAAAGGAATAGGATCCATGAAAGAGAAATCATCTTGAAAAGATTTAATTCCCAAGTAAACAGATGAATAGAGTTATTTAAGAAGTTCTGAATGAATGAGTTAGCCAGCAATAAGATGTGTGTGTGTGTGTGTGTGTGTGTGTGTGTCTTACTTTTTGTCCTGATTATTGCTAGCAGTGAAGGTTTGCTCTAAATGTTGTAAAATAATTAATATCAAATTAATGACTCAAACTGTTTGAGGTCATTTATTATAGAGATAAATATTCTCTTTAGAATATCATTTCTTTTTATTGTCTACTCTTTGATTTTGATAAGGCAGAGAGTTTTAAAAATATTTATGAAAGTTTGTACTTAATGTACTTAAAGTAATTTTAGTGTTAATATCATCTCTACATCTGAATTTATAACTGGATACTTAGAAAGGCACCTTTTTTTTAATGGCAACTTTGTGTTCTAAACTTTTGTTTTGGTCATAGTATAATCAAATCTTTAGTTCATTAATTAATGAACAATTTATATGAGGAAGCTGCTTATAAATGTATTCTGATAGATCAGCCTTATGAGAATTGGAAATTGAGCTTTTAGAAAAGTATTTCTCATTACACCCATCTAGTCCTATAATCACTAAAACATATAGCCAACCTTAATAACCTATATAAGGTGCAATCTAATGGTAGGCGTTAAAGAAACTCTGAAATAACAAGTGGATTGTGAATTCAAATATCTTTTTAGTGCTGAACAAAGGAGCAAATTAAGTCTAAAAAGAACATAGGCTGAGGACTGTAACATCTAAAACAGGGTAGGTACCCACAGAGAGTTGAAAGAGAAAGTCTTCAAACATGCATGGTCTGTTCATAGGGAGAAGAGGCCATTGAACCTTGTCTGTTGTAGATGGACTTGGCCCCAAAACATTAACAGTATCTAGATAGAACGCTGTCTGATTCAAGGGAAATAGTTCATTTAACAACCCAAATGCTTTTAGGACGTTAGCTTTTAGTGTATGTGTGTGTAGACGTCAGATACCAATTTACAGTGTCAGGTAACTGACCCTGCTTGGAGGGGCCTCAGCCATGCAGTCATCCTTGATCACGTCTAAGTTTCTAGGGAGATCTTTTCCAGCAGTTCAGATGGTCATATTAGATTGTTAATAGGTGAGTGGTCAGGTTAAATCCCTTCTGACTCTTTAATTTCCATGCAACTAAAAGTCATATATACAAGATAAATTTATTAACTGGTATCTTGGGGCACAGGTAAGAAGCACACTCTCTAAGCATGGATTTCACTCATAGAGACTTACTCCATTTTTGGAGCTTTCTAAGAATTCATTTTATAAAGTGAACTGGTAAGGTAATTTTCTCAAAAACTTTTTATTGGTTCTTTTGCCCGTACTTCTTTGCTTGCAAATGTTCATTGGTAAGAGGCCTCTGGCTTCTGCTAGTCTTGTCAATACTGGAACCTCACTGGGACATCCTGGTGTTGCCCTGTGTCACAGAGATCTGTGGCTTTGGATCTGTAGGACCAGCTCCTTCATACACTCCAGCTCCTCATCGGTGGGTGGGTGTTGGGTGGGCCAATGCAAAGCCCTGGATTTGGCCTGAGAGTATCTGGGCTGGCCAGCCTGCCAGCTCTCCTGTTCTCATGTTCTCCAGGCCGGAGAGTGAGGTTATTTGTAATGTGCTTGTGGGGAATTGAAAGACATGTGTTCTAGCGTTCTAGAATAGAGTTATACTGTTCCAAGTGCAGGATCTTCAGGTAAATATTTTTTCTGTTTTATAACTGAGTTCAAAATAAAGTTCCAACTTATTCTCTTGTCACCATTGAAATAAAAGGTTGCTTTCATTTTAAAATAGGCATGAAGCTAGAATTAATAAATTAAAGAAAAAACCCCAGGAGATTGGGAAATGGTTGTTGGAAAACATTTAAATATAAGTCACCAAACGTGATTTCTTAATAACCTCTGCGCTGCCATGTTTTACTTTATAAATTCTTCCCTTTGAACAATGTTTGGCTGCTGTCTTAGAATAGGGGTTTTTCTTTCACATCATTGTGAAGTAGTTAAGTTAAATAAACATGCGTAGCAGTAACAGAATTGTTTTTCTCTTTTGGAGATCCAGTGTTACAAATTCAGTGTCCTATGGGAAACAGCTCTTTATCCACACTCACCTTGTTCTCCATTTGTATTTCAAAACTTAACATATCACGTTTGTGAATGTGCTTTGTTTTCTCAACCCTTTGTTGTGAAATACTTTGATATAAAATGTATTTTTTCAAAAGTCTTCAGACCTTTGCCAACATCAAACTTTGGACAGAAGAAGTGAACATTATTTACTAAAAAAGAGTGAGAAATAAATTTTTTTTTGGATAGATGCTGATCTTGTCTCCTTCTCTGTTTTCAGGCCATCCGCTGCACATTGGTAAACTGCACATGTGAGTGTTTCCAGCCTGGGAAGATTAACCTGCGGACTTGTGATCAGTGTAAACATGGCTGGGTGGCACATGGTGAGGAAAATCTGGGCTCCTCTTTCTGTTCTTGCTATGTTCCTGAGTGTGTGCGTGTGCGTGCGCGTGCGCATGCGCGCGTGCAATTTTTTTTTTTAAAAAAAAAAGAGTAGTCATTGACCTGGAGAAGAGAGCGGTCAGCTGTGCTTACGAGTATTACCTTAACATTCATCCTGAAGGTCTCAAACAGCATATTCTCCTCTCCAGGAAGGAAGGCTGGGCAGGCAGCTCTCGGCAGAAGGGCGAGATGTTTATAGAATAGTTGGGCAGTGGGGTTCATACTGAGCACAGCAGCAGCCAGCAGGAGCCAGGCCTAATGGAAACTCAAACATACCACAGTTGGCCTTTCAGGGCCTGGACCTCAGAGGGAAGCTGGCAGATCTTCCTTGCTTGAGAACTCCTCGGTGACTGCACGTCCCTGTTGTGTGTGTTGAATTTATCCTTCCAGATGTTAAACTTTGTTTGGTTTAAGGAGGGTGAGCAAGTGGCTGGTATCTGAAAAAGTAACCTGTAAATAGCCCCTTTTAATGTGCACTGGGATTAGAGGAGGCCCTTGATATTAAAGACTATACTCTGTGTTGGTGTCATTGGAGTCAGGGTGGCCCAAGCAAGGATTCTAAGTATGCAGATTGTTTGCCAGGTACACAGTGCTGTTTCATCAATGTGGCTTGACTGCATATTAAGCATAGTATTGTGTGTGGTTTATGTTTATTGTGTTTAAGTAAAAGGAGACATGGAAATAAGCAGACATTTTCTCCACCTTCTAGACTGTGTAATTTTAAAAGATAGGTAATGTTTATAGAAGAAACTCTGGCTTGTGTTTTTGACAGCCTCGGGTATTGGCTCTTAAGTGGACATACTCTTCATTCCCAAGCAGTGCCAAACATCCAGTGGGTTGTATTTTTTAGAAATGTCATGTTATTCTAGCAAGATCTGAGGTAACACCACCAGGCCATGTCTTGAAATGCTTTTAATTTATCATGTACGTTGCTTGCCTGGGCATGTGTGTTGGAGCTTTAGGGACCTCTCAGCCATATTTCCATGAGAGAGACAGTAGCACAAGGAAAACACACTGGCAGGAGTGTGCTTGGTGACACAGCCATTCCTGGAACCAGTCCTTCAGGGGTAGAACTTTTCCTGCCTTTGTTAACAAGACCAAGACGTTTAACACTTTGCCCAGCCGCAGACAGATGAGCTGCTGCTTGGTGATAGACTATGTGTACTGCTCTAGGTGACTATTTTTCCTGTATCAGTTTCCTAGGATCTCCACCTTAAAACTTGCTGAACTCTCAAGGATGAAGAGTTCAGTAGGAACAATGTGGACACAGACTATGACTGGGTGTCTTAAACAACAGAAGTTTATGTTCTTGTAGCTCTGCAACATAGATCCCAGAGTTTTATTCTGAGGGCTTTTAGATCTTTAGATAGCTGTCCTAATGTAGTCTTCATGTCTGTATATTCTGATACTCCTGAGCCACTTCTCTTACAAGGACACTGGGCAGCCTTGACTTTGAGGGCCACCCTAAGGTTCTTATTTTGAGTTAATCACATCTTTTAGGGTCACATGTCCAAATACAGTTTCATTCTCAGATACCAAGATGTGGCTTTAGTCTATGAATTTTGGGAGAACACAGTTCCGTTCACAACACTTTACAAGCATGCCATTTTATTCCCTAGAGGAAATTTTATGGTGTGTGTATGCATGCGTGTGCGTGTGTTATGTGGGTGCGTCAGTGTTTTTGGATGTTTGTGTGTGTGTGTGTGTGTGCTTGGTTTGTGCATGTGTGCAAGCATATGCTCATATGCTCATGATCCTCTTACTCCCACCTTCAGTGTGATGGGCTAATGGACATGCACTGCTGTGGCTTACTGAAAGTTTGTGTGTGCTTCAATAGACTTGCCCCATTATGCATAGCTGGAAGTATTGGTTTTGTTAGAAAATAATTAAGAGATTTTATGTTCCTTACCCATTGCATGAGGTCATTGGAGACAGTGTGGTGTAGTCTTTTCTATGGAAAAAAATGGCTCAGTCCTTTCATGGTGTGTTATTTAACACGACCCTGTTTTCTTACAAGTTATGATTATTAATGGTACTGATTTAATGCTGGAGGTGTAGCTCAGTGTGACAGTGTGTATTTAGGCATTTTTTTAGGCCCTGAGTTCTCCTGTAAGAAGGAACTTATAATCTTACAGTGAAAAGTAATGATAAGTTGAAGGCTTTAATAAATATTCTATGTGAAAAATAACATATGGACTGCAGTTGAACATAAAGAGGGGTTAATAATTGAACAAGGGGCTTTTCTTTTCTTCCAGAGCCTCCTTGTATTAGCATCATCTATCCACTGTGGGAAACTTAGGAGACTGATAGCTGACCATGTCACTAGAATTTGTTTTATATACCTGCTTCCATGTGCATATTGCATTAGTTAGGTAGTAGAACACAAATGCTGTTTTGATTTCTTCCTGAAAAACATGTTTTAATCCTGGCCAGTGAGGGATTTTTTGATACTTTTTGAAGGACACAAGTTTTCACTCCCTTGAATAAGATGTTCCTATTATAGTAAACTCTGCTTTCTCTATTGTGTTATTACAGGTTCTTTTTCTGAGATACTGATTTTGGGCTTCCTCATATCTAAGTAAAATTAATTCCACTTGTTTCCCTCACTCTTATCATCTTGACCTTTATTCTACCTCATAGTAGGACATATCTGTATATAGTGTGAAATATGTACATGGGGCTTGCAGATCTCACCCTTCTTCCTTCATTAGGGCACGTATGACAGGGAGGGTTGGCTCCTGGCCTTTGAGTTGGCAGTGGGATGAGAGCACCCACTCATTTTGCCCCCAGCATTTCCACTAATTGCTTCATTCCCTCCCTCTGCACAGAAACCTTGAAATCATGTCTCCAATTATTTCTGCTCAGAGGTGAGACATAGCAGTCTTTCTGGCTGCCTTACCCATGCAGTGGGACTAGGAAGAAATGACTTGGCCTTGCTAGTGTGTGATTTCTCTCCAAAAGTCACTAAAAACAGAAAAGACACTACTACCACACAGTACTGTCTCACGGTAGCATTGAGTACATACTACTTGTCACTGTGGTATTTAACACACACACACACACACACATGCACACACATGCATACATGCACATGCACATACACACACATATACAGACACACACACACACACACACACAGAGATGCTTGTTGCTTAAGAATAAACATGTACCTAATTCATACCTTCTCTTTTAAAACTAAAAAAATTTAGAAAACTTTTGGTCTCTTGAGTGTCTTCTTACACCTATTTTGTTGTTAATTTCTACAGTGTTGAGTTTCAGGTATCATTGTATAATCATTGTACATGTCCCCATGTGCAAATACACAGACTCAGCACACATATGTGCATGTCTCTGTATGAGTACAATTTATAGCCTTATAGATTGTTTCTTAAGCTTGCTTAAATTGACCACATTAGCTGTCTTCAAGGGACCTTGGAGAGATGTTTTTAAATACTTGAAGAGGTTTTAACTCACCCTCATACAAAACCTGGGTGTTGAACAAACTCAGGGGGCAGCATTACTCCTTATGAGTTGCTTCCTTGAAATCTTGAGCACTAATGAGTTTGTGTGGGGACACACAGAACAGTCATTGGATACTGGCAAGATTTCCTACAGAGTAAAGTTAATAAACGATTTCCTATTTCCCTATTTAATGAACGTTAGCTCTTTGGCCAATCATATGCAAAGATTGTTGAATTTAACTTTATAAAAACCCAGCTTGTTATTTTGGCATAGGATAGCCACCTGATGTATGTGATACTTTAGTTGATGGGCTCAGGGCTTCCAGTCCTGTCATGCTTCTGTTCAGAGTCTAGCATCCTTCCACCCAGTTCACTTGCCTCCTGTCTCCCTAGCTAGTGCATTGTCTCCCTTTACTTTACTCCATTGGTGTGAGTTTTGGGAGTTGGGTTCTCCTCCATAGCCTGCTGGTGCAAGAGCCCAGGTAAAATCCAAGAAGTGAGCACTAGTGGGGCCCATTTCTTGTGAGATGGGCCCATTTCTTGTGAGATGTTTTTGTTAGTAGAAATTCAGTTTATGGTTTGACTCTTCTGACACTAGGCTTTTTAATTCAACCACTTGCAGAGGTGAGTCTCCAGTCAAACATTTGACATAATCTTGAAAATTAGCCAGCATTACCAGAGTATTAGATTATACAGTGCTGAGTAAAGGTGGATGGCTAGGAAGGGACTCCATGCTCATCTGTACCCTCTTGGAAGGCTGGCAGGAGACGTGTTTCCAACAAGAGATGTTGCCTTTGTGAAAGAGGCAGGGATGTTTATTTTTATTATTATTGTCTGTAAACTAATTTTAGTGTCCATATTCCAGATGAAGACTTTACTTTTAAATCTTTTAAACGAGAGGGTCAAGTTATGCAAGTAAAAATACAAACTAAATTCTAAGTGTTTTTTAGGAATTATTTCATTATAAGCCAAGACTATTAAGAAATTGTTTTTATGCAGTGGTATATACATCTGTTTCATAGCTGATAAAAATGTAGGCCAACATTAGGAATGTAATTTATTTTTTCCCTTTATGGAACTAGTAGTAATTTTCAGTTCTGATGAAGCTTAGTTGTTAAAACTGTCTTCATTTTAACTTTCCCCAAGTTACATCAGTTCTGCGTTACTGAGATTGATAGACGCGTTAGAGGGACATTTGGGTAGAAAAGGAGACTCAATCAGTGAGCAGTATAACACTCAGCTTAGAGACCTTCACGGCAGTACGTGGAAGGACAGTTCTTTTCCTTATAGACTACTTTAGCATTAAGGAAAGGAAGTACCCGCCACCAAGCTGAGTGAATGCTAGAGTTGTCGTTGGCTTCAAGGTGATCCGCAGGAAGATGAGTGTCATTTCTCTTGGCTGAGCTGCCCTATAAGACTGCTGTTACACTGGAATTCTTGGGAGCATTCTTGAGTATGTTCTATAAATGTGATTTCCTTTATTGCTTACAGTTATTTAGGGAAATATAATCCTACATTGTTACTTTAATTATTGCTTTATCAAACCTGCTTTTCTCATGCCCATATTTTTTCTAAACCCTTTAGCTTTTTCAGTGTGAAATGAGCAAGTTTGCATAATCTGGACTATCCGTCACTAATAGCTTATTAAACATATATACAACATAAAGTATTTTACTATGGGACATTGGGTCCTGTGACACATGAAATGTTAAGGACAGTAGAGTTAAGTTAAAGTCATTTACCATCCTACTTTATGATTTGATATACTGCAAGTCTTATTGCTTATATAGGTCACTATCCACAGCATTTCTTGTAAAGACTTATTTGATTTTAAAAGAATCCGTGTGTGTATGCATCACACACACACAAACACACACACACACACACTCGTACATTTGCAGTTGGGGGAGGACTGTGAGCTCAGGAGCTTGTGGAGGCCAAAAGAGGGCACTGGGTCTCCTAAAGCGGGAGTCACCACTCCTGGTGTGGGTGCTGGGAATGAAACCCGAGTCCTTTGCAAGAATAGTGTGTGTTATTAACTGCTAAGCTATCTCTCCAGCCCTACTTCCAAACCTTGCATAATGCACAGAAAGTGATTTTTCTTCTCAGTATCATTAAAGGTCTTAGCAGACTAGAGACCCTCACTCAAATGAAAAGTATAAAATATCTCAAAAAATTGTAGGTTTTTTTTTTTTTTTTTTAGTGTAAGTGTACATCACACAGATGTTGCCGGATTTCCTGTTTTTATTTACTAAACTCATAAATTTCAGTTAAGTTTCTATTAAGCCTCAATATGTAAAATGAAATTTTAACCCAGGATCCAAGGCATTCTATAATCAAAACTCGTGGTTATGTTTGTCCTACGTTTAGAATCAGGAGCTCTTGGAATTCTGTTTACAAATTCCTCAAGTTTACTGTAGACATTGTGCCTTATAAAGACTTGAACAGGGCAGGTCAAAACCAGTACTTTCATAGGGGAGGTCATGTGTCTTTATTATTTGTCCCAGTGTGTGTTAAGCTTACAATTTATGTAAACATCGATGAAGCAAGTTTGTCGTCAGCCCTATCTTGTGACTCTGTACATGTAGCTCATATTCCTCAGCTAGTTTTCTTAGTCTCATTTTCTTCCTTCACATTTGAAAGTCCTCTACCCTAAGCAACAAAGTATGACACTTCTATGCTCTCCTGCTCATTCAGAGAGACTTGACAGCACTGTCTATAGAATAATGTATAGAGTTACCAGGATAAATAGGAAACTGGAAAAAACTGACTTTGTTACAGGAAGATAATGTTCTCACTATTAACCCACAGCAAAGCTCTGGCCTCACTAACTGGCATGGAAAAGGTCTGTCAACAAATGGGCTTTGGAAGTACATTTTTAGCATGTGTTTGGGATTTGGTGAGCTGTACAGCAAACTGGGTTCTTCTTAGCATAGTGCAATATGGTAGCCTGACCAAAGGTGGAATGTTGATCATTTAAGGAGATGCTTCTTGACCTGGTCAGAAGCACATGGATAGAGACACTGCAGTCACAACATTTAAATATCAGTCTTCTGTGGTATGCTGCTCTGGAAAAGGAGCTCACTCAGTGTCTACTTAGAAGAATTTGACTTTCCACTAGGCCTGATTCTTTCAGAGTTCCAGAACCTGGTTGTGCCTTGCTTCAGATCCTTTCTTTAGAGAAACCAGCTTTTACTGCCTCTACGTTCTGTTCTGCTGTCTCCATGAGGAAAGTCCTTGAACATTTCTCTACTTGCTTCACTTGAGTGAAAACAAAGCCATTTCCTGCCTGGCACAGGAGACTGCTTCTTGACCTGGGGGCACAGTGCCCTCTCCTGCCTCTCTCCTCTCCTCCCTGATTGGAGCTGATAAGCCATAAAGGGAGGACATCCTGATGCAAAGGCCTGTGCTTGATTAATGGCTCTGCTTTCTCATTGAATACCTCAGCTGCGCGTTCCATTGCTTTCTCAGCCTTCCCACCTTCTGGATTTTGCTTTCAACTCCTTAATTTTTTCTTTCAGCATCACTCAAATAGTGCATCCTTTTCAAACTCCTGGGCCTTCTGCCTGCTAGTTTCTCAGATCTTTTGTCATGGGATACAGGATGAGTGTTCGAAGGTCTAGTGTCCTAAGCACAGTCAGGGCTGGTTTACTGGTCAGGGACTTCCTAGGTGAAATTGAAGTTTTCAGAACTCTCTCTCGGAGTGGAAGAAAGCTCTACATTGATTAACGGGAGAATGCTAGCAAGAAAGTTAAAGGGACAGCTGTTGAATCATGAGCTTGAATCTTGTTCTAGCACTGACTGTTGGAACCCTTTCCAGGTTATATAATTAAGATTTTCTCATTTTTCTATGAAATATAAATAATGAAAGTTGTACAAGGTTCTTCTACAATTAAATGAAGAGATCTGTATGATTTGTACATAGTAAAAGCCTGGTGAAGTATTGTTATAATTACTAAATCAAAATAACAGATATGATATATCAAAGTTGACTAGTTAAAAGATAGCTGTAGGCAGATTAATGTAGTTCCTGTGTTATGGTTCTTTTATGTGCAAATTCAAATAATAATAGGAATGTGCCTAAATATCACAGTGGTTTGAAGGGAGATAAAATGAGTGGAGAGCTACCCTAACGCACAAGCATTTTAGCTGCAAATCCTATGCAGTCAGTGAGGTAATTCTAAACATTAACATTTATGAGACTAAGAGTTTTAGCACTTGGGAGGTAGAGGTAGAAGAATCAGACATTCATGGTCATTCTCAGCTTCATGGTGAGTTTGAGAACAGCCTGGGATAAATGAGACCCTGTCTCAGAGACAAAAACAAGAGTCTTTTAAAGTGCAATATAAAAGGAGATGTGCTTGAGTAGGGAGTTCTGTACCAGTTATCTTGGCTTTAAGGTCCAGAGCTCTTCAGGGGCAGTTATCTCTTCAAGAACTCTAGGGCAGCTGTGTATGTTCCATACCCCCAACATGCTATGTGGACCTTACTTGAACAGAAGCAGAGAAACGTTACCCCAGACAACTTTATCACAGACCGCTGTGAAGTCTCCCTAGAGCTTCCCATTTTTTGAGAAGTATAGACCAGTTAAAATGTACTGTAGTATGTACTGCACGTATGTGTTTTTAAAAAAAGGTTAAACTGAGGAAGATCCACCCTTGCTTATCTTCACACCTATCCTTCTGCATGGGAATACTTTGATGGGCTCACCACTTTATCATTTTATTGCATTTTATTACATCATAAATTTTTATATCTTGCTAACGATCCTACAGGAAGCTTAATTGTTTATAGGAACATCTTAATTAACTAGAGTTCACCAGGTTAAGCGGAACACAAATTGAAGGAGTGATAAATGAAACACCCTCCGCTCCTCTCCTTTTATCGGATGCACTATTCAGATAAACTAGTATCTTCACCCAGGTTGTAAGGACTCTTGCCTAAGCATTCTGTGATGATGCTCCCCACCATTGTCTCGCTCTACTGTACCATAATGGGTGTCTTCCTCCAACCTCCCTCTACTCCTTTATGGAACTGTGATGAGAGAAGCATATTCTCTCACAGAGAATTCTGACCTGTATGCTGAGGGTCCTGGAATACTGTTTTTGCATCCCATTCTTTCCTAAGTATTTTTCCTCTTCAGATCTTCCCAAATCAATCTGTTGTGAGCCTATCAGCAGAATACTGTGTGTTAGAGAGTGAGTCACTACCACAGCTAAATAGATGATGAACGATGTCGGTTAAGAGGTCCAATAGCTTCATCATGTTCTCCTTTTTGGCTCCCTGGTAGAAATGGAATCCCCACATTGAACTCTTGACTTTCCCAGCTTGTTGATGATGAGTTGGTGACACTAGGCATGGGGTCACAGACCTAATGTACCCAACTGAAAGGACAGTTTATCTGGTGGGCCAACAAGTGTAAACGAAACTCTAGACCTGGCTGTCTAATACGAATGCTTCTTCGAGCCCTTGAAATGTGGCAAACTCAAACCGAGATGTGCTTGCTGTAAGTATAAACCAGAATTTGGAGATCCTGTCTTAAAAAAAAATAGGTTGTAAAATTATCAGTAGGAAGTATTCTGTCTCGTTACATACCAGCATCTTGGTTATATCTAATAAAATTTCCTAAAGTTGTATCATGTTGACTCTTTTACTTTCATCAATGAAAGTTGAAAAAGTTTTTAAAAGTGTGTTGAGGGCCTGGGGATGTAGTTCAGGTGGTACTGTGCTTTCATGCCATGCACAAAGTACTGGATTCACCAATACCACATAAAACCGGACATGTCTACAGTTCCTGTGTTCAGGAAGTAGAAGCTGGAGGATTGGTTGTTCAAGGTCTTTCCCCTCATAGTTCAAGGCCAGCCTAGGATATATGAAAGCCTTCCTTACCCCTAAATTCTAGAATCCTCTTTCTATAACCATGCTGTTGTAGGTTATCTGTGCATAACATAAACTTAGAAATCCCAGTCTGAGGTTGGAATGGATTACTAGCAGAGTAGTTAGAAGCGATCTGACAAACAGAAAGCCTCAGTTCAGGTTCTAGTCTCTCCCTGATCACTGTGAAGTCTCCCTAGAGCTGCCCATTTTAGCACTTCCACAGTATTGGACATGTGTAGCCTTTCCTGTGGAGCCCTGTTCATGACTGAGGAGCAATTCCCTCCTCCCACTGAGTGCCTCTTCCAGGTGGAGGTCTCTGTGTGATGCCACCCTCCTACTGTGCCAGGGAGCTTGGGAAGAGACACTTCATCTTTATGATGCTTCTGGTACCTGAAGTCACAGCTTCTGTGTGTTATGTGAGACAGTGGCTTATGGAAATTTATTTTTTCTCTAAGTCTCTGACCCCTGATTGTCTGTTCCTTTAGCAGAAGCCCCTTGCTGTGGCATGCAAAGTTGCTGGTTCCTTGTCTAATTCCCATTTCTTCTTCATTTCTCTTTTGAGTCTTCACTCTGATTTTTCTTTTAATTTTTCTCTGAGCCTTTAGACAACAAAGTATTCGAGAGCTGTATAGAAGGTTTTATAGCTCCACTACCTAGGAAGTACATTTTAAAGACATTAACTTTGTCCGATCATTAACAGATGTGGCCCTTTTGTTCTATTTAGAAGTTGTAGTCTAGAGTCAAATAACTCTATTTTAGTTGGTAGTTGTTTCAAACTCCTTTTCCTGCAATAATATGAGAGTAAGACATTCTTGCTTTCCTCCTTGGCTGATCATGCTTTCCACTATCAGTAAAAATTAAAAAACAAATCAAGTTCTAACATAAAAGAAAACACCTGTTTGGCTTGAAAGCTTGGCTAGAGAGAGCCTCTTCCTGACATGCCAAGCGCGACCATCACAGGGCCCCTGAAAAGGGGTCTTTTTTTTTTCTGTCTCTATTTCATGTGAGCATTGGCAGAAACTCTGACAAGCAGTTCTTCATATTTTATTACGTTCTTGTCTGCAGAATCTCTGTCAGGCAAAAACCTTGTCAGCGGAAAACCTGTCGTAGGATCAGAGGAGACAAAAACAGGTGTCACACAGGCAGTCAAAACTGAAGGGAAAAAAGATTAGGCTAAAGAGAAAGAGGCAGACAATTACATTAATGCCATTGCTTTTATCTTATAGATGTGTGTTATTATCTCGGGGTGCTGAGTGCGCAATTGCCTCACAGAAAAGTAGACAGGAGACAAGGGGAAACTTGATAGTTATTAACTGAAGAGGCAGTGTGTCAAAGCTGGATGGGGTTCAAAGTTTTACCTAAGAAAAAAAAGCTCAGGCAGCAAGCAACGGCTGTGTGGTTCTGCTTTCGGCGACATACACTTAGTAGCAATCTAACATTTTCTACTTGGAAAAAGATCATAGAAAAATTAATGAAAGCTGTGATATGGAAACTCGGGGGGTAACATTTACTCTATATACATGCGACTCAATCTCAGAACCTTTCTGTCTCATAAAATCTTGCTTGCCACAATGAGATACAATGTGAGGCAAGAAGACAGGCATTTGTCAGTTCAGCTGTGCTGTTTGGATATGTTTAAAACACCTATTATCAACACACTTTTAATTAAAAAAGCTATTAAGAAGCCCTTTCACTAAGTGTGAACATCTGTACGTGCAAGCTGTAAACTAGAAGATCACATATGTGTGCCTCAGTCAGAGACTAAATGAATTTGGCAAGTGTTTTCTATTACTGCGATTTTAAACACAGTCATATCTAAAGGAAATAACAAATGCTACATTTCACAATTTGCATTGATTTTTTTTTTTATTGCGTCTGTTGGTACTGATTAATAGGACTTTTCTAATTGGAAATTAGAGTGATTATCATGATCAGATTAGTAAACAGAACTCTGAGCAACAACAAATCTCCCTTCTGTTTCTTTGTTACTCTTATCTTCAGAACTTGCTTCCTCAAAACTGAAACCAGGGTGATGTATCTCTCAGTTTCACTTTGCCAGTTGCTTAAACCCTGGAAGGTTTTAAACTTTATTGATAACTCACTCTGTCAGGCAGCCCACAAACGAGGACAGGGCAGCAGCCGTCAGTTTTCCTGCCTGGTTATACATTGATCGTGTTAATGAACCATCAACAGAGACATTGTTCTGGCTGTTGGCATTTTTTTGGTCATGCATTTAATACTTGGTTAGTTTAGATTTTTGCTAAGCCCTAAGATTTCCTTCTTAACCCTCTTTATGAGCAAATCTTTATGTTGGGTCTCTGGTGCCACCATTATCAGTGCAAAGCAGTTTGATACTTGAAATGTGCATTACGCAAATCCAGCAATCCTGAAGAAAACAAACACCCACGTCAGAAGTGTCTGTGGGAGGAGCTCAGAGTTTTAAGGGATTACATGTAGTGAAGAGAACTAAAAGATTAGATTTAGAACGAGAGTTCAGGCTGACTTACTGGGGGAAAGGCAACAAAGCGAGGACACAAAACTGAGACCTAAGTGGTAAGAACTGAAGAAGTTAGAGTAAAGTAGTTCCTTTTACATGTTTGCGACCAGACACTGGCCTACAATATCACCAATTTCCGTCAGTCTTGACATATATATCTGACAAAGTTTAAAGCATGCACTGCATTTCAGTATTTCCTTTGTAGAAATGTATGTACATGCTCCTTCAAGGAAATTAAGTCTATAAAACAGATGTTTTTTTTTTTTCTCTTAATAAAACAGATATGCAGCTCACTCAAGCAAATTTTAAATTTTCATGTTACATTTTAGTGGGCTATGTTTTATAGCAAGCACACATTTAATTCATTGATACAAAAACTGAATGGAGTAGGGTATCTATAGCCAACTTTAGGCTAGGCTTGGCAACTCAGCGTTGGAGAGAACCACACTAGTGGTAATAAACCTGTAAACCTCGAATCAGTGCGGAAATGTAATTACCAAATCTCTTCCTACAGCTACTGTCAAGTCTGCAGATTAATTTTTCTCTTTTCTCTTTGCCACCTTGGAGGAGAGTTGTTGCATAGGAGCAAATGTGTGCCCCTAGACTTGGGCCATGTGGGGAACAAGGGAGCAGCATTGCGCCTGCCTGCCAGGAATGTGAGCTTCTGAACCTCCACACATTGACAGTCTACTTTTATGGGTGCTTGCAGTCAGACATTAATGATTCCCAACATCAGTTCTGAAGACTTTATTATGCATAAGGCCACAGGGGAGAAATGCCAATCAGCTTGAAATATTAGCCGCACGGTCTCAAGTGCTGCTCAGATTCTCCTGCAGACTAATTGTGGGTGTTTCTATATATGTGTTCCCATATTCTGAGAGCCAACCAAAGCTGATTAAATACAGTGGCCAGTGAGGCTTATTAGAACCACTTTTGTTTCACACCCCTCCCTGCAGTGTAGAGCCCTATTTGTAACGGATTATGGGAGTATTTATAGACTATTCTCCACCCATTAAGGGGTCATTAAGGTGCAGTATATAAGGTGGTGTGTGTAGAAGGGGTTTGTGGAGTCTTGGTAGAGTCTTTAAATCCAAAACCACCAACGCTATCTGTGCAAGACAGGAAGGAAACCCTTTACACCTCTGGGTGAAGTTGTCATCACCAGGCTGGGAGATCAGCTCTTTCAAAGACCTACTGGTTTCTTTCTTCTTCCTCTCATATAATTCCAACAAGTAAGCCTTTTCTCTCCTTTGCATCAACTCACCTAATTAATTCAACTTTGACAAGAACAGAGAGAAATTGTGACTCAAATAGAACAGGAATTATTTTGTACCTAATTTGCTTCCAATTATATAATTCTTTATCCTAAAAGCAGTGAATACAATATGCAGGTCTAAATATTATTCAAGTCATAAGGAATTTCCTCTTAATAACAATTATTTCTGTCTCATGATCCCCTGATTCACTAAAATCTTTCTAATGTGCCATCATTGCTACTTATTAATGTTCTCCCTTAGTGGGGAAGCTTTTATTAGGATCAGGCCTGTAGTCTATGAGGAGGTGAAGTCTTTGCATTGGGCTCTGATGGTCTTTTCTAGTAAGAGAACTGAGTCTTATAATGGCAATGGATTGGTGTTATAATGATTCCAAAGGGCCCTTTTATGATGAAATTCTAAATATGTGAAATCCCATTAAACCTGAGAAGTTCATGGGCAAGCTCCATTGAAATGACATATCGTTATATTGGGTATAGTGTGCTTATTATAAAGTGTAACATAATAGGAAATTATTGGTCATATTAGCAGGGATGAAGAGCCATTCACCCCCATAAATTCAGAAGCTACAGCCTAGACATTTGAGGTAAAAGCAATAACAATATTCTATTTATAAGTAATCAGAACCTTAAAATCTGACCTCAGAAATTTCACCAGCAAAATACTGTTGCTAAAATCTTGATTTTAGAAGTTTAACATTAATCATGGAAAAATTCTATTAAGTTTTTAAATTCAAGGACATATGTTAAGTGTTAAATCTATTAGAAATTAGCATAGCATACCTGGGTTCAAATGTCCTAAAAGCTGACCGCTTGGCACTACTGTAACTTGGAATCCTAAAGGCAGTTGAGCATAGACATGAAGTTTTCCAACTAGCCTTGCGATTTAAACCTCACTTGGCATTCTCCCAATGTTAAAAGAATGAGGTTTCTTTTATAACTTATAAAATTGTTTCAAACAGACATTTTAAAACATTAAAATATCCAAGGCAATACTAAAATGAATGAAATAACTTTTACATACTTCTCATATTAATTTCTAATTGTTTGATATTGCAAAATGGGTGGTTTTCAATAATCATTTTCCCACTTTTCCCATTCCTTATTTCAGTGAGGAAAGGCAGTGGCTGTAAGCTCCACACTGCTATGCTTGCCCAACTGTTAGATGGGATCCACTGGACATGGGCCTAGAATTAGCATATTCCTCTACAAATCACCAAAGAAACTTGAATTTGACTTTTAAAGAAAGTCATGTTTTTAAGAACTGTGGAAAACTAAGAGCTGTAAACTCCCACTGAAAGCCAGTTGTCTAAGGTCAGTGTAAAGCACTTTTGTCCTCCACCTTAAGGAAAAAGAGAATATGAGTACATTCTTATTTTGGTGACCTTCAGAGAAATTTTGGAAGTGGAGTCTTGAGAATTACAGGTTTAAATTTATTTCAATTTATTTGAAGGTTCTGAAGTAATTCCTGTTCCTGAAAATTGAAATTAAAACAGTCACTATCATCATCGTCATTGCTGTCATCTTCATCATCATTATTATTATTATTTAGATACCTCATCGTGGTTAGATTAGCAACATTGTCAAAAGCATATGTTACTATATATTTATTATATATTCTGTGTCACATTTGGTGCACACTTACATTGACATTTCATTAATGATCTACAACAATTTTACCTGTTGTCTTGGTTATGATTCTGTTCTTCGCATCCATGGATGTTCTTTCTCTCTATATATATATCTCTTATCAGTTCTGTGTCTTATTGATTGACCATCACTTTTTTTTCCATATTTAAAAAGAATGTTGGGAATGATAGAAAAAGCAGTAAGTAAATCTTGGAATTCCTGTCAAGATAGCACCCCAACTTTACCCTATAAATTGTAGTGATTGCACAGCCCCATTGTCCTGTAGAGGCATAAAGAGGAGAGGGGAGGGTTGAGCAAAGGGTCTGGGTGAGACACCATGAGAAGGTGGAGTCCCCAGGCTCACACCAGTTCAGTGCAAGGCATATAACTGCGATTCTTGTATTAACTGTCGATCCATTTCAGCAGTACGAGGGCCAAACACCCAATATCAGTCATGTGTCAGGTATTGTTATTGCTTAAAATCAAACTGTTATGACCTCCGAGATTGCAGCATAGGGCTGGTATGTGCACAGTTGACATGGGAATAACCACAAACTGTTATGACCTCCGAGATTGCAGCATAGGGCTGGTATGTGCACAGTTGACATGGGAATAACCACAGGGTTGAGGTATTTTGCTCCTGGACATGGGGATCTCTCCACCTTTGTGGAAAAACAAACAAACAACAACAACAACATAAACAAAAACACACCGAACCTCAAGTGATGCCCAAAAAGAAGAAAGGGTTCATGAGAAAGAAGAACATAATTTAAGGGCAGCCCTGACAGTATAGATCTGAAAAGTGAAGCCATACAATTGGGATCTTGCTTGTACCTGCAGCTTCTCGTCAGAATTTTGTCTCTTTTCTGCCTCAGCTCATGTGGTTCTGCTTGACCCCCACAATCCCCTTGTAAATTATGTTGGAATGATAAATGTGTTTGCAATTTTGTGTGTGTGTGTTTGTTTTGTTTGTTTGAGGTTTGGGGGAATGGGGTTCAAGAAAGGTTTCTCTGTGTAGCCCTGGCTGTTGTGAAACTTGCTCTGCAGATCACAATGGCCTTGAACTCAGAGACCTGCCTGCCTCTGCCTCCTAAGTGCTGGGATTAAAGGTATGAACCACCATGCCCAGCTATCTGTTTATTTGTATATTTTGAAGACTTTGCTGTCCTTTATTAACCAGAAGTGGGCCTGAATCATCTCTTTTTTTGTCTTAAAACTTAACATGGGGCCAGAAACACTCATTTAGTGACCAGATATTAAAGTGCTGGGGAATCAGTGCAAACCCATTTTGGTTGAAACACAGGCTTCATGTCAAAGAATTATTATGCTAGAGAGAGAGAGAAACAACCCCGATGAAGGTCGTTTGACTATGTTTAATGTACGCATATGCATAACGTGTATGTCTGTGTG
Source organism: Rhynchomys soricoides (assembly GCA_019843965.1). NCBI lineage: Eukaryota > Metazoa > Chordata > Mammalia > Rodentia > Muridae > Rhynchomys > Rhynchomys soricoides. The sequence goes on along the minus strand of JADRCH010000076.1, from coordinate 11,402,940 downwards.
TGTGTGCCTGTGTGTGTGTGTGATGGGGTGTGCATGGCACACATATACCCATGCAAGAGTGTGTATTGAGGTAAAGCGTTGAGTTGTGTGAAAGGGCTGGGAGAGTGATAGAAAGCTTTCAGAGACGTGATACGTTAGGAAGGTGACTTGGCTTTACTGTACTAGACAAGTATAAGAGAAACACCAAAACCCAGCCAAAACCATTGTCGCAATGAGGGCATGAGGGTCTAAACACCTGTTTTGAAGTGGTAGAAGTCAGATTAGAAAGACAGAATTGATCCAAGACAAACTGCAATGGGACTAATACGTGATTGATTATGTAAGAGAGCAAGAAGTAATTAGAGCTGGTTTTGTGTGTTCCTGCGAGGTAGTGTTGGAGAGGAAAACAGTTTCAAGAAGACAGAACCTGATATCTGCCGTTATTATCTCCGCAGTATAAAACTGCCCGGTGGAAGATGAGGCCCACACAGTACTTGCTTTGCTTAGTGGCATGATAGATAATTTTATTGTTTTTCTATTTTCTTTTTTTTTAATTTACATCATTTTAAAAAAGAGCACCCCTAAGAGAAAATACCACATTCAAATAAGTTGGATTTGAAAGATTGTGGCCACATTTCCTAGTCCTATCTGAGCAATACAGGTTAATTATGTGTTTATATTTAAGAATTTGGAGTTGAGTTTACAGGATTATACAAGGTTAGCTAGATTCCTAGGGGCAGATTAACACATAAGGGTAGCATGAGAGGCTACTTCCCTGGAAACCTGATGCTTTCTTTGCCTCTCTGTAGATTTCCCCTGCAAATCAGAGTGTCACAGCCGTTTGCAGTTCTGCTTCATCTTCATACCAAGCGGCTTCCTACCCTGCCTCTCACTCAGCTCGATCTTCTTCCTGTCCTTTCCATTCAGAGTTAAGGTAGCACTCTTCAAGCCACCAGAGTGTTATACCTGAAAGAATGTTGAGACCCAAGAGCAATCATAACACTGTCATATGCCCTGTCACTGTTGTCAAGCAACTGGTGATGTAGCTGGTCTTGGATCCCTCAGAGACTGACTTAAGGGACTCCCTCCTTAATCTGGAAAGCAGCAGTTACTGTCTACACTTTTAATCTTTGAACTTTAATCTTAGTTTCCTGCTGTCTTTCCTCAAATAGCATTACCATAAAGGTTCATTTCAAGACTCTTATCATTCAGCCTATCATGTGTGTACAGTAAAATTAAGAAATGTATCTATAAATGTAAAATATTTGTTTTAGTTTTAGTCATCACTGCAGATAAAATCAAAATGATATGAATATTAATGTTCATGATTTATTAAATAAAGAGTGGATTATCTGTCAGGGAAATAGATGAAACTGTAGGTTGTTTCTTCACAGATTATCCATGAATAAATAGTGCTTAGAAGAAAAAAGTTAACTGCTGTTTCTATGACGTTTTCTACTGTTAACAATGTAACTCTAGAAACACCTGGCATATGTACAAGCATTTGTTCACTTTTCTGGATATATGAGGGTCACAACTGTTTATATGTTTATAATGAGAGAAGGTGTATACTGCTAAAAATTAACGTTTGGCTTATTTTTTATTTATTTTCATGCCATATTACTAATAGGCTAAAAACAGTCTGTTAGTAAGTCTCTAGTCTCTAATAGAACATATTGTAAACTTCATACAATTGAATAAGCTCTGAAGAGTGATCATTGAAATCAGTTTGGGGTGTGTTTGTATGTGGCATGTATGTATGTGTGTGTGGGGGTGAGCGCACAAACGAGTCAGAGATTGTGAAATAAGCATTTTATGCCATTGGATTGCATAGGTGATAACTACCTTATTGAGTGGTAATCACAGTTTCTGAAAGAAATTACATGAAAATTATGTCTACAGATTTTATCCAGTGTGTTTTGAAAATCATAATTAAAGTAGATTTAGGGAGTAAGCATTACTTAGGTGTTAGGGGCTTTTCTGTACTCCTAAAGACCTGTCCTAGGGATTAGTAAGCTTTGAGACAGTAAGAGCTTAGCCTAAATCTTCTGGGAGTTGGGAGTTCCTTCTCATCTATTGGAGACCCTTCAGTGTGCCCTGTAGATGAGTGCATTTGTGAGAATCACCTGACATTAGTCTTCAGACTTAACCTGCTCCTTCTGTGCCTCCCAAGGCTGTGTATGCAGCTCCATGGGTGGCTTTGTCTTGGCTCCTTTAGCACCTAGTATTGCCAGAAGCCATGTATCATGTCCCCACACTAAAAACAAACAACAAAACAGAAAAGAAAGAAACACCTGTTGCTTTAATTAAACTTCTATACTTCTGTCAGGTTTTAATACATAAACTTAAAATTTTTCAGTTTGTAGAGCATTTAATATTTTCTATGTCCTATTAACAACAACAACAAAAATTAGAAACTTTCCATAGACTTTGCTTGTTAGGACTTTCTAGTCCTCCCATCTGATTTTTTAGAACTATCTCTACTCTTTTGCCTCTGTGATTACTCAGGTCTCTTACACTCTTTTGTGGGGTGGGGTGTGCGGGTGGAGTAGAATCCTGGCCAGCAACATCAGCATCTTGTGAAAACTTGGTAGAAATGCAGTCTTGGTCGCACTGAATAAGAGAGTCTAGGAGAACTGGACCCATTCTCTGTGGTCTAACAGGCCCTTTAGGTGGTTCTGCTACACACCATGACTGAGAACCTTGACTCCACCTACCTGTATTACTCGCCTGCTAGCAGCATCCTATTTCACTTAGAGGACTCTGCCTTGTTCTTTCTCCTCTGTTCCACAGAACATTGGTTAAGTCCCTCACAGCATTTATAGCTCCGGGATTTGTCTTTCTTTGCAGGTGGAGGCTACAACATAAATTACTTTTCATCTACATAGAGCACCTTCTCCGTGGTCTGTTAATAAGTGCTGATGAGCATGTGAATGTATGCATGGATGAAGGACAGCATTTTAGGAGGAGTCGTGATCAATAAAGTCAGTAGAGAGATCATGGAGAATAAGGAATGAAAAATCTATTGGATTTCACAGTACGGCAGGTGCTGGTGACCTTTGAAATGCTTGCTTCAGCAGAGTGATGGGCAGGAAGCCCAGATTGCTGGAAGTTAGGGGTGTCCAACATGATAAGGACTCACATACTTATTGACTGTTTCCTAACATTTAGAAACAGAATTCTCCTGGGTGAGGTTACTAAATGGCTTTTTTTGGTTGGTAACTTAATTCCTTTGAGCCTGTAATCTTAGGAGATATGATCATTGTAACCTGATGTATTTCTAATTTTAAAATTAAATGAAATGATATGAACCCCAGAATGACACAGGACATTCAATAAGTACTTAAATGGATGTTTCCTTGCTTGTCTGCTCTATGATTATTTTTCTTTACTAATGCTGTTGAAAACATCACTCTATGCATTTTTTAAAAGGTGAACTTCTTTAGAACATTTCTCATTCCAGTCATGACAGAAATTATGAAATTTATCTGGACTGGGGAAATATACCTTTAGTTGAACCAGGCAGTAAATGTGAGATTACGTGGTATCTACCTGGAGGTGTTCCCCAAAAATAGTTGAATCAGTGACAGGGTTTCCAAACAGTAATGGACATATGGATGGGAAACAGGATTTTTGACCTTAATTTTTAGTTTCTATTTAGAGAGTGAGGAAGAGACAGAGATTGAGAGGGAGTAAGTGATTAATTGATTGATTGATTGATTGATTGATTCATGTAGTCAAGATTTTAAGGTCTCAAGCATATCATAAATACCAGCATGTGGTCTTTTACAGAGTATGATACTGTCCAACTCATTCAACTCATATGATTGCCATTTATTAGAACTTTTGCTAGCTACTAACTTAGAGAAAAAGAGAATCCCTACTAGTTGTAACTAAAATCCAAAATCTGATCTTACGATCCATCATTCCACCATTGTTGTAGATAGGGAATAGGACACACTGGTTTGTCCTCAGTGACCTCACTCATGCCTCTAAGCATCCAAGAGTTAGGCCTGAATCCTCCACAATTTGGGAGATCTTGGAATTCAGCAGAGACCAGTTCTGGGTCACACATTTTATGTCACTTAAAAGATAATCTTCTTAATAAAAGATGATCTTCTTAACTTCTATGTCTGTAAATATTATCAAAATTTGTTGACTTAGCTGTGTGTGGTTGCACACAACTTTTATACCACAATTCAGGAGGCAGAAGCAGGCAGATCTCAGAGCTGGAGACCAGCATGGTCTAACACAGAAGGTCCCAAGGCAGCCAGGACTACTTAAACACTGTCTCTGAACAAACTCCTTGGTGACTCCTACAAACTGGAACTGTAAAACAAACTTCCTTGGTATAGTGTAGAGCCTTAACACAAAGGCTGAAATCATGGCTGCTATCCTCATGCTGTTTACTTTCACATCCTTGCCTATGGCTCATCTCTGAGATTCTTGAGAGCCTTTACTTTGTGACTACTTGGGCTTTGTCGTCACTACTACTGACTTACTGGTCAAACATCTTCTGCCCTAGGTCTGAAGCTGGCCCTATGCCTATCTGTGTAAATAAAGTTTTAGTGGGATGGACATGGACACACACACACACACACACACACACCAGCCTCACCTCCATACTCTAGTGCATAAGCGACTAATTACTAAAAAAAACTTGCAGCTTACAGACTAGTTACTAAATATGAGGTCCTTGTAAAGTAAGTTATTGGGCCCTGTTGTAAATTCTGCCTTGTCACACTATTCCTACTTCTTTAGATAGGACACATTTATATAGAATGATCATAAACTATTGAGATAGTTAAGTAGGTAAATGTGCTTGCCCCCAGTCCTGATGATAAATTTTGTCCAATCTCCAGAGCCATAATGGTATAAGAAAACTCCTATTAACCATATTCTGTCCACTAGATGAGCACCATGGTAGATGTGCATACTCATAAAAAAATTAAATATAAAAACATTAATTAAATAAACATGAGGAAATTTCCTTATATCTCCTGTCTTGCTACAAAAGGTATTTAGAGGGAGATATTTTGTCTTACATCTTTTACTCATGCTTTTACAGTTACCTGAAAATTCCTGCCCCTCCCACCCTTTTCTCATTCAGTCTCTTTCTCCTTGAACCAGCCTCTTAGCTTCTTAATGCCTCGGAAGATGGGTTAATTCAACACTTTCCCACCAGCTACGGAGCACATCTGAACACAAGTCTGCATTCACTTTGCAAAGATGCAGCGTGCCAAACCCCATGCATAAAACCCAGGATTTGGTGTCGTAGTCTTTCTCTGTGACCCTTTCAGCTACTCATTTGTTGTGGTCAGAGCGCAAACAGGCTCTTTTGGTGGGGGTTTGGGAGTGCTGATGAAGGGAAGTGGAGGAGGGGCAGATTTCCCCTTGCCCCGTGTCTAACTCGGGGCTCCACGTGCATCAGCTGCTCATCACAAGGCTGCCTAGTCAAGCTGAGCTTGAAGAACAACGAGATAGTAACACCCCTTTCCTGCCTTCTGCAGCCTAAATGCCCTGTGGAGTGAGAGCTGACTTCAATCTGCAAGCTTGTGAATCCCTTATCTTTCCCAAACGTTAAATTAATTTTTAAAGCTATTTATTCAAAGTTGACTTAACCACCAGAATAGGAGAGATCAGACAAATCAGCTGCAAGAAATGAAGTATGGGGAAACCCGGACTCTTTGACAAAGTATTCCTGGGAGTAAATGTGTTGAATGAAGCCAGCGGGTAGATGATAAGGGCCTTTACACTGTGGATGTAAGAAAGCAATTTATCAAGAGTACATGAACTCTCTGGTGGCTTCAAGTCAGGAAGAAATGAGAGTGGAGGAGGAGCCCTAAAAAATACATTAGAAATACTTTTTAAAAAAGCCCTCGGTGTGCGTGCTCTTTTGAATCTCTCCATTATTATGCAGAAGTGTTGGTATGTTTGAATTGGGGTTGATCAGCCTGCATTTGGGCTGTTGGCAATACTGCTGTGGGGTAAAGTGTTAGGGAGAAAGCATTTGATACAGGTTGTTCAGTAGAATCTGCAGGAACCTTGGGAATTCTCAGATGTAGCTATGACTTACATCAGAACATTGTCTAAACCTATTTGCCTGACTCAGGAGGCTAGATGACTATCTCTCTGGCTTACAGTGTTTGCATTTTTACTCTCTAGGGCATATATATATAATTCTGACAGTTAATTGCAACACCTTTTGTGTCCTTTTCTGGGTGCTTTTCGGGAGCCATCTCTTGAATTTTGTTGAGTCTCATGGCTGAGACTTATATCACCTTCATCGACAGTGGAGAAGCTGGGGTCACATACTTTGTGTTCTCAGCAGTAGGGTTCCCAGTAATTCAGATATGGATGGGAAATAAACCTTATGATCATATCTTAAGGCTTTTAACTTTAGAGGAGAGATACGATTTGTAGAGTTGAGGAGAAGACAGTTACTGAAACGTGAACCGTATTTACTCTAAAACTGGCCATCCTCTGCTGGCTCCACAAAATAATCCCGTTAGCTAAAATCACAGAAACTCGCAGTTGCAGTCATTTGTTTTTAGTTCCATCTGACGACCTTGGAAGAACTCTTAACAGAAGTAACTAAATAACTTCCAGGCATCAAGTTAGTGAAGACAAAATGATCTCGCAGGCAAACTCAAACAGAAGAGAAATTTGGAGAACTACAGTTTCAGAAAAATCGCCCGAGATAATTGGAGTTTTTAGCGCTCCACACACGCATCAACTTTCCTCATTCTTTCGGAGTAAGGTTTCGTTGTGGTTGTGATTGTGGTTGTTTTTGTTGATGACTTTTCTGTGTAGCCCAGGCTGGGCTTGAATTCTCCACTTTATCAATCGACTGAGCACTAAAGTTGCAAGTCCACAGTCTTCACCTTGCCAGATTTGAACAAGGCCTTTTACCCTATATTTTAAAAGATGCTCTTCCTCTTCTTTAAACCGGTTAGGAATTCTAAGGGTGTTAGCAGAGTTGAGGCTTTTTTCTATTAAAGGAGAGTCTCTCTATGTAGTCCATGCTGGCCTAGGACATATACCTCCACCTGTACTGATATTATAGGTGTGTGCCAGCATACCTTATTTACAAGGTAATGTAGAGCCTGTTTTTGCAGTGTGAATTTGGGTTTCTATGTTTGTGTAGAAGAATAGAAGGCATTATGATAACTTGAGCTAGAGTTTAATTAGCCAATTAATTAGTTGTGATTTTAGAAAAGGCCACAATCACTAAGCAAATAGTCTTTAGTGACTTTCTTTCTATAAGTCAAATGTTTTATCTGACATTATCTGTGATTTATAAATACCAGATCATAAGCGTGTCAAAACAGGAAGTGGGGTCTCTTGCTTAAATATCTATGGTCATGAGCTATCTGTCAAAATGTAGTCTAGATAATGCCCAATAATGTTTCTAATTCTTTTTGTCCTTTCTGTTTGTTTATCTCACCCCATCCCCGGGACATCGGCGGGATGACCACAGCCTTGGATAAACTCAGCACGCAGCACCTGTACCACCCCACTCAAGTGGAGATTGTGCAGTCCAATGTAGTGTTTGACATCAGCAGCCTGATGCTCTACGGGACGCAGGCAGTGCCTGTGCGGCTAAAGATACTGCTAGACCGACTCTTCAGTGTTCTGAAGCAAGAGGAAGTGCTGCACATACTACATGGCCTGGGCTGGACCCTGCGGGACTATGTCCGAGGATACATCCTTCAGGTAGGACAGGATTTGAGTACTGCATCTGGGCCAACTCTTGGTGGGCTGAATGAGAACTGTGGCTGCATCTGGTTTGCTTCTTCCTCTCACACAGCCAGAGAGATGTACTCTCCTCTGGTCAGGGAGTAGGAACGGGGAGAGTTCTGTCTGTAGGCTACTGTCAGGCCTTAGGAGCATGTAGTTGAAGGGAAAAGTAGCCTGTTGACTAGTGTTGCTTTATGTGTACCTTTGAAGTCAACTCTTCCCCTCCAAAGTGAGCTATCTTACTTCCCTCAGTCAGCCTTACTGTCTTTGAGATGCGTGGGGAGTTTTACTCTCAAGCTTGCTTTATGAAGATACTTCTGCCCAGGAGGCAAGGTCCTCTTGAATGCAGTGAACCCTTGAGCTTTATTGTATCTTCACCGAAATCAAGGGAAGAAATGTAAGCTGCACAAACTGTCTGCATATCCTGTCTTTGAACTCTCATGTTGTAGCTTCAGAGCTTGGCACCCTGGAAAATGTACACATGGCTGTAGGTTTGGCCATTCTATACACTGGAGCCCCTCCTATGTATCAGTGTCCCTGCTAATGTGCTAGGGCATCCTGATTTACTTGGGAAATGCACAGCCTCTGCCCTATCATCAATACCCCATCTCTCATTACATTTTTGGAGCCATAAGTCATTTTGACTCTGATATTTTTTATATCTATCTACGTTCCTATAAACCCTCCTTAAGGGGTGACTGTTGAGATCAACATGTTTTGAGAGATCCCAGGATCCAAAATCTGGATGATGCAAGACTAACTTATATTGAGGGGAATGTCAGTTGGGAAAGGTAGAACCTTAAGTCTTTTTTTGTAAGTTCCTATGGAGATATTTCCAGAGCTGACCTCTTAGAAAGAAAAATGTTTATTGTTGTGCCAGTCTTGTAGAGTACTTTAGATATAACTGATATTTATGATCTGAGCCATCCCCTGTAAACTGTAAGTCCTCAGCTGCCGAATATACATATTATACAGAGACTCTACTGAGTAGAGATGCTCCCGTCTCTCCTTGTTTTAGTCTGGGATTGGAACATACAAAGTCATGCTGTTCCTTTACATTGTTCTCTACACATCAGCGGTGACAGAACAGCAGTAGCAGAGTGAATAAAAGTGGGAAAAGAAGTACAAAGGTATGTCTCTCCCAAGGACAATTTCTTAGTTTGGTAACAGCCTCAGCTTCAGAAGCAAAGAAGCTTTGGCCCTCAGAACATGAACAGAGAGTGACAACAATTATATACGTCATTTTTAGTTCGTATTACTTTCTTTTTTGTTGCTGTGGGAAAAACCCCATGACCAAGGCAACTTGCAGAAGACTTTGTCTCGGTTTATAATTCCAGAGCGTGGACATCTTTAAAGGCAGAGACAACAGGTAGCACGCATAGCAGAAGGAATGGAAAGCTGAATGGTCACATCTTAACCACAAACACGAAACAGAGAGAGAGAGAACACAACCAGAAATAGCAAGAGTCTTTAAACACTTGAGTCCTACCTCCAGTGACATACTTCTCCAGCAAGG
>JADRCH010000076.1:11362436-11393695 GCA_019843965.1 Rhynchomys soricoides | reverse complement strand
AGAAAACATGGGACCACTTCCGCCATCACTGTTTATACTGGCTCTGAGACCGCTGGAGTATCAAATCTCTCTGGAGTATTTGCCACTTGATTGTTAACATCTTTTTTAGATTTTTTTCCCTACAAGAAAACAAAACAAAACCAAACCAACCAAAAAAACCAAAAAACCTCATACATGTTTCTCTCTAGAGTCGTTAGCTGTTTTCCTTTATTGAAAACCTATAAAATAACATCTTCACTGTCTCCACTTTGATGGTTGCTGCTGCCATCAATATGATATTTCAACACCATGACTAATTTTTTTTTTTTGCCTCAGACAATGGTAACATATGTATTCTGTCTTTATATTCAAACGAGTAGCTATATGCATGGCTATACTGGTTTTCTATCATAACAACTCTATAGTAATTCCTGTCACATTTTGATGTCAGTGAATAGACAAGCTTATAATACTGCTGTTTTCTACTGTTCTGATTTGACCAGGATTTTGTGAAAATATAAAATATTATTTAGGTATTAATTTTCCCAAAATATTATTACATTTCTACAGGGCAGAAAATATACTTCTTTCAAATATATTGTAGATTTCATTCTGTATGAGATATAGTTGCAAGAGATGTGTCAAAGTAGAACACAGCAAAAAGCCTCAAGGAAATAGATGGACATCCTCTTATTAGGAAAAGAAATGATAAGTAAAAATGCTACATATATTGCCATTTTAATATAATTATAATTAATTTTCATTAATATAAATGTTGACAAGTCTCAAATTTTAATGTATCATTTCTTAAGAGTCTGTTATTGATATTTTCAGAAAAATTAATAGATTTTGCATATTAGAGGAACTCTCAGCTTAGTTTCTATCTTCCTTTATTGATAGAATTGATGTAAAATTGATTTTCTTTAAATGGCACTTTCTGTTGTTTAACATTTATCATATACTTGTGCTGTGTGAAACAGTTCTAGGGTTAGAATAGAAGCAAAAGGTTGCAGGGCACAAAAACATTAAAGAATACTTCCTGAGAAAATACTCATTTTGTAAAAGACCAAAGGAGTTGGGCTATAAAACACCCCCTTCCTTCTAAAGGCGGCTCTGGATTACTGGCCAGTACTTTAGAATTAGGTGTGGTAATGATAAGGTATGCACAAATGACTTTGAATATAATTATATGTAACATTTTTTGTGCAGGTAGACTATAAAATGTTCATCTGAGAGCTGGGGGACCCTGTAATGCACCATTAGTGTACAAGTCATTTTATCTGGCTAAAACTCAATTGTCTTGTAGCCCTCAAGGCATCAATTTTAGCATTATTGCTCTCAACAACAGTATATTGAATATTATGTCAGTTAAAAGAGAGTAATTACCAAGGCAAGTTAGGGTGGCTGTTAGTCTTACCACATATTGACTTGGTTAGCAGTTGGCTATAGATTGTGTTACCGGGCAAATAAAGATGTACGGTAAAGTTGAACTGGTCAAGCCAGGATATTAATCTAAGTCTCTCTGGGCCCAAACCTACATTCTTTATGTATACCCAGATTCTTCTACCTTTAGCAAGAGTTTTGAAAGTGGAGGAGAATATGTCATCTGTTTTTTAAACTGGGAGTGTATGGTTGCAGGGGAAGAGCAGGTTATCCAGAATTCAGGAAAACTGTCATTTGTATATGATATTCAGAGAAAAGGAGACATAACAGGAAAGCCACACAGTCATTGAAAAGCTTGGGGTATCTGTTAAAGAGCCTTTCACTAAGGTGTCACTTATAAGCCAGACAGTTGAGTGTAAAATGAATTGCGTAAATTGGACCACAACCACAAAAGAAGGTGGGCCATTTCCTAAAGTTGAAAATCCCAGTGATGCCCTGTGTAGTTGCTAAAGTCTTCATTCAGAAAGGAGAGCTGGATCACATTCCAGAAAAGTAAGATAGGAATATTCACTTAAATGCTAAAATATAAATTCAAAGGAGCCTATGTTTTCTGCAATCAAATAATAATAATTATTATTAGTCTGGGGCATCCTCTACGGACACATTTATTCACAATCAATAAAAACAGTAGTCTGCACTCTTGTCCCAACTTCATTTCCTTTCTGTCTCTGACTTATCATCATTGAACTTAGTCATTTAAAATTAAAATTTTCACATAACCTCTCTTTAGCTGGAACATGTAGCTAACTTGCCTGGATGCATGTTCCATCCTGTCTTTGGAAAACTCCCCACTTGTAAGCGAGTCCTTCCAGAATCTAAGAACCAGTTCAGTTTTTCTGAATAATTAGCAGAGTGTCAGCAGCCAGTGAGCAGAGACTCAGGGATGCACATCGCAAGTTACCAGGGCCACATGGTTCTAGCATTTCTCAGACTACCATCAGTCTGAGAAGTCTAGCTCTCAAGGCAGGAGGAGCCATAAGCTGAATCCCTCCCTGAGCTCTTCTTGATACATATTAACATAACAAAACCTCTGAGGACTTTTGAAGGAAGTAGACTTGAAAACTTGGGTAAGTAAGTAGCTTTCCTCAACCCTTGCTAAAGCCTCACTTTTTGTCAAGTTCATCCAAAGAATTCAATTCTGGAATGCAGTTACCTCTTCCTTAGCATAGGGTCCACTTGGGAAGGGTTTCACTGCCTGCAAATCCCTGCTGTTCTGCCTGCATGGGTAATTTCTTCTGCAGGAATAAGATGAAATCCAGCTTTGCACCAGTACTAGCTGAAACAATGGAACCCTTCCTTTTCTGGTGTTGTTTTTATTTCACGAAGTTCCCTTCAAGCTCGCACCGCAGTTTAAATACAGTCAGTTGTGACATGTCTCTCCTCCATCACTGTAAGTACTACAAATTCACTCAGTACGTACATTACAAGGAAATATTCTTAAACTTACGATAGCGTGGTACTTTACTACAGAACTCATGCAATATCCAGTAATTTCAGTTGGTCAGAGGATCCTTAGCGCTTCTTCTGACTTTGTAGCTGTGCCTCTGCAGGTCTTAAGAAGTAAAGGCTTCAAGGCTGCCTAACCAAAGGCCTATGCAAAATAAACATTTTTTTGGTATTTGTGTAGTAGGAAATATCAATATTAAACAAATATATTTATATTACCCCATGAGGAGTAAATTCACATGTTTGTTTCTAAATCCCCATCCACTCCTCTTGTAGTTGCTTTCAGTAAATTAACACTTGAGGCATTGAAGTCTGTATGGGTTCCATGGCTTTTCTGTGATCACAGGAACTTCAGATTGGTACAATAGTGTATAGCAAGCTTCCCGAAGATAACCACATATCTCTTGCTCCCCTGTCAGCATACATGCTGGCCATTTCCCACTCTACTATGTGGGTTGGATTCGTGCCTCTTAATGTCTTATTAGGAGTATGAACTTCGGCCTGTGCGTTTATTTAACATAAGTCACCTGCAAAACAGCATAATTATAGTATCTCACAGCTTTGTTGTGAAAATAAGGCAGTGTACATGAAGGACTACTAAACCCAGCCGACAATAACTGCTAATATGATGGTGAAAAATGATGGTCAATTACTATAGCCTGTTGCCTACCTGTTCATATTAGTTCATAAGATAGCCATACATTCTGGAGTTCCTGTTCTTTTCTTTCTTTCTTTTTCTTTGAAGACAGGGTTTTCCTGTATATCTGTGACTGTCCTAGAACTTGCTCTGATCTGCCTGCCTCTTCCCCAAGTGCGGGGTTGAAGGTATACACCACCAGCAACCATCAAGATCTGAAATTGCAGATTTCACTATAACACTTAGAGCGGAGTGTCTTTCCAGCCATTCAGACACAAAGATCGCGTTTTCTCTGTTGTAAATAAATCATATGCACATGACCACACACACAAACACGCTTAGACAGTTAAACATATTTTAATATAAATGAACGCAGAAGAAAATAGTGACAGACACTAGACTCTGCAGTTGGACAAGCTTGGTGTAAACCTTGGTGCCTTTTTGACAGTTGTTATCTAAGAGAGATATAGCATATCAATCTCGGTTTCTTCATCTATAAATACTGTAAAAAATGAAATTTTATTTAAATATCTCATACCTTAACTAACCCATGGCACACTTTTTTTTCATAATTATTACATTGTGTGTGTCCACTTCTGTGCCTTTTTAAAGAAACAATTTATTCTGTAGGATACTGATTTTACCACTTTTTTATATTTCTGATTTTATCAACTCTTCCAGTAGCTTTCTGAGTCCCTGTTACAGAATAAGTGACACTTGTGAGAAATCATTAGAGTAGGCTTTTGTCTGAAATAATAGTTATAGGTCAGGCTGTAGCTCAATGATAGAACACTTGTCTAGCATGCACAAGGCCTTGAGTTCAGTTCCCAGCATTAGAAAATAAAATAGGCATATTTTTAAATGAGCATTAACTAGCCTCACAAACTTTTAGGGAATTCCAGAAGCATAAAGAAGAAAGTACCTATATATAGTTCATTTGGGTAACCTTTTAATCAGTTAATTGCTATGTAGAGTCCACCAGCACAGGTCTTTCCTAAAGCCCCCCCGAGACAATGAGCAAGCCAGCCTTGGTCAAAGGATTGGAAAGAAACTAGTTGATGAAAACTAAGGGAGTGTGCAAAGTACTTAAAAGAGAAACAATCTGTTCCCAGGTAAAGATAGGATGATCTCCATGGTTCATGAGAACGTTATCTTTGTTTCCTGTCACCGATGTGTGAGTCTTTCTCAGAGAGGACAAGCACAGCATATGTGATCAAGAGCCCTCTGTTTCTAGTAAGGACATACACAAGACAGATGATTTGGGGCAGTGTCCCATGTTTAAATCATTTGTTTTTTTCACAGTGCCTGGGCCATCTACAAACTTTATACTGGCAATCCTCCTAGCTTCCCTATTAAATAGATAGTTTGGGAGACTATTATCCCTCGTTTTAAGTTACCATGGCTAAAGGCCTTAGGCAGACTTGGAGCTGGGAGTTGAATACAGAGATATTGAATCCCCTGGCTACACTCTGACTATTCGAACAGTAATGAAAACAAAGTTCTTAGACATAACGATGCAGCTTGATGTTTCATACTCAGAGATAAGATGAAAATGCTTCTATCATATCTTCCCCTTCTATGATAGAGCCAAGTAGCTCACCAAATTGCTCATCAGATTCTGAGGTGGAATGCAATGATCAGTAATAGGGCCTGTGTGTGAGGAACATAGAAAGAGGCTTACCAGGAGAAGCAGAAATGAGTCCACTTTTCCTTGACAAGTTCCATTAGATAAGAACCAACTCAGGTTTACTGGAAGACATATTCTTTGATGTTGTTGTTGTCGGAGGTCCTGTAGACCAAGCCAACCTTCAACTCTGATCTGCCTGCCTCTGCCTCCCAAGTGCTGGGATTGCAAGTGTGTATACCACCACCACAACAGCCTGCATTTCTTTTAGATGCCATTGATTAAACCGTTGTCTCTGGACTAGCACTCCTATACATTTTTTTTTTTCGTTGAATTTAAAACAGACAGCTCCTGAACTGTGGGGTTCAGCCTCAAGCCATTCCCCAATTAGTTTTCTAACTATGCCAAAATAGAATGTCCATGAGCCACATTTTCTTGGTGGCACCTACTTAGAAGAATTTTTAGGATAAACAGATGTAGCATTATAAATTCATAGCGAAGCTCAGCAAAGGTACTTCCGTTGGCAGATCAGTCATTAGTCCCTGTGTCCACCCTTAGGTTTCTAGACCAGCACACATTCTACGGTTCTACTTTGCCATACATTTTATTTGCGCCATTGCATTCTTTTCTGATATCTTCCTCAGTTTGTCAGAAGGAATAAGTGCTGTGACTCACAATGAGGCACAGAAGGTTTTTATGGCCAGGCTCTGTTTTTCTTTGCCTCACATCTCAAACACTGATGTGTGAAATTGTGAAGGACTAGGAGAGGTAGAAATGAGATAAGGACATGCAGAACCTTCTGGAAGCTTTTACTAAGTCCATACAGATGAGACAAGCATAACTAAAGATACATTTGTTTGATTCGTGTATGATATTGGCATATGTAATGCTGGCAGTGATTAGAAAACACAATGTGTGCCAATACATTTACTAATAGAGTCAGAGTGACACCTGCCAAATGGAATTAGTCTGTGAAGACCCATTGAAATAGGCAGTTCTTAGGAAAAAGCAGTATACTGTTACTCCATAGAAAGGACGAGGCCAGCTTTTTTGCATATGGGAAAAATGCTATATTTGAAAGAGAAATGAATAAGTTTATGGTTGGTTTCACTTGGCTGCCAGCTCTGAGTGTGGGGTCTGTGGGCATGGATTTTGATTTGTCTGATGCTTCCTCTTCCTGCTTGCTTTCTCCCCCCCCCCCCACTACCTCTTTCTAAGGAATGTAATTCTAATGGTTCACTAATCCAGCATTTGTGTTTTATACCTGGGACTTTGTAAATAATTACCTGTTGTCATTCAGGAAGTGTTTCCACTTATTGTGTTTACTCCTGTCTACCTGTCCTCCGGCACTTTCTCTTCCTTTGCAAAAAGGAGACATAAGATAGCAGACTTGGAGGGTGGGTGACGACGCAGCGATAAGTATACATTACAGTGATGGATCGTCCTGTATGACACCAAAATAGAAAGCAGAGAGCCCAAAAGAGAATGGCTACTGCTCAAGGGGTGTTTCCCATCCAGAATTCATCATCTGTTTCCTGCGTGATTCTTACGTAGTGACCCCAGAGCAGCATGCTTTTGACTCTGAGAGCCAGCGCTTCCTTCTGGGTTTCTTTATTCTTCTGTGCTTTTCTCTAACAAAGCCATAATAACAGTGTCAGCGGCAGCTTTCTAGTTACTATGAGTAATGTGGTTTTGTATTTTCTATTTTTATTTTAATACGCTTTCCCTACTGTGGGTTTTTTTGTTTTGTGTTAAAATTAGTGTTAAGCAAATGCAGTAATTGAAACCATGGTATGTTCTGCATTTTTTTTTTCAGTACGGCTCTGAAGGAAGCCTCTGTCAACAACAAGCATTTCTGTGTCCTTAGAGTGGGACATAGACCACTAACAGTATTGGCTCCTGATTATAGTAACCCAGACTTTAAGGAAATTGGCATGTAAATAACAGAACAGTCTTTGTTTCCAGAGTACCGGTTCATATTAGATCTGTTTATTCATAGTTTGTTGATAAGACATGAAATTGGCAAGTCAGAGAAGCACCTTAAATTGACTCATTTATTTGCTTGTTTTTAAATATACAGCCACAGTCAGAAGTTTTAAAAGAACAATAAGATATGTTCGGATTCCTCTTGAGAGAGTAATTAAGAGCTCCTTGTCTCTGTGCTGTCATCTCTGCCAGAATTTGAGTTCATGCTGAGTATATTCCATTGAGTCAGCCATCACTCTCTCAGCAGTGGGATTGCTGTCCCACGCATTGGCATGTGAGGGAATGTCTGTCTTGCAGTAGCCATGGGCCTCTGCCAGATTTTGAAATCGAAGGGCCAGTGCTGGGAGCTTTTCAATTCTGAATTGGGGTTCCAATTTATAATAGCAGAGCCGGGGAGGCCAGTTGAATCTGTAGCCAACACAATGGTTTAAAAAAATAAATTTCCCTCCCTTTCCTTTCTTGAGGTACTTTATTACTTTAAAATATGAGCATCTCTGTCCATTGATCCTCTGGTGACTTTCTGCTGGATTCAAATTGTGGTTTCTTAGGTGAAAAGGTCAGCGTGTTATTCATTCTGCTGCACATCGATGGAGATTAACTGAAAGCAGTTCAGGACATGTGGACCTTGCCAGGCCCAGGATACCTGAAGGAAGTGTCTTTCTTTCCTGCCTAGCCTTCACTTCGTCAGCCATAGAAAGAGGATGCCCTGTCTGCTGGGAGTGGGGGAGGGTTTTCATTGGCAGTGTATTAACTGCTGCAAATCCATGGCCATGGGGTGCATAAGAGCCCTTGAGAATCAGGCATGTCACCTCTGTAACATCACCTGATTTAATGCTTTTCCTCAGGTCTTCAGTGTCTCAGGGGGCCTTTTTCCCCTGCAGCACTGATCTTTCAATGAGGTGCTAGTGTCTGTCCTGGGCAATAACAAGAAAAAACCATGAACTGTGAACAGCTCTTATTAGGGGTAAATGTCATTAATGCTTTTGTAGCCTTCTCTACAGTATGAATGCTCTTGTCAAAAGAGTGACTCACTGAAGCCTTCCCTTAAATCCTAGAACAGAGTTTCAGATGCGGAATTTTACATTTTAATTAAGCAAAGCCATTTCCCCCTTATGCTCGCTTTTTAAAAAAAAAATCAGCTATGCCTGCAGCCTTTGAACAGTCCTTTAAAATAAGGCTGAAAGAAATTGTTACTGGAAATTATTTTAAGGCCTTGAGAAACAGCTACCCTAAATCAAAGTTTTAGGTAGTTTTGGTGGTAACAGAGCACAAGCCTCTTTTAATTTGGCTGTTTTAGATGAACAGACCTATATGCTCATATAAAATGCATGTTTATATATGATAGGAGAAAACACTAGCATGTCAAGCTTATGAGTCTAAATTAACAAAATATTTAAAGCATCTAACATTTAAACAATGGCTTTATTTTCTGTGCATACACAGAATTGTTTCTGTGATCATTGATTTTCTATATGTAAATTTCTAATGTTATTTGAAGGAAAAAATTACTCCATCTCTTCTATTAGTCAGGCAGTAGTCCGGGTTGCAGCTTTGAATTGCAAAATTCAGTAAAAATAGTTACGTGGTAGATGACTGAGAGAAATAAAGTATTTTTTACCCTGGTATTAAGTTTTAATGAAGAAATTATAAACATTGTTAAAACATGAGAAATAAATCCAGAAAAGTTAGGGGAAAATTAGAAATAAAATTAATACTTAAAATATATAATTTAATATGCTTTTATTAGAGTATAATTTTTAAAATTTGTTCTTTTTCTCTTTTTAAAAGTACATTTTTGTTTTTTGCTTTTCTACTTTTCTTTCTGGTTTGTGAGACTGAAGATAATGGGTTCATTTAACAGATACATACTTAAGTGGTTTCTGTCTACAGGTGGTAATCAGGCGGCATGTTCCTGTTTGAGCTTTCAGTGGTGGAGGCTGATTTGGACCAAACCAAGGAGAACAATCAGTAGCTGCATTTTGTAGTGAATATATAAGCCAGATCTATAGCTAGGACATTAGCCAGGTATATGTAAATGGATTCTTTGGACATAATTCCAACTTGCTTGAAAGGTTAGTACTAAAAACAAACAACAAACAAAACAAACCTAAACCCCTGAATTAAGGCTTCCTCAGATCCATTGGTCAAACAAAAGTAGCTTTCAGCCCCACCCCTACTTTTTGAATTATGATATTTCTTTTCTTTTGATTTAATTAAATTTTACTGTTTGTTATGGAAATCTCCACCTATTTATTAAATTGTAGAAGTTAGCGACAAGGATTTATTTCCTGTCTATTACTTAACTTATAAGGGATTGGTAAAGTTCTCCTTTGGTGAGAATTCAAAGGTGACCCATTTGAGTTCAGGTAGGACCTTGTGTAGAAACCTCCTCGTATGAAGTCACTCACTCAGAAAAGGTGATCTCGGTGGAACTGCTTTTGCTGGTGCCACTTGGAGAGTAATTGAATCAATTAAATGGTGTATGTTTTACATTAAAGTGTACATTCATATAAAAACATAAGCTTTGGAAGTAGTCTGCATTCTGTGTGTTAGTTTTCTCTGCTCAGTGAATGGAATTTTAGTTCATCTGAACCTTATTTTGGGGGAAGTGCTTTGTGCATGTTCTTAGGAAAGTGACAGTGCCTGTAGGAGGTTCCTAAGGGAAGCATTCTCACTTTGGGGGACTGTGAGAAGAGACTTTAAATAGCCCCATCTGCCTCGCCTCTCGCTGTTTACCTTACACCTGGATCCAGACTGTTAATATAGAAACTATACTTTCTAAGGTTCACATTTTGGGATAACTTTGATGCCTAGAGAATGAAAACTATCAGAGATGTACAGTCAGACTTGATGAACGGCTTTCAAGGCAGCAGGTGGAGGAAGCTTTGGTATAATATATTCCCATATAAAAGAGCATCCAGGCTCTGAAAGGGGTGCACTGGAGGGAGCACCTCTTAGAGGGGCTTTGTCAAAAATGCTTTAGAGTTAGTTGGGTGTTCATTTATGATTTGTTCGTGAGAGGGTATCCCTTTGAAAGACCAAACAGCATCCTGAGGATGATGTGTTGTCTCCCAGACCAAAAGAGTGCCTGACAGTTTAAATGTCACAAATGTTTAGGGCATCCTTATACCATGGCCAAATGTCTTGTCATAAGTTTGGCTGCCATTATTTTATTCAGATTTTTTTTTTGTTATTAATTGCTGGGTTGTATTTCTTGATTCTAGATTGATTTCATGATTCTAGAAAGTCAAGATGACAGAATTTCAACTCCAGTGTTACATGGTAACAACATATGTTATTCCTCTCCAACATTCTTTCATTCCTGGTGTATCTACATGTTTTTACTCTCACCTTCACTTACCTGACTAGTGAAGGTTTGTGACAGTCATGTGTTTTCAGTTTTTTGAGTGAGTTTCAGGGAGTTGGAACATATTTATGTATGCACCTTTGTACTCTGTGTCTAATGGGTAGCACTGTAATTCAAATATGTTGTTTAAAATGGCATTCATCAAACTAAAGCATATTTTCCTGTGGAATAAATATATGAGTGCTATGAAGATCTTCCCCCATCTAAAGTATTTGAGAATCTAAGGGATAAGATCAACCTGAAACCTCTAAATGTATTTAAGGAATATTTTTCATTTAGAAAAAAATTCTGTGAAGTGTAACATGGTTTTTGATTTTATATGACTTACGAGTGCTATATAAATTAGTAAATTTGGTGGAGCCTAATATTAATAACGCTGTGTATGTACACATGCTTACACATTTACATCTTTTAGTAAAGAAGTTATACTAAGAAGTAATTATCTATGTTTAGTAGTTATGACATTGATGGACAAATAATTAACCTTTTAATTTTTAATTCTAATACAGTATAGAGCAGAAATTAAAATCTGACATAGAAAATGTTCACCAGATACTCTTTATTTGCTTACCAAATATATCTCTAAAAGAGTGAAAATACAAAGATTTATCTGAAAGATTAATGTTTTAAATTTTTTTTTAAACTAGAATTTAGTTTGACTTAGAATTTTGAGAAATGCTTATGAAATCTGGATAGAGCTTTATGTAACATGATGGACGGATACTGTGGGCAGGCTTTAACTGCAAGGCTGATGGGGAGAAGTAGCTTTGTATTTTGTCTTTATGAAGAGAAAATGAATTCAGAACCAAAGACTAGAAATACACACTTAAGTGTAGTGCAGCTTTGCATGCTCCAGCTCATTAGTGATCTGAAGGACTGAAGACAGGGATTTACAGAACTCCACAGCAACAAAGTGCACATGGGGCTATTGATAGCTGTTTATTGAATTTTATCATTTTTTTTCTTTTGTACAATCTTGGATGTCATGAAGAAAGTCTATAAACTGTACAGAACAGTCTGTTGAAAGCTTTAGGGAAGGGTTAGAAATGTGGCTGGCTGCAGGGCTCCAGCTTTACTGTCTTCATGGTAGAGCTTTGCTT
Organism: Rhynchomys soricoides; assembly: GCA_019843965.1. NCBI lineage: Eukaryota > Metazoa > Chordata > Mammalia > Rodentia > Muridae > Rhynchomys > Rhynchomys soricoides. The sequence continues at coordinate 11,382,113 of JADRCH010000076.1, read as the reverse complement.
CCTTGAAAGTTAATGCTTTCAAATGAATGTGTTAGTCCTGCAAAGTTCCATACAAAGTATCCAGGATATACTACTGGCTTAATCAGGGTAAGTTGGGCATCTATAATGAGTGGTCGTTGACCAGGGCTGGTTGGTCTAGGGCAGCTGAACTTACAGATTTGGGTGTCAAGTTGCTAATAGTTGTTGATTAGGGCATTGATGTATTTGGTTTAGCCATAGTTTGTTCAAATATGCATAGCTCTAGGGTTCTGAGTGTGCATGCCTTCTGAAGTGTCTGTTTTCTTCCTCGTTACTGTCATCCTATTGGTCAATCCAAGTCAAGTTGCAAAGACAAGAGTAAGAGTTGGTCTTAGAATACAGACATGGGGATGAGAGGACATGAAAGATTTTGGGTTAGTTCTGTAATAAGTGGTCATCCTAAAGCCTTGGGAAGCTTATTGGTAATTATGCATACAAGGAAATAACCTGTGCCACGATGTCTTGTTTGGTAGTTGTCGCTGTGTTTGAAGCAGAAATAGTACTCACGTTAGGAGTAATAGCAGGAACACAGTTGATGAAAGAGATACAAATTGCTCACAGTCAGAGTCCTGGGTTCAAGGTTGCGCACAAGGGAATCGAGACAACCTGAAAGGTTGTAGCTTAATTGTAGTTTCAGTAAGCTCCATCTACAAACTTCATAAAAGGACCCAGCATTATGCTGGGAACAAACAAGAAAGAATCTTCAAAGACACTTTTACGTACTTAGAATTCTTGTCTGTATTACAGTACCCGTCCCTCTCTGTTAAAACCTGCTTTCTAGCACAGGCTAGCCTCCAACTCATAATCTTCCTGCTTCCCCAGTGCTGGGACTGTAGACATATGCCACCATGAGCTAATATTTTCATTACGACATCAGCCTTAAAAATGGTGATTGAATTGCAATAAATGTTTCAGTTCACCTTCTAATAACACATGGGCAATTTAAATACATGAACAAAAGATCCCAAAGTTTGAATTTCCTCTTTTTATCTCTCAGAACTGATAAACAACCTCTATGGTTCTGAGGTTATTTTTCTTTTTTAGCATTTGGAAGTGTGTCAGTTTTGACTAAAGTTGAAAAACAAAATCATTTGACATTCCAAGTTTGCTGAGCTAGAGTATGTAACACTTTAATGCTTTCTTTGACATGGTAGTGCATGGTTAAGCATTTGCAAATTATGTGTGTTTTCAGAAGAAACCTCGTGCAGGTTATTGTGGAAATATATAAATGCTGTTGTCCTACTATGTGAGTAGGAAATTTGCTAGATCTCAGCTTCTTTGTACCACTTATTCATAAAAAGAAAACACTTTTTAAGTATGTGGCCTTACCTACAAAAGAAAATAAAGACACTTGGCAAAAACAGCTTACTGCATATTTGCTTCTGGAAGGAAGACGACAGGTACTTTATCATTTAACTAAATGATAGGCTACGTAAACTGCTGTATATAGTACATGGCAAAATAATTTTTTTTTTATAATGTGGTGTCTTAAGCAAGAAAGCATGAAGACAAACGTGAATAAGGAAGAAAAACCCTGTCGGCCATTTAGGAATGCCCTGCCCTTGGCTCTTTGTGATTAACAGTGATTGGATGTTGTAAGCCCAGAGAGAGTCAGGCACAGTGGTCACAGCTACATGTTTCATTCCTGCACTGCTACTGATTGAGTCTCTCCTCCATAGTCAGTTTCAGGAAGTTAGATCAAGGAAACCTGGCACTGGCAGAAAGGATTCACAGGGAGCACCCAATGAGCATCCTTCAGTAATACACATTTGCAGCGAGTAAAGGTTCTGCCTTAAATAGCACTTAGTTCATTGGACTTGGTTTGGAAGCACTTATTAATTCACTTGATGCTCACAAAGTATTCCTGTGTTAAGCAGACTTGAATGTTTCAGAAACATGTTTTAGAAGTCTGACTTTTTTTATAGTTACATTGAAACCATCTATATTGCTAGTAATAAGAACGTTTGTCTTAAAAGTTAAGTTTTAGACTGTTTCTCATTAATAAAATTCACTTCTATAAAAATTTGCCAGCTGCTATCAGCAGCCCTATAAAACATACATGTTTGACTCTGTAACGTTCACCCTTTTTTCTGTTTGTTGGCATTCGTAAGATTTCTGAGTGACTACCTAGTTAGCTTCATGTATTTCTTGTTTTAATCCGTGATGTACAAATAGCAGTGTTAAAAAATATAATGTTTAAGTTTATAGCTAGAAATTGTAGAAATGAAAATATGTATATAGCATATAATATATAATACCTAGTACATATTATATAATGTGTACACACATGCACACGTATATACACATATGCGCACACACACACACACACACACACACACACACTCAGATGTAGGTACAAAAGCATGACCATTCGTTTTGATTGTCGTTTCTACAACTGCGCTGTCTGTTTAACCAAAAGTGACTTCTCTCTACATTTTGTTGACACCCTATGAGCTGCCTTTCCCCTGTTGACTTTGGTTCAGAACTCTTTCACCCTTTCATGCTTAGCCTTCCTTCCTTTCACCATAGAACAATGTATAACTTTTTTTAAACAAAGATTTGATATGGTTAGGATTTACTAATTGGTGATAAACAGAACAATCTAGGCACAGACAAAAATAAAAACTGAAACCCCGTGTGTGTGAGACTTAATCTTGGTGTTTATTTGCAAAGGTTTTACAGAGTGTTTCTGTACAAGACACAGACCAGGTATTTCTTTTGTCATATCTAGTGTTTTTCATATCCAGATATCACACTCCATGTTATGTTTTACAAGACTTTATAAAGGTAAGTGATCCAAATAGAATATATAGTTATTTAATTATCTGTCATAGCAAAATTTATCTTTCTGTTCTCAAATGGGGAAAGATGGGATTATAAAATTCAAATGAATATGCATTTTCAAGTGAATCCTATGATCAGAAATGAGACAACCATCAGTTCCTCAGAAGAGACCTGGGTTGATTAAATAACATTGGTTAAATGCTTTCTTGGAGTCTTCCCAACAAGAAGGAACCTAGTTTGCAAGTTACTCGCTAATTTTTGTGAAAATGTTCAGTTGATCCAGCCCTTTGCTCTGAAGCTCTGTGAAGTTGGCATGAAAACCTCACTTAGTGTGAAGGCTGGCCTCAGTCGCACTGTGTGACCAAGGATGGCCTCAAACTTCTGGTCCTCCTCACACCTACTAATGCTGAGGCTACAGATTTGACACACCAATCGAGGCTTATATATGCTTCTATCTATACAAGTGCTTACAGCAAACTAGACTCAAACAGAAGTCAGTAACCTCAGAAGCACAGATAACTGTAACACAGTTAAGCAATTACAAGAGTCTTATGTATCTGTTGTTTTAAAATTATTTTGCTTACCAATTAAAAATTTAATAATGTCTCTGGATGCTCAGCTTATCGAATTCCTGGACATACCATAGGTATTTGTTATGGCTGGAATGGGCCAGCCCTGGTAGATCATGTGACAAGCCATTTCTCATTAGTGGAAGAAAAGGGACAAGGGGCTGTGGTCAGAGCCTACTCTAGATTGAGGCTTTATGTCTGCATAGACATTCTATTTCACTTCAAATTATTAAACACCACCTGGCCCTATAAATTTTGGTATTTATTAATATAAGGCCTTGGATAGGAATTAAATTCAGAATCTGTTATTGAAAGGGCAGAAGAATACTTCATATTTTTACATTTTTTAGATTGATTCTTATTTATTTATTTATTTATTTTTTTATGGTGGGGTCTGACGATATGGTTCAGGCCAACCTTAAACTCAGAATCATCTCACATCTGCCTTCATAGTGCTAGGATTATACTGCCTAGCACTATGGCTTTTTGTTTCTCTAATTTTTGGCTATTATGTGCCATTAAAAGCTGTTTATTTTGATGCCGTACTTAATAGATTTTATAGTTAATATCCCAAAGTGCAACTACAGTAGCAAGGATAAGCTATCTAGATTGTTTTAAGATGCTGTGTTAATAGGGTATGCATAACATCATGTAGTGTATAGCCATTACAAAAGAAAAAGTTATTTTTAAAATTGTTACTATACACTAGCAATTGAAAATAATGACATAGCATTAAATTGAAGAATGCTATGCTGCCAACCGGAGGGTTTTAGGTGTTTGTTCATGAACATGAGTGTGAGTGTGTGTGTGTGAGTGTGTGTGTGTGTGAGTGTGTGTGTGTGTGTGCATGCACGCATGTGCACGGTATAGGTGCTCATGGTATTATTTAGGGTCCAGTAAAGAATGTCAGATGTCCTGGTCAACCATTCTCTGTCATAGTCTCTTGTGACAAGGTCTCTCACTGAACTTGGAGCTAGACTAGCAGCCAGCAGACGCTGGCATCTTCCTGTCTCTCCTAACTCCAGCCCCAAACACAGTTGCAGGTGTGTGCACTGCCTGGCTTTCTACAAGGGGCTGGGTATTTAAACCCGGGGCCTTCTGTTTGCACAGCAAGTGTTCTGCCCCTTGTGGGCACAGCCATCTTCCCAGAGTCTTGATGTTTTTCTCAGAAGCTCCTCTTCTTTAAGAACAAAGGAAGTAAGCTTCTTGGTATGTAGCTATGACGGCTTATTGATGATACTATCTACATTTGAAAAAATCATGATAAGAATATATTTTTGTGGGGGGGACAATATAAAAGATCTTAAATTAATATAAGATTAATATAGATTAATATTAATCATAGATTAATATAACTGGGTTTAAAAATGCTGATGTGCATGGTTAGAAAGAAAATTGAACATATTTTGTATATAACCCTTTGAGTATTAATTCTGACCAGCTCTTAATGTAAATAATGTTTACTGTCATAAAATAAACACAGTGGAGTTTGCACCATATGTTTAATAATCATTTTGTAGCATGTTTTATTTGTTTGTTTTCACTGAAATGGAACCTAGAGCTAACTCTCTGAAGTTATGCTTGTATAAAAGGCAATTAAATTTGTACACTAACAACTTAGCTTCACAAACCAATGTCTCTAGACAGCTTTTGTTTAAAAAAAAATAATTTAAAGAATAACACTGCCCCCACTCCCAAGACACAGCCCCAAACAGAAATCCACTGCACTCCCCTGGTGCCAGTTTCTTGACTTTAACTATGTGAAGGAAAGAGTCCTTAGAGTGTACCAGAGGAGCGCCTAACCTCCACTAGCATGGGGAGTGTGTGGCTTAAGCAGCTGTGGAGTGGCCTTTGAAAATGAGGCTACTGTGGTCTCTTAGTTTGTTTTTGTTTTCTTTCCCATCCTGCTTGCAGGTGTTTGATATTGTCAGAAATAAAGGCTCCCTTTAAAACATTTAGGTAATTTTAAAAACTGTTATTATATTCATAATCACCATTTCTCTTGATCTCAGGGGAGGCTGGGTACCCTTGATTATCTTTAATAGAGCATATGAAACTGATAGTGCCAATGGGAGGTGGGTGGCAAGTCTTGTAATATGCCTGCCTCCCCCATCCCCGCCCACTTATTGCTAAACATGTCTCTTGGCAAAATGCAACAATGTCCATAATTATCAGGCACTATCAGCCCTTCTTACAGAGCGGCTTCTGTAGGACACCTGTCTGACTCTTGCTCTCTTCCTGTACCTTCTTGTGCCCTGGCTTGCTGGCTCGCCTCATGTCAGAGCAACAGGCTGCCATTAATGAATTCATATCTCTTGTCAAATTTACAGACACCCACATAGTTTACACCATAAGCCATGGGTGGCGGCACAACATCCACACAGTAGGCATTTAAAGTCCCTGTGTGAATGAATAAGCAAACTGAACACAGATGTTTTCCTGCCCTATGCTTACCATTCTTGTATATGGAATGCTTTTTCCACATTTGACAGATTTGCAAAGTACAATTTGGTGTTTTTGTGTAAAAGATACTCTTGATCACTGTCTCATCGTCTAGATCGAGGAAACAGCAGGATCCCCATTAACTTTCACAATGTAGAGTAATTTTGCTGAATAAGAAACCATAGAGAAAAGAAAGTGAGTTCTACCATTTTTTTTTCTCAAAAATATAGCAATAGAGAAAAGAATTTCTCACTAATATTTATTGTGGCAAAAACCTGGGGGTGAAACTCATATTCAGTTACAATGATTACTGAGAATTTTGTTAAAGTGGGGGCGGGAGTGTGTGAATCATGAATGCCCTTCAGTGGTACATGTGAGTGCAGATAATCGACCCCAGCAATGGCCCTTTAAAACTGTGCATTTGAGGATGAGATCAAAGAATACAAGCTTAGGGATTTTTAATGAATCAGTTGTAAGAGACTTGAGAAGATTGGTGTAAGAATGTACACTTTTGTTTCTTAGAGGCTTTGGGACTTCATTTGGGAATATTATACTCAGAAGTTAACACCTAAAGATAGATAGAAATTTTTATTTTACAATTATTAGTTTTATATTTATACAGATTAGAGTAACCCATCTTCTTTAATATATGCCATAAAGATTGCAGTATGATACAACCTGAATCTATATTAAGGTATATAAACTTACTTTAAAGTTTGTGTTTTTATTTTTGTCTATAAAAATAACACAAGATTAAGATAGGAATTCAAGTGATATTGTAACATACAGAAAAAAACTGTCTCTAGTCCCTTCCTGTAGAGAATTTCTCACCGTTTTCATAAAGTGGTATACAGTCCTCCACTTATTTTTAATTATTTATAGTACTAATTATTTCTTGTTATGAATTTTAATTAATGGTTTCATTCAATGTGTATATACATAAACATATATATGCATACAGTCTATTATCTGACATTTTCATGATTTGTCATAAAGTTTGTATTGTACCCCAAAAGTAGTTCCACACCCTAAATATTCATACGGAATTTCTGGAAACAGTGAATATAGCCTTGTTAGGAAAAGGGGCCTTTGCAAATACAAGGCTAAGACTCTCAGAGGAGAGAATCTGGGGGTCTCTGGATGGTGCCTAAACTCTCTTTTATATCCTTATAAGAAAGATAGAAGCTAGAGACAGACTCACACACAAGGCCTACTTAGAGGGGAAGATGGTGCCAAGAGTGAGGACAGAGGATGGAGTGATGTACCTCATGCCACACGAGCCTGTTGGTGGCTCATCCAAGAACCTCCAAAGAGAGTACAACCGTGCTGACATCTGACATGGACTCCAAGCCTCCAGAACTAGAAATGAATAAACTTCTATTGTTTGTACCTACTGAAGTTGTTGTTATTTGATCCAGCAGTCCTAGGAAGTAGCTATAGCCCTCATGTTGGTGTGTAGAGATCTTATCTATTATATGTAACTCACAGAATTGACATTATGTGGATGTACTATAATTTAGTTAACTAATCCTTTATTTAAAGTTAATTTATTTTCAATGTTTTAGCTTTGCAAATGTTGTTTCAGGAAGAGTGTGCATGTGTAACTGGCATGTTTATATAGAATCATTGTCTAGATATAAAATGCCACATCTGTTCTGGGTACTTAGCCATGTTTTGAGTAAGTATCCATACACATGGATATCTCTACCATGTAGTTGTTTGAGTACTTATCTCATGTACAGACACTTTCGTTGATTTCTTGAATATACTTACCAGAATAGCCTATAATTTTTTGTGTGAATATTTTTTTCTTTCCTTTTTGTGAAAATTAGGGAATTGTATATACAGTTTGTCTCCACAACTCCTTGCCTTTTCCCCTTAACAGTGATTCATGGCAAAGGGGACAAATGGCTATCCTTCTGTTCTATTGAGGCTGTCTTGCGTGTTCTCTTTTTCCATTAACAATATTTAATTTTTGTTTACTAAAATTAGAGTCATTCTTTAAACTCACTTTTTGTCAAATTTCCCATTATTTAAATAGCTCTCCTTTTGTGTTGGTAATAATATATATGATTATGGATAATCTATTGATAGAGGTTTTAAACATAACTATGTGATGAGCATCTTTCTTCCCTTGAGACTTTTTAACTCAGTGTAGATTGAGTTTTCAGACATTGAGTTAAGAACTTTTAGTTCCTGTTTCCCTATGTCCTTTGAGTTTTTCATTTCCTTAAACACATGGTTCTCTTGTCTCTTACTAGGTAGAGTTTATAGTTCAGAGTTGTCACAGAGTAGCACACCAAAGTGACAGGTGTCAATTTTGCCTAGATGTAAAATTCATCAAAGAGTCATAATTATTCCAGAATCGTTTAGACCCAGCTTTCTGGTTTTCTTTTTCCTATCTTCCCATTTTGCCATTCCTACAAGACAACTCTTCTGTCTCCCTCATTCCCAAGTCCAGTTCACTCTTGATAATACAAGATGCATTTGGCATCTGTTCTGTTGTTAAAGCCCTCAGGAAAAATTACAAAGCTGTTCTTGCAAATTCATCATTATTACTCAGAAACGTAATTCACCATACGGTTATCTCAGCCTTCCTACCCTTTATACCTGAGCTCTGGGATGACATTGCCTTCTTTGGTGAGGCCTCGTTACAGCATCTCATCTCTCCCACCTTAATTTGTAGCGAAGCATTGCATTTGGGTGACAGGCAGTTGTTCGTGCTTGAATAACTCAGGATTTGAATTCTACAGTTTGTGGCATCCATGTAATGCTTAGCAGTAGGTACAGCTGTTAACTATTCGCTTATAAATAATCTTTTCCTCTTCTCAACTTGTCTCCCAGGTAGTGTACCTGTCACCATTAATAACTCTTCTGCAGTTCCCTGGGGATTTGATCCATCAGTTGTCATTCACAGAGGAACTGTGTTCTGGCTTGCTATTGAAGTTTATGCAGGTTTCTTCAGCTCTTTAGTCACTTCAGCAGCCATACACTATGGGAAGTTGTATTGATGGGCTTCACACATGGTGCTAAATGCCTTATCACATACTTTGAGGAATGTGGCACTGTATGTTTAAGTCTTATATGATATGACTTGCCATTAGGTCTCAGAGAAGATCTATCAATACAGGGACAAGTATGGTAAAGATGACCCACAACAGATATAGCTTTTGTAGCTTTTCAGTGCTATGCCTGCTCCAAATTATCATGGTGTATTATCATCCCCTGATGCTTGCAAACTTAGAGTGCCTCCAGTTGGTTTAGCTAGTGGACCCATGGAGTATGGTGTTCTGCCTGTATCTAAAGCCTTAGGTGACTGATTCAGAGGGTCTTCAAGTGGTTTAGTATCCTGTGGTTCTCCATGCAGATGTGTGCTGGCTTGCTTGCATGGTCTCTTCTTCAGGCATTTAATTGCTACATGTCTGTAGGTCTTCATTTAGCTATCTTTTTCAGATAACTCTTTCTATTTAGCTTTGGAAGTGTTGTCTGAAGTGCCTAGATGATCAGTTTTATTTATCTCTTACCCTCTTTGATAATTGCCTTTTACCTTTGTCCCCTGTTGGATTGCTATGATCATTGATGTGTGAGCCATAGTGTTACTATACCCACATTCTAATCACATATTAGAGCCTCAATAAATTTATGTGAAGAGTGAGAGTATTACTATTTCCATTGACATACATAGTTATTATCTATGAGAAGTGAAACAGTAAATTATAGGCACACATTGTTTTTCATACACTGTGCTCTGATCAAAGGTGCAGGCAGGAGAAGACCTCCATGCTTACTGCCCTTTCATCCAGTGAGGAACGTACATTTCCTTGATTTGTCTTAACATTAGGATTTCTCCAAATGGCTTGGGAAATGGTAGAGAATAAGATATTCTGATGCAAATGAAAAATGAGATAATTAAACTATCTGGCAAGTAATCCCAGTGTTTGTGAATGTAGACCATGCTTGAGTAATGAACCCTCAAAGGAGCTGAGTCAGTTATGCATGGTACTGGTATGGTTTTCATTTGGAAATGGAACAGCTCTTCAAGTAATCTTTATATTTTCATTTTAGTGTGTAAAATAAATAAGAAAATTATCAAATTTCCAGTACCAAGAAAATGCCATAATCCCCCACCACGCATTTCTACATATTTTGTATACAGATGTATATGTATTTATCTGAGAAGACAAAACAATGAAATATAAATTTTGAGAAAGTTCAATAACAAACAAACTCATACTGATGTATTTGTATCATACAGCTGTTTCGGGAAATATTAAAAAGAAGCATGTTCCCACACTAAGCCTTGGTTCTCTTAGCCAGGCTGGCCAGCCATGTACTGGCGGGTGCTCTGACTCAGAGCTCCATGATCTTTCCATGCAGCTCACTAGGTTCCCACTGATGGGTCACTACCACACCAGCCCCATGCTTCAATACCCCCATGGCCTCTGTGGTGCACATCAGGCAACCCCAGACTTTGCTGCTGTACCTTTCTCTCTGGAACCGATGAGCTGCTGCATGAAGGAAAACACAACTCAAACTTAGCTCAGAAACAGTAGTAACTCAATCTCTGGGTGCAACAACTAAAGCCTAATCTTGTAAGCCTAATCAAAATCTGATTCCTCTGGTGGCGAATCTTTGCAGATCCACCATATCAGGAGAGTCTAGTAGCTACATCTTACCTATCTGCTTTCCCCATTCCAATAGGACCTCTATCTCTCTTCCACCCTCCAATCTGGAAGTCTCTCCTATGCACCCAGTGATTGGCTCCTTTATTCATTAGGGGATTGGTTCACAAGAAGTCACAGTTGTAACTCACTCCTTGTCTGAAGCTCCTCCCAAGAGGGCAGAATTAGCATCAAATTACAAACAGCCCCAGGACTATCCACAACATACAGCTGTATGCCTCTGTAACTATAGTTACTAGCCAGTAGAATAATGGAGATACTAGCATTTAACCAGAAATTCGAGAATAGATTTTTTTTTCTGTAGGAAAGATATTTTAAGGTTAAAACTATTTTAAAAAGTAATATATGATTTGGTTTAAAAGTTACATACAAGACTATAGCTAATATAAATCAAATATTGGTATGCTAATTGCCCTTCCATTTGTTTGGTAGAAATGATATGGTAGCATATAGTGAGCATTATGTACTTTTCAGGTTTCCCTCAATGGTATATGTTGCAAAACATTTTCTTATTAATAGAAAGAGGTACCTTGTTCTGTTCTTACATTTACATTGCAGAAATGTAGAATAGTTTACATATAGAATTAATTAATGTAGAATTAATTAATTTTAAATATTGTAATATGATTCCATAATTTCCTCCATTCCTTTTCTCCCTCCAAATCCTCCCGTATAACCCTCCTTGCTCTTTTCCAAATTTATGGCCTCCTGTTACATTAATTGTTGCTACATACATATATTCCTAAATACAAACGCACAGCCTGCTAAGTCTGTATAATGTTACTTGTCTGTATCTTTCCAAGGCTGTTCATTTGGTATTGGATAGCCAATGGTGTGCGCTTTCCTGGAGAAGACTAATTTTCTCTCTTTCAACATTCCTCTGTTGCCTGTAGTTCTTTTTGTAGATTGAAGCCTCCTTGGCTTTCCCCATCCACCATGGCATATCTATTGATGTTGTTTCTTGTTCAGCTCAGGTTTAAGCAGTCATGTTGGTGAGACTTTATGGATGTAGCTTCTGACATTCCTAGGACACACAATCTCACAGCAAATTCTCTGTGTCTCTGGCTCTTTCATCCCCTCTTTCAGTGACCCCTGAAACTTAGGTACAGGCGTGTTTTGTAGATGTATCCACTGGGACTGGGCTCCACACCTGCATTTGGTTGTAGTTTTCTGTAATGATCTCCTGTTGCTAAAGGAAGTTTCCTTGATCTTAATTATAAGATTTACTTTTTAATATGATCATCATATGCATTTGTGTTTACACTTTCTCAAAATGTCTTTTTGAGTTTTCATACATTTTTAGCTTCAATACAAATCCTTTTTAATTTGTGTTTCAAAACTCTTTATATCTTATGGAAATGTCATATTAGTATGAGTCTTGCAAATATTCTTAATTGTTTTTTTGTTTGATTTTTGACTTGATTTAAAGTAATTTAAGTGGTTTTATTAACTCTTGAGTGACATCTGATCCTTGAACCTGGCTTAGAAAGATCTTTAAATCTATAAGAGAATTCTTGGTTTATGTTGTTTCATTTTTGCTTTGATTCTCCTCTTTACAGGCATGGGCATGGAACTCACCCTTGAGTTGGCTAAGCCTGCATTGGAACCTCCAGCACTTTTGCTGGTTTTCTATTTTATTTGTATTCAGTGAGCTTAAACTCATACATAAAGTTTTTATCCAGGATATTTATGTTTCTTAAAGCACCAAAGCATATTTTATAAGGCTTATAATTAAATTTTCTTATTCGTCCAGTAAATTTTAGAAGCACTGGATTATTTTAAATAGGTAAAACTTTGTCAAAAGATTATTACATATAAAAGATCAAATTTTTAATTAGCAAATTATTTAATGTCAATATTTAATACATTTTAGGTAGAGTAGTGAATGAATATTTAGAATAAGAAATCATTGAAGGAAAAAATCTTAAAATACTAGAACCACAGAGATTAAGGGTTTTTTTCTTCATAAATCTCCTTAAGGAATACATCAACGATGCTTGGCTTTTCCATGGATGTCCCACAACCTCCCAGGACTTCCAAGGGCCAAGGCAATGAGGGATCAAGGCTACAGCATCATCAGCCTCTGGAAGAGTCATTTCTGAGTGTGTCTTTACTATGGTTTCCTCAGTCATTTACACTGTAGTCATTGGTCCCAGAATTGACAGCCTTAGGGTCACCAAGAAGCTCTGTTCCTACTGACTTCTTCATTGTTTTGTTGAACGTTGGGGCCATTGCCATATCACATCTCTTGCCATGTATGGTTCTCATCTCAGGATACAGATGAAAATAGAAACCAGGAAGCAACTTCAGAGCATAATGCCACAGGTAAAGGTAAACTCTTTCAGGTTGTCAAATTGTACAGTAGTGGCAAGATCGTTATTATATTTCTTGTATTCTTTTGATCAAAAGTACTATTCCTGTCCTTTGAAAGGAGTTCAGTAGGGTCTATTTTCAGGCACTGTTTTCATGGGTTACTTTAATCTTCATCCTTCCTCTCTCCCCTTCCTGTACTGTAGTTCTGCACAGAGCTCCTCTCACAGAGAGGCCCAAGAGATGAAAGTCAATACCTGTGTTGTGGTGTTCCACATTTCTTCTTTACTTTCCCCAGTTCCGCAGTCAGGGGATCAATACAGTAAAGACCTAAGATCCAGTAGGAATGGCCTCCTTCATGAGGGGCTTACTCTTTCCTGTTTTAGGTTGGATGGTGACTTTACCCTTTCCTGGGAAGCTAAGAGTTAAAAGAAAAATGATGGCTTTGAGCTTTAGCATTTTTCAGTTTCTCCAAAGGAGACTATAAAGGACATGTGGAGCAGGTCCAAGCCAGTGGATATTTAAGAGAAAGGGGAGATTAGCTGAAGAATGTTCTTGTGTGACTTAGTTACCTTTCTGTTGCATGAAATGGGTCGAAAGGGGAATACATGTTGTGCTTTATAGTTTTTAACACTAAAACTCTTTTTGAAAAAACCAAAAGCCTTAAAAAACATAAAATGACCTTTAGGTCTATTGGCTCCCACGGTTCGGTTCAGTTTATCAGCTCTCTGCCACACCCTCCCCCATCCCTGTAAAAAACCCAGAGTGAAGTGTGAAAAGCATCAGAAAGTCTCCTCTCTGCCAGTTCAGCCTTTTAGTCGCTTGCCAGCACCTTCATCTCTTCATATGTTTCTAGCTAAGGTCTAACATGGAACAAAAACCCGACAGCAATGGAGACCAGATGCTGGTATTTCTTCTCTGTCACTTGGCTGCTGAGCAGATGGAATTTATATCAATCGGGCATGCTAGGAGGAAGAGGCCGTGGCAGCCAACATGTGGAACTGGGGCTGAGTGACATTTCTGCTAATGTTTTGTCCTTGTAGAACATTATGCTTCTTCTTTGCTTATGAGCTGTGGTTTTCCTGACTCAGACGAGCTTCCAGCTCCAGCTGGAATGGCTGTCGCTCTCCCCACCCCACCCCCCTTTTTTTTAGAGATTGCTGGGAGCTATGGCGGAGTAGTGGGGCCTGCACAATGGAGCTCTTTATTAAAATACCTGACATCTGCATGCAATGCACCAAAGGCTTCTTTGCTTGAGCAGAGGAATGCGTTGGGCCTTACTAGAGTCACTTTTTGTCTACCGCCCCGCAGTTGTTTGATTTATATAATGAGCAAATGCCTCTGGAAAAAGAAGACACTGGACATGTTGTTGGAGGAAGAGAACTTTTAAATTTTTTCCAAGAACATTGTCACAGACAAGCCTAATGCTCATACAAAAATATGAGTATTTAAAAGCAATTACAGTTGTAATGTGGAGTCCTTACTATGATTTGTTGAAGTGTCTTGCTTTTTCCCCCTTCAAGATAAAATCGGAAAATTCATAAACCCAATATAACACATTAAAGAATTTGAGTGTTATTAATTATTGCTAGTGGGAAATGCCGTTTTAAAGAAATTTGATGTTACAAAGAATGTCTAGGAGAAAAGTATAAATTTATGTTAAAGAAAGAATGAAAACATGTGCACCAGAGAAAGAGCAGTTGTTGGTAAGTTTGTAATTGTAGTCCCTGCCAGCAGAAAAGCACATTATCCTTTTGTGCGGTTGGAATAAATGTGGACACACTGTTCTGGCTTTTTCTCTTGTGACGTAAACCTTTCACATCTTACCTGCTCGTGGCAATTAATAAGGGAGAGCTGCTGTGCTGATAGATCCTTCTGTAAAGCACTGGAGTGATCCTGAAATCGCTTCTTACCTTGTGAATCTGTAACTATGCTCCTCCCTATTTCTATCCAGACCTCTCGTTTCTGGTGTTGTTAGGTTACAGAGAAATTCAAAGAAGGAAAGTAGAAAGAAATAGCAAGGCACTTCTGCTGCTTTTCTCCTTTTTTCAAGAACAGCTTCGCCAGGCAGTGGTGGCTCACGCCTTTAATCCCAGCACTCAGGAGGCAGAGGCAGGTGGATTTCTGAGTTCGAGGCCAGCTGGTCTACAGAGTGAGTTCCAGGACAGCCAGGGCTACACAGAGAAACCCGTCTCGAACCCCCCCCCCCCCAAAAAAAGAACAGCTTTTGCAGATGCCTTTCATGGTCCCAAACATGCATGTATCCTGGCTGGATATGTCCTGTGAGTCGTCTAGAAAACTCCAAGGCAGCTTGGCCGTTTCTTAATCTTCAAGAATCTTGAATTCTCTCCTGTTGGTGCCTTTTTTGCTTGTTGTTTTTGGCAGTTGTTCAGGTGTAGGACTTCCTAATGACTCCTACTCACTGGGACAGGGATGAGCCCTACAGCTAACTAGAGAGGGGCTGTGATACAATGCTCATATGTCTAGAAAAAGTCTCAACTCGGTCTTTCTTGGAGAAAATTATTTGAAAGTAATTATTTGAACCTGTGTTTTTCCTTGCTATTTTCCTGGCCATGCCATATAGTGGACACTGTATTGCTTGCCTGTAATATTGTTTAATAGTGTACTGTAAGAAGTCACTTGTATAGTTTACGTATTTTCGGTAAATCCAGAGTCACAGCATGGTATTCTTCAATTTAACCACCTACAGAGCTTTAACTGTCATATGAGCCACATGCCTTCACAGCATGGGATGACCAACTTGCTCTAGACTCAAAGTCCTCATGGGCTTCCTAAAACCCCTATGTATGAGTACCTTCGCAGGGGCGGGGGCAGGAGGGGAGCAGACATCGTTCTACAGAAGTAGGTTATGAAGGCCGAAAGTTGTAAGACCTCCCCAAGGAAGACTCAAGGAGGGTTGTTTGACTTGGTCCTTGGACCTTTGTCCTTGATGTATTTCATCCCAGAAACTGTGGCACCAGCCCCTACCAGTTATAAATAAATATTGACTGTCTCATGAATGCTCTCCTTCGTCGTACACCAAGATGAGGTGCCTTTAGCTCCATGTGGAAGGCGTCCTGCTCCCTGTCTAATACTGAGTATTTCCCTTCTGTACAGCTGAGAAGATAATTATGATAGCATCTACCTAGCAAAAGAATGGGGTGGGTGTTTAGTAGAGATGGGTTGGGGACAGTGGCAGCTAAGTACCTGATCCATTGCAAATGTTCCACAGTAGTAGTTACTGTTGCCGTCATATGCTGAAGCATGGCAGTCGTGGCTGGCCTTCTGATTTCCAGCAGTTCCAGGTCTGTCTTAAACCTGTGCTGGCTCTGGAGAGCAGCTGTTTGCACTAACGCTCAATACCCGTTATAAATCTCTCCCAGTAGGAGCATTACCTGCTCCAATTCTGAGGGACACCAGCTTCTTGTCTTTGGGTGTTTGAGTCCTAAGAGGAAGTGGGTTTGGAAATGTATCGACTCAGACTAATTGGGGCAAAATTCAAACCAGCTAGGAGGAGCAGGTTCCTGTGTTCTAACCTCACTGGTTGTTCGTCTTTGAGTGGGGATGTTCCTCTTTCTAGCTGTAGATAAAATTCTTTCCTAAAGAATGAATCCCAGCAACTCTCAATCTTCTTCATTGGTGGCAGAAGGCAATGGCATTTATTATACAAGTGTAGATGAGACCCCTGAGGACAACGAGTATAAGAGCTACTTTTTGCTTCTTCTAATGACTCTTGAGAAAGTAGGTCAGTGAGGGAGCATTTATCCGAGTTGAAAGAACTTTGGAGTAAAGCTTTTGCTGGTGTCTCTTTAAAATAATCTAATAATTCTGGCCAGCATTCCCTTTCTCAACACAAGGATATCCTAATAATGTGTCTATGTTTCTGCTTTTGCTTTTGTGTTCTTGCTTGACCCAGCAAATTATGTGATAAAACATTTATTTTCTGGTTTTATTAAGATACGATGTCTGTAACTTTATATCCAAAATCTCGAGTAACAGAGATTTTAGAGCAATCAAATAAATGCTAGCAAAAATTAGTAGCCAGGTGTGAGGCACACACTTGGAATCAAGCCTCTCATGGGGGTGAAGGTACCTGGGCTACACAGGGAGACTCTGTCTTTAAAAACAAAAGCAAAGACATGCTTTCCCCTTGAAACTTTTGTTTCCACTGTTCTTTAGTAAAGAATCCATGCTGCCCAGATGTACATCAGATAGAAAGTGAATACACAGTACAGATGTCATTCCTCCAAGACCTCACTCTCAGGAAGTGAGCTGGTGCACTCTGGCCATTTGTTGGGTTCCTTCCATACTAGAAAGTGTTTTAAAGAATTTGATAGAAATCTCAACCTGAATTATTTGTGCCAAGTGTTATTTTCACTTGGTCTACAAATTACATAGTTATCTGGTACATTGTTCACTTTTTAAAATTTAAATGTAATTTCTATGTCCTCCTTTTGAAAATAGGACAGAGAAAACTTTACATGCCTTTAGCAAGCCTGCTTTTATAAACACCCAACCTTTACTGTCCAGTGAAAATGAAATAAAGAATTTTTCTTTTCATTTCTAAGATTTGCAAAAAGGAAACAAATGAGTGAACTTCCTGCTATTCTAACTGAGATTCTTTGACTCTCAGGACACCAAGAGAGATGTGTAAAATGAAATCTCCTCTCTCCTTTTCCTCTCCCTTCCCCTTACATGATAGAAATTAATTCGTCAGTGTAAATTCATGCATACAGAAGTTACTCTCCCCTCACCCTCTCCTTTCTGCCAGGTAAGCAGTACAATTTAAAGCATTCATGTGATTACAAAGGGCTAACATTTTTGGCAGAGCTGTTCTTAATATATCATGAAAACCTTAGCGGAGTGTGCGTGGTAAGGTATATACTGCAGTAAATGCCAGTATTTTAGTGTCTGTTAGCCTATCTTTGCCTTTCATTTTGCTAAGATTGACTAACATTTAATTGCCTTGGCTATGTTAAAAAACAAAAGAAACAAATAAACAAACAAACCAAAAAACAAAACAAAAAGCTTACCCTATAGGGATTTGCCAACTTTTGGGGATTTTCAGCTGTGAACCCAGCCAAGTTGCCCATTTCCAATCAAGTACTTCACTTCTTGACACAGGGAACATTATACACAACACTAAATAACCCTCAATAAACGTGGCTCTTATGGAAATCTAAAAACATCACTGTTGCAATAGGAGAATGTTGCTCATTTGCACAACCTCCTTCCATTTAGAGCCACAGACACAGCAGTATCCAGCTCCTTGGCCTCATCTGGATATTGTTAAGTAAGCAACGGCTGCTGCTGCCTGGAGCCATTTGTAGAGATTCTTTACACATTAGCTGTGTCACAGTGCAGCTGACCAGTGCAGGGCTAATTTGCTATTTTTCCCCACAGAATCGAAGAAAATGTCCAATTATCATTTACCTCCTTTAGATTCACCTGATTAATTTATTGCATTTGGAATATGTTTTATAAATGGTGAATTTACCTGAAGAAAATTAACATTTTTTAAAACTATTGAAGTCGTTACATCTTATTGCCCTTCTTTTTAAAGGTAAAGTTATAAATTAGTAACTAGTTCCTTACTAGCCATAATGAAGAGAATTTAAAATTTCTTCATGTAAGGATTAAAAGAGGAGACGCAGCAGTGCACAGAGTTAAACAATTCTGTCTGTTTACCCCCTTGTGTACATTAGGAAACACTGGCTGTTGAATGGAAATGAAGAGCCAACCGTTGAGTTCCCATCCTGGTTATTCAGGGTGGATTATAATTTGGACTTTAGTAATAAAATTTTAAATACGGTCTGATATTTTAGATTTTACATATCTATTATCCATGATAAACTTACTGTTTTAGAAGATGTGTGAGTGTGTTAAGATTTTTTTAATTCTATAGTTGTTGGCCATCTTAGCATCTAACTTGCAAAAGCAGTTCACAGTACAGATACCAGACCTGGCATCTGAAGGGCATTGCCTGTCCCAGCAGAGGTCCTGATAGGATTTTTTAGAATCAAAGAGGGAGAAGGAGATTGAGACTCCACCAAGAAAAACACAAAGAAAATGTATGTTAATGTGGCTGAATATTCATGGGAACCCTGTGGCCTGGGGCTGCAAGCACAGTCAGGCCTGTGTTCAGCAGGCCACCCCAAGGCAAGGGGCAGAAGGCACTCGCCAGTGGTCCAGCACAAGTAGTGTTGTCTTTGAAAAGTTTTCCTCTTCCCTTGAATCAGCTACAGTCTTTTACTTAAGGTCATTACAGTTTGCAGTCTTTGGCAGAAGGCGTCTTCCTTTTTTGGTAGTGGCATTCTGACTTTTTCCCCCTTTGGAAGTGTTTTTCTCCTCAACCTGCCATTAGCTTCTAAACCTGTTTTATGTTATCATTGTCAGATGCTCTTCCCTTAGTGTGCTAGAATAAAAAGTGATGAGATATGTCTCTGTGTATCTATGGATAGATATATAGATATGCACACATATATGAAATTTTTTAAAGCATAGAACTGTAAGGCATATGGTTATGATTTGAGAATGTCAAGCTTGATTTTTTTTTCAAGCCTTTTTTTTTTTAAAAAAAATATCTGTACCTTTTTCTCTGGGCAGTGAACTCACTGCAGAGACATCAAAGAGAACGTGTACTGGATCAAGGTGGTTCATCTTTTTTTTCTTACCACATCATTGCCAGCTGTGGTGTTTATGATTAGAGGCAGACGGTCCAGACACCTTAGAGTCCTCACTAAGCGTCAGATCTTTAACAGGATCCATCCCAACTGAGTGACACTAAACAGCCAGCCAGAGGGGAGTTGATGGGATAGAATGAAGGTGTGTGTGTGTGTGTGTGTGTGTGTGTGTGTGTGTGTGTGTGTGTG
>JADRCH010000076.1:11194939-11361011 GCA_019843965.1 Rhynchomys soricoides | reverse complement strand
TAAGCACCTCATCATCCAGCTTGTATATTTCAGAATTTATCTTATATAAAGAAAGTTATTTCCATGTTATGCCAGTTCAGTTTTTCTCCAGGCAAATCTACTCAGTAATTGGTGGGTATTTGTCTATGATAAAAAAATAATTCTATGTTTTCACATATAATATTCTTAATAGTTTTATTTTAATAGAAACTCTTAGAACATCAAGGTTTTATAATGTACTTAAACTTTGCATTTGCCCATGTACTAGCATTGTAAATAAACGTATGAAGCAAAACAACAAAGTAGTTTTATTGGGTGTACCTTTGTCATCATGTAGCAGGTTGGTTCATTCAGTTGTTTATGTAATTACATCATTGCCCAGGTTCTATTTTATTGTTGTTTTGACCTTTATTGGTCTTCATGAATACACTGTGTCAGCATCATCCCACTTTACAGGTTATGAAACTGAGGCAAAAAAATATCTTCTTAGTTTTATTACACATTGTTGGCATACATTTATTCATGATGCTTTACTGATCACACGGACCACTTTAAAACCTTCCTGGTATGTATGGATCAACTCTTAATGAAAGAAAGTCATGAATTGGGAAAGGAGCAAGGAAGGCTATATGGCTGGGGGGCATCAAATGATGTATAATTATAACCTCAAAACATTTAAGAAAAAAAATGTTTTTAAGTTGTACAGTTTCTTTTACCAAATGTTGAAGTGTCAGAGTTTTACACTGCTTAGTTCTGTTTGAGAGCATAAAGATTATTTCAATAATCTGGTGTTCAAATACCTTGGCAGAATTTCATTTTCTTAGTTCTTCAAGGGAGGCAGAAATATGGATATTGAGGGGGGATATGAATGTCAAATCTTCTTCGTGAAAAGGTGTCCATACTTGTGCATACACACATGTATAAGCACATCACTAGATGGATTTAAACAGAAATGGGAGTTAGTCTTTGCTTCTGTTAGCATCAATATCTTAAATATCCAGTGTGATTTTTGCGGCAAGTACTTTTGGTGGAATTTGAATTGAACTCTGGAATGTATGACTGACTGTGTGACATGGACACAGGAACACATAGGCTTCCTGGTGGGAGACTTGTGCTGATGCCAATGAGGTGGCATTGGTGTATACTGTCATACACTATGGGCTCAGATACCTCTGTTTACGTTATCAGGAGAAGGACTTGGGTTTTCTGGTGATGGGGTTTGGTTGAAAGCAAATCTAGTGCACCCTCCATTAGCATTTTTGAAAATACTTTTTTCTTAAATGAAAGGACTAAAACTTCCCAGTGTTGCCTTCATTGTTTTTTGTTTGTGTGTGTGTAGTTTTGGGGTTTTTTGTTTGTTTGTTTGTTTGGTTGGTTGTTTTTTTTGTGATGGATAGTTCTAGACAGGCATAGGTCTGGAAGAAAGTATGATAATATTAGGTCATGAAAAAAGTCTAATAGCCATTCCCCAAATTAAAGACAAAGCAAAGCTTGAGAGGGTAAGTGAAACCTGTAGCTCTGTCACTTTCCCATCAAATGTGACATCTGGCAGCAAATCACCTAGGATTTTATCCGTTAGTCATTCATAAAATTTGATAATATTTGTAGGTCAGTGTGTTTACCTGGAACTTCCCCTGCATACTCTCTAATCTGCAATGTTCATTTGGGGAAGAGAAGATTAATTTTAAAAAATCTGTGATGTTTTAACACTTATCGATTTTTGATCTAGGATAAAAAGAAATTAACCAAGTTGTAGTCTTTGTATTTAGAGAGCTGGTGCAAACATCTCATTCCTAGCTCTACAGGTAGAGTGTCGTCCTTGTTTAGTGGTTGATACACTAAATATTAGCATTAATACAAGAAGAAAGGAGCATCAAAGGATGTTAGAGCCCTCTAAGCTTCCTGCCTTTTATTACCTAACTTTAATTTTCTAATGGTGGTGCTAAATGGACCTCCTTGCTCTCTTTATCAAAAGGAAATTCTCCTTCTTGGTAGCTGCACCTCTAGGCAAAGGACCAAAAAGACAGAAAAGAAACCAGGATGAAGGCCTAGAAGGAGGCCTCTACCCAGTAAGGAAGTTGTATGTTTTTCTTATGTAAAGATGATTGATGATCTGTGGAAAATAAAGGTGGGCATTAAGGCAGCTTTCCTTAAGACAGCTTGAGTGAGTGTGTGGCCAGAACTTTCCTGATTAACAAAGGTCTCCCTGACCTTGGCAGTGACTCACAGCCTCACAGGGATGAATTGTTCCTGAACAGTTCCTTCAACATCAGAAGCACAAACAGGTCTTTTTAGCCATTTGTTAGATACCAGTGGAGAAAATGGTCTAAACTACTTAAGACCTGAAAACAGAAGAGAATATTAGAATCATCCAAAGAATCATCTCCAGGCATGTTCAATTCAGTTTCAGAATCTGAAATACACAGCTAACCAATTTAGGGTAGAACCTTAAAACTAGGTCACCTGTTTATCACAAGTATATAAAATGGTTTTCCATATTTCTATTGTTGAAGGTAGATGACTTTTTTTTACTGAGTTTTATAACATCTTTTGTAAAATACCAAATACTATTCCTTTCTCAGGCTAGATAACAGCATTCCTACTTTCTTGGCTAAAAGTTTGGCAGTACTTAGACCCCCAAAGATGTTGACAGCCTATAGAGTGACTCTTCACCTAGACTGGTGGCTTTGACTTATGCTCATTTAAAATTAAATGTCAAACTCATTTTCTGTATCTGGTGTGTGTGTTTGTGTGTGTGTGTGTGTGTGCGTTTGTGTGTGTGTATATGTGTGTGTGTGACAAATACAAAGGTATCTGCTGTTTTTTCTTTTTAATTATTAGAGAGAGAGAGAGAGAGAGAGAGGCAGACAGACAGACAGACAGAGTGTTAAACCTTTACAAGGTTTACTTCAGATCTCCAGGTAATCAGGCTTGTGCAGTAAGCATCTTTACTCTCTCAGCCATCTTGGTGGCCTGAATCTACTATGTAAAAAGCAAATAAATGAATAAAAACAACAAAAAAAATCTTAGAAAATACTATAAGGTGGTATGTATTTCACATATGTCTGATATCAATGTTATTGAAACCTTTTATATAGCTCTATGTGCGCACTTGTGTATGTGGTATAGTATCCTTGCTATTGACAATTAGAGACAAGGATAAGATCCCTGCCTTTGAGTTCTGAAGACCAGTTTCCCTGGGGAAAGTGGTTGTTGTAGTGTATTTATACACAAATGAATAGAAATATATAGCTTATAACTTTAGTTATAATGCTAAAGTTGACTTTAGTGTTTAGGCGACATGTAACAGAAGATACTCAGGTTAAGTGTCTTCCTTTGTGAGATTTATGCTAGGTGCCGGAAGTAGAGATAGGCAGTGATGAATGCAGATGAAGGGGACATTTGAGATGCAGTTTAAATTTGCTCAGCATCCAGAGCAGAGGGAATAGACTTTGAGACAGAAGACAGAAGGTTGAGAAAGGTACACAGTGAGGCTAGCTAGCTCAGTATTCAGTGTTTGAATATGCATTTGGGCATAATGAACCAATAAATACTGAGAGCAGTATGGAATGATAGAATAGTAAATTTGTGACTGGAATATTTCCTGTTTCAAGAAATGAGAGGGATTTCCTTCCTCTATCCAGGTTAATACATTAATGTCAGAGAACAAAACAGAACGGGTGGTGTTCTGAATGTCTTGCAGTGAAAAATCAACAAAAATTAAGCTTTGTTCCAAATGTCCGTGATAAGAGTAGACCTGAGCTGCTTTTGTGTTTTTATACAGGTAACATGCCCTTTATCCAGAATGATTAGGGCCAGAACGTTTTCAATTTCATATTATTTCTTTTAAATTTTGAAATGTTTGCATCTTTGCAAAGCCTTTTTCACTTAAGCATCCCTAATTCCAAGATCTGAAATCTGATTTCTTTCCAGATCCCCAAATTAGCATCATCAAAATGTTTCAGGGTCTAGATTTAATGTAGAGAAGCTCAATCCATAATAATAAAAACCTGTTCAGCCACATCGCATTGCTGAGTTCCTAGTTCGGCCTCTGGGTAAGTAGAAGATCCTCAGTTGTGTTTATGACTCCAGTCATTGTATAAGGACAGACCATTTCTAGACCCACTCTGTTTATTGTGCATCTACTATGAGGAATTTATTGAATAGGAGGCATGTGTAAGGCAGTGCCACTGCCTTCAGGTGGCTTGTAGACTAGCAGGAGAGAGGCCATAGTCTATGAACCAACTGTACAGCTGGGTTGATGGTGGCAAGTACTTAATAGCAAGCACTGCAGACATTTTGGAAGAGGTGAGAAGTCTTCCTCTCCAGGAGATCTGGAGAGCTCTATTGAGAACTTTTTCCTTGGATCTCATCTAACAGGAGTAGGTAGAATTGCAACTTATCAGATGACAGAGGTGCAGAAAACCTGAAGGCATGTGTAGCAAACAACAGGATAGTTTGCCTTGAGTGTAGCTTAAGAGTCATAGGAAAGAAGCTACTTATAGCCTGGACTTTGCTTGATCAATGAAGATTGTCCTGAATGCCAATTGAGGTCTATCCAGAGCCTGTGGGTGGCCTGTCTATTCTCACGTTAGTATTTATGTGGCTTTTCCAAAAAGTTTGTGAAATTCAGCATAACTCTTTAACCTACACTTGACTGTTTAAAATGTTTCCTGCCATTTTCTTCCAAGTTTTAATGGGAAAAGTTTATGATCAATTTTTAAAATATTTTGTGGACCAGAACCATGCCAGTTTCTTCCACTGGGTTTCCAAAATCCATTTCTTACCACACTAACATGAAAGAGGCCACCAGCAAGCCACGGTTGTGCTGCTTATTTGAGTTTAAAGTGGCTCTGTTGTAGTCCTCTGAGTTTCTGAAAGAGATTGTGAACACAGTTACTGTGATTTCCTGTACCTGGGCTGTCCTACAAATGTGCCAGAACCAAGTTGTGGCCTCACAGCTGAAGAATCGGAGCTCTTCTGCCTGGAGTGGTAGTACTGCCCTGCATGCAGGAGGAGAGTTAGTGCAGCCCTGCATGCAGGAGGAGAGTTAGTGCAGCCCTGCATGCAAGAGGAGAGTTAGTGCTGCCCTGCATGCAGGAGGAGAGTTAGTGCAGCCCTGCATGCAGGAGGAGAGTTAGTGCAGCCCTGCATGCAGGAGGAGAGTTAGTGCTGCCCTGCATGCAGGAGTGAAATTCAAAGTAGCTTATGGAAGAGGTTCTTGGATGTGAATTAAAGTGGCTTCTTTTTCCCATTGTAATGTAACTGGAAGTGATAATGATTTCTTTTTCAAAAAGTCTTCTCTGAGAATTTAGAACTGCTTTCTTTCAGAACAGCTTTAGTGTTTCAAGCCTAAAAACTCTGTTTTTTAAATCTTGTCTACATATTCCTGTACAGTTCCTCCAGGCACCGTTGTCTCTGGACACTGCTTAGGTCTGAATGCCAAGAGTTAAGACAGTCTCCCTCCTATAAATCAGGAGACAGCTTCATTATCAAAGTTATGTGTTTTCACCTTAGTAGATAGCCAGACCTGGTGTTGCTGCCAGGCTCTACCTTATCATGAAACCATCAGCACCGAGTACTGGAATGTTCTCTGTTTGGATTATTTACTTCTTCTATAAACAAAGATTAGAGTAAAAAATGTCAGTTCTGGGGCCCACACAGCACCGTTACTAAAACATCTCGGAGCACACTGCAGGTTCAGTTCGCTACTCAGCACAGAGCCACCCTGACTTGGTCTTTATAACTGACCCGAGTTCCCCTCTGAGGGTTTTGCACAGTTTATCTCATTTAATCTTCTCAGTTGCTCTAGAAGGTTCATCCATCCATCCTTCCTTCCTTCCTTCCTTCCTCCCTCCCTTCTTCCCTTCCTTCCTTCCTCCCTTCCTTTCTTCTTTTGCTGATGAAGGAAAACAAGGCTGAAAAAGGTCAATAGCATTGTCCCATGTTGGTTTCTAGTCCCGAAGGAATTTGCCCGCCAAAGACTTTTCTTATACTCACTAATGAATTTCTAAAGATGCAACTTTTAAAAATATCAGTGTTATTTGACTTTCAGCTGCCTTTCACTGGGAGATGGTTCTACTCTTTTAACTTAGATTGTTTGATCAATACAGAAAGACTTTGAGGAGTAAGATCCTGTTTTCTTAAATATCACAAGTTCACTAAATTTTACCAAACTGAAACTATGCTTCAATATTTTGATGATTTCTCTATATATTTTTTTAAATACACATTACAATTTAAATTCAGGAAAGGAGGAAAATTGCCATTAATCAAGCCATTTTAAGAGCAAAAACACCACAAAAGCTTATCACGCATGCAACATAGCTTGGAATAAGTGCAGGTGTAGAAGAGGAAGATACTTCACTGGGGCATCTGAACTTGCTTCCTATAAACCAATTATTTCTACAGCGTCTAAGAACCTTGATTCTCAGTAAATGTTCTGAATTATTTCATTTGGAACATGATAACTTGCCATTTATTTGTGCTGTACATATATGTGTATTTTGTGTTTAGTAAAGATAAATTGAACTGTCTTTTGCAAAGGATCAAACTGTCAGAGATGGATGATGTCACCAAGTTACCACCTGATAGGTTCAGGTGATTGGCGAATCCTCATGGATTCTGACTTCCCTGTAAAAGCTGGCTGAGTTTACAAAGTCACTGTACACTAATATCTTGAGTTAAATAAATTTGTTTTCTGATTCACTACAAGGTTGTTGTCTATATTGAACTATATTTCCTGGATGGAATCTCTTCACCTTAATAACTATCACTATAAATATGTTTAATGGCTTATTGGCAGAGTAAAAATTATATAGTTTTGGCATATGAAGAGGCTCACATAATTGCTAAATAAAGGTACTTAAGGCATTTATAAAGGTGTCATTGATTTATAGTCTGTATAGCTGTACATATTTACAACATTCTGGCGATGAGTAAAAATTTGAATAATATCATGCCTACAGATGTCAGTGATGATAAAAATTGCCTGATATAATTAGATATGCCTTATGCAGGACCTTCCTCCCAGATAATCATTAATCAGGTGGGCTTGTTGTTGTTATTGTTTGTTAAATGGCAGACTACTTGACCTCACTTCCTCTCTCTTCAATTTGTTATTTTACTATAGAATTAAAGACCTGTTTCCTATCCATAGGCAATGATACTGATTCTGACTGGAATATGATCTTGTTTTCTTCTTTGCTGCATCTCTACTCAAGTATTTTATGTTATTAGGTTTTTTTAGCCTTTTTCTTGGGAAAACAAAAGAAATAGCAAAACCTCTACTGATGTGGACTGTTGAATGATAAATTTGAACAGGACAGGATCATCCGTCACAGTGCACATGTTTATGGCACAGTATGTGGAGCAGAGTCCTGGAAGGGGTAGAACTTTGCTTCAAATTTTGAACCTCAAATGTGCTCATTCCTAACTATGTACAATACTGTTTAGAAATAGTGCTTATTAAAATGCTTGGGGGCAAAGGGAACATTTTTTAAGACTTCAGATATGTATTTATGTATTTCCATCTCAACTGCTGCTCCCCCTTCCAGTCTCTCCCTTACAGAGTTCCTCCCCCTTCATCCCCTTCCCACCTGGGTATCTTCTTACCCTGGCACATCAGGTCTCTGCCTGATTAGGCGAGTTCTGTCTCCCTTAAGCCAGACAAGGCAGTCATAAAGATTGAGCTGCATGTTGGCTACGTATGTGTTAGGGCCTCTTTCCAGCCCATGTATGTTTTTTGGTTGGTGGCTCAGAATCGAAGAGCTCCCAGGGGTCCAGGTTTGTTGACTCTGGTGGTCTTCCTGTGGGGTTCCTATCTACTTCAGTGCCTCAATCCTTCCCCCAACTCTTCTGTAAGTGTCCCAACCTCTGTCTTTTGTTTGGCTGTGGGTATCTATGTCTCTTTCTTTTTTTTTCTAGGTAGAGCCTCTCAGAGGACAGTTCTAGACTCCAGTTTGTAAGCATAAAAGAGTATCATTAATAATTTCAGGAATTGGTGCTGGCCCAAGGGATAGGTTGCAAGTTGGGCCGATTATTGGTTGTCCTTTCCTTCAGTTTCTGCTCCATCCCCGCATTTCTTTTAGGCAGGAAAAATTTTGGGTTGAAAGTTTTGTAGGTGGATTGGTGTTCTCATCCCTCCGCTGGAGGTCCTGCCTGGCTACAGGAGGTGGCCTCTTCAGGTTCCTTGTCCTCAGTGTTAGGCATCTTGACCAATGTAGGAGTCACCTACATTGACTCCTGGAACCCTCCAAGGGGCATATTTTAATGCTATACATAAATTAAAAATTAATTAAATAATTAACAAATTATTTACTGTTCTTTCTTTTATATTGTCTTCTATATGTTTTCTAGCAAACTGCGCACAGCTAGGATTTTTCATGTAAGTTCTCTTGTTGTGATAGATAATTCATTTAGCCATCATACGGTCCTTAGCTCTGCTCTTGGGACGTCTTCTTGGGAAGGTTTCATTGATTGAGTCTCAATTCCATAAATCAAAAGCATGTAAGAATGTGCATCTACCTAGGTCATTTCATGTGGCCATCTGAAACCACCTTCCTATATTTATGCCTTTGTTTTGCCCTCTGGGAGACCAACTCCAACTCATTGTCAAGTGGAGCCTGGAGACCAGTTCCTGGCCATTATTTTCATCAGAATATATGTTACTCTTGAAGAAAAATCTTATGAAACTGGAGTAGTATTAAGTTTTTATTTAAACTATGAATTTCTTAACAATTCTTGCCATGCACTTTGGGTATGTAAGTTGATGACATCTTCAGACCTATATTGGGAATTCAAAAATCATAACAAGCAGTAATATTCTTCCAGTCAAGGTTTCACTCAAAAAAATGTTTACAAAGCTTAACATGTGATGATGTGTAATGTTAAATGCTAGGTTTTAAAAGGTCTGAAAATAAAATGAACTTAGAAGAGCTTTTTTATCTTAACACAATTCTTCTGCGAGTGTGTGTGTGTGTGTGTGTGTGTGTGTATCAGACTGCACTCTGATGCCCTCCCAGAAGCCAGTGGTGCTATCCACCTTGTTTTATTTTTGTAACCCCATTATACATCTGGAGGGATATATGTACACCTTTGTAAAGACATGGAGGGCAGAGGTTGATGGCATGTGCCTCACTCTACCTCTGTCCACCTTGAGTTTTGAGACAGGGTCTCTCACTGAACCTGGAACTTGGACTAATTCAACCCTTCAGCCAGGGAATCCCTGGTTTACTCCTGTCTCCAGCTCCTAGAGCACAAGCACAACCACAGCCAGCGTTTTATGTAGTTGTAGGTTGTCTGAATTTGGGTCCCCATGCTTACTTAGCAAACACTTTACCCACTAAGCCAACTCCTTGATTTCTACTTTGTTTTTGGATTCAGAGTCTCTCCCTGGTTCCTTAGGCTTACTGACTGACTAGAATTGGCTAGCTACTTAGTCACAAAATCTGTTTCTACCTCCTAAGTACTGGTATTTCAAGTGTATACCACCATGCTTGGTGTGTGGTTTTGCTTATCAAGATCAGATCCTCATGCTCTATGGCAAGCTCTTTCCTGACTAAACTTCTCCAACCTACTTTTAATTGAAAATTTCTCAGATACACTGATTAAAAAAATAAAAAACAACACAATTTTTTTAAAAGAGCAAACAGAAGAATCAAATAGGATGTGTTACATCTCCCAGAGAGATCTCTGTTGGTTCTGGCTCTGGCCTTTCTAAAATATATTTTAGGAGATAAAGTCAAAATGTGCCATTTTATAAATAAGAAATATATTTTAAAATAGTTCTCAGATCTTTTTTTCCTGCACCCTCTCAGTCTACCTAGTAAACGAAGGGCTATATACTTTTTCATAAGTTTCAGTAACTTTCCCAGAGGTCAGAGCAATACAGACTTCACTTCCCTTATTTCCTTTGACTGGTGATTACCTTCAACTCAGAGGACAATGAAGAAAGCCACCTAGCACCCCTAATGAGATCAACAGCTGTGGAAACAAGTTCTGGGGGCCTCTCTTCATGCCTCCTAGGATTTTTATGTCCTTCTAGAGAGTAAAGTCTAAAGAGACCTTGTCAGTTGTGCAGACTATGGGATTTGGGGGTTTAGCTCTCCAAAGGCAACCCTCCTGATGCTATTCAGATTATTTAAGATCTCTGAATCTAAGATTTTACTCATCTTTAGTCAACTATCTGTACACTTAGCCATCTACACACCCATCTCAGTGAGCAGTCATGAGAGTAAAATGTGTGAAAAGTGTTGACAAGCTGGAAACTTTAAGAGTGTCATGTAAAGGGCATGGTATCATCATTATCATCGGTCAAGAGGTGTGTTGAAAACTGGTTTTCATCACTGACTCCTGAGGTAAGATATCTCCTCTGTTCCCCAAGACTTTTTGATGAAAAGAATGAGGCTTACCCATCTTTATAAATATTATGTTTATAAATGTAAAATTTATAAATATTATAAACTCTTCAGCAGAATGTTTAAAAGACTAAATTAAGTTTTCTATTGCATGTACATTACCCACAAGATGCATATGTAAGATTATAACCAGGATGCACACACAAGCACATACAAACACACAAGGATGCATTATAGAATCACAGTAACAAGCTTCAGAAAGCACATATAATGCTTCAGTTATATTTGCTCGTTTTTATCCCCACAACCTTATGTAGATAACTACTAACTTCATTTCCCAAGTAAGGAAAGAGAAGTATGTAGCATGTCTAGTAAATGATAGGCCTGATTCTTTAACTCACAGTGTAGGTCTGTAATCTATACTATTAACCACTGACTTTTCCTGCCTAGTGAATTGTGTCAGAATACTGGCAGAGTCATGATTCTATAAACAAAAGTTCAAATACTGATTTTAGTTATTAGATGCAAAACATTGGACTATCAACAGCAACCTATGTCACTCTTGTGAAAATATTTTATTCTGTATAGAACACTAATTAGTACCCAGTATCAGTGTGATCTTCTGTCTGAAGATTGATACATACTATTTTCTCACTAGGACTGCCTTTTTCAAATCTATATTTAAAATAATTAAAAGGCAATTATTTTTCCTTTGCTTGTGCTGTCATTACCAGCAATCTTTGAGAAATGTGATCCTTTGGCCATATGTGCAAATGTAGATAAATTTGTGACTAGCTATGGGAGGATGAAGAACAACTATGGTCAGGAGCATATAAAATGTACATATTTAGTATTTGGTGCATTCTAGATATTTTTTTAATGATCTGCTTTGGGTTTGAAGCTCCAGAGAATTAAAAAAAATGGACAAGGTATGTGGATTTAGAAAGTTAAAAGTGTAAATATTAAATAAGAAGGAAGTGACAAAGAATCAACTGAGTTGGAGACTCATTAATTGCCTTTGGTTTGGGAACAGGAGAGGTTAATGCAAACTAGAGAGGGCTTAATGAAGCACATCAGGCTTGTCTGGCGCTTCAGAGGCTGAGTAGGATTTCAAATCAAGGTGAAAAAATTCTTCTGAGAGGAAGACAGAAGAGAAGAGGGATTATTCTTATACAAGGCTACCAAGATGGCCTACATGTAGACAAAGATGTTCTTCACCCAATGGGCTGGGTAGGAACAGTCAACAAGCCACAGCAGCTGATTGACACTCTGGACTTCTGAGTGTGTAAATACTCAGCTGAAAAATGTGGTCTTTGTGCTTTTAGATACTTCTAAGTTTTCTGAAGGGTTTTTGTTTGTTTTTGTATGTATGTATGTATGCATGTATTTATGTTTGGTTGTTGCTAAAGATTGAAACCCAGGACCTCACAAACAGTGTGCACATGCTTTACCACTGAGCCATCTTTCTACCCTGTTACTGAAGTTTAAAGTAGAATGACACAGATCCCTGATTTCTGGCAACCTTTATGATAGCAACAGCTGAGTTGTTATATTGGAGGGGGAAGACACAATAACAGAACAGCCTACTCAACTCCTAGTTAAACTATTTAAAGAGAAATAGTATTTTATAGCCACACAGATGGGTGAATATAAATGACCTTGAGATACAGCAAGGTGGCGATCAACCTCGAGTGATTGTTAAAATGCTACTTTATGATAATAGCTAATGATAAGTTAGTAGGAAATAGAGAGCCAACTTCCACCTGACTCCAAAAGGTTGTTTGGTTTTTATCTTTATATTAAGACACAATAGTAAATAAATGTAAAATATTATGGGAATGGTATAATGCCCAACAAATGATCAGAGGTCAATACCTTTTAATTATAATTATTAGTACCCACACTTTAAAGGTTGAATTTGCCAAAATTGTGTATTGTTTTATGAGTTGGGTACTGCCTGGGATCAAACCCAGTATCTAGCACATACTAAGTAAGTATTCTACGACTGAGCCATACCTTTAGCTCTGCCTTTTGCTTTTGTTTTTATTTAATGTGTACCTGTGCACGTCTGGTGCTGAGTAACTAGGGTAATTATAATTAATGAATTATGTCTTAAGTGTGTATAACATTTGTAGGTTGTGCATTATGTTATATTCTCACATTTGATGTCCAGAAGCTGAGGTAAGATAATTTGATACTCAATGATAGTCTGGACCTAGGGCCTGCTCTTGTACTCAGATAGTAACGTGAGCTTTCCCAGAACCAAGGTTTATAGTTCAAAATAATGGAGAACAGATAGTGCTTGCTTAAGAGTCCTGCCCCGTTTGCAGATGTAACTGCTGTTTCTTTCCAGGGTCTGCCCTTTGTCCTACATTTTATGATATGCTTGCCCAACCTCTCTATCTGAACAATTTCTGTTCAGTTCTCAACATAAGTGCCACCCAACTGGATGTCCAATGGAGGACATCTCCATTTGGCTCTTCACAGTTCCCATGCATTTCCACCATGGCACTTTTACCCTTTGTCATCATGTATTTGTTTGCTGTTTGTTTGATACCTCTTTCGTCCACCAGACTCCAGGTTCCATGGGAACAGAGGACCTCTGTTCTGTTACTTTGTACATTTGGTTTCTAGTATAGTACACACTATTTACTAAGCAGGCAGCAAATGTGAATTTGAAAACAAAGCCATGAAATTAAGAGAATTTGTAATATTTGGACATGTGTCGGTGTGGAATGCCTGATTTTGCTGACGGAGTTACGTGGCTATCACTGAAGCTCTCAGTGGTTACACTTTCATCATCTAAGTCAGTGGTTCTCAAGGGTCACATATCAGATATCCTTCATATAAGATATTCACATTAGAATTCATAATAGCAGCAAAAGTAGTAATGAAGTAGCAATGAAATAATTTTATGGCTGCAGTCTCCACAACATGAGGAACTGTATTAAAGGGTCACAGTGTTATGAAGGTGGAGAAGCACTGGTCTGAGGGGATAGAATAATAAATAATAGCCAGGCCATTGAAAGGTTTCCTAAGTATATAAGATACCAGGCATTGTTTCCAATAGCTTAAAAGTTACGCCTGGGTTGAAAACTGAACATTCAGGATCTCCTACTTTTGAGCTTTGAAATGTGTGGAGAATCTTTAACCATTCATCTCCAAGATGTCATATAAAATGTCTCCTGGTAGCTAGCCAGCAGGAACAGAGTGTGCACACTGTTCCCCCACTGCTAGGCAGTGCTAGTCTCTGAAGAATAGGTGGAAGGAGCCTGATCTCTGGAATCATCCTGTCTGCAGAATAAGAGCATCAAATGTGTCTCTTGCCTGCTACTAATGGTGGCAGTACTTTTATCCAGTAGCCGTTGATGTGACCTGGAGCTTGATTTAAGTCTTTAAGATAGAAAGGTATTGTAAACAAAATTCCATAGATTTTAGCATGCTAAACTGTGGGGATGTGGGGCTTCTGTGTCAGTTTGAGTGGCTGCTTAGATGTAGTTTTCTTATTGTCTAGGAGTCTACAGGACTCAGTAGGGTTTTCCTGTTGTTGAGGCAACCCTTCCCCTTCGTTAAGGATATGGATCTCCTCCTCTGATAAACAGAAGAAAAACATGCACCTGGCTGTGTTGTTGCCATAAATATTTAGATGATGAAAATTCTCTTAAATATTTAAAGAAACTGCCAAGCATGGCTTAATCATTTTATTGAGAGCCCTGGTTTTAAAACTTAAATGTCTGTTCTTAGGATTGAAGCCGGCAGGTTAAACTGCCTTAAAAATAAAGTGGCTCACAGTTGGATCGTAAAATCTCAACTGACATTAAGGTAATTGTGCTTAAACACAATTTAGGGCTCTTTTGAATGTTTGTTGTAGACAAAATAATGATGCTATTTTTAATCGTTCCATCCTGGCTCTGAAGAAATAAACCTAATATTCTTTGTGCATTGTGTCCTAAACAGAATCATTTTGGGGAGCAGACTATGAATGCTTTTTATGTCTTAGTAAAAACAAGGAATTATGGATTCTTGTACCATTATGTTTACAAAGAAAATAAAACAAAACCTCATTTTCTTATGAATCTGATACTTCCTACAAGGCACTCAGCATTTTTTAAAAAGTATTTTTAAAGACAAGATAGTCTGTGGCTCAAACTAGTCTTATAACTAGTTTATATGATAGAAGGGCTTGAACCCAGAGTCAAGTATATGCTAGGCAGGTATTTAATCAACTATGTTCAGTGACTCTCTTTTGATAAATAGAACTGAACTAATGGCTGACACTCTTCAGTCTTCTGGGAGCCAGGGTTCAGCTATCCATTCCCTATCTAGTATGCTCTAGGTAGCCTGTATTAAACCTTAGAAGAAATTTGAAAAAGTGCACTTACTGGATGAATGGAGTCAAACCAGAACACTTTGGCCCTGTAAGCCAGACCTGTGCTGAGTTCAGCCCCACTTGCTATCCTGGCATGACTTAAAATTTCTAGGCAAGACACATGCTCTATTAATGGGGGTCCTAGGAAAACTGCTGTTGGTCAAATTAATATTCATGTCAATGTGCTAGAGGTTTGAATGCATGATATTAAGCCCACAGTAGTCTCCTAGCCTTCCTGTCCACAATGGCATGACCTCTGCAATAGGAATGCACCCCCTGCCCACGTGGAGAAGAAAAATAAATTTCTCCTTATCTTGAAGATAAGCCGTATTTGGGGACACTTAATCTGATTCTCTCCCAGCTACCATGTTAGTACATGAAAGTACAGTAGGATAGCCCTTCCGTTGTCCTGTCTGACAGTACTTATGGCCTGTCACTACCTTACACAGGATAGAGACACTAGTGATGGTCACCTCACTACTCTGCTCATCAGCCTGAAAATTCTCTTACCATTCCAGCTGCTCATTACCCCTGCTTTCCTCCAGTTCCCAAAAGTACACACTTATTGGGAGTTCAGTGACCATTTCCTGAGTTGAGGGATGGTCCTGACCCCTTCCATATGGCCTGCCAAAATTTTGCCTCAAATTGGAAAAGATCTCTCTGCATAACAGCCCAAGTCCCTAAGCACTTCCCTCCCCATCCCCTAGAGATGTCTTTTTCCATCTCTGATCACACCCGCTGCTTCCTTCTCCTTCTTAAACTTTCCCAGCTTCAGCCACACTTCCTCAGTGCTATCCCATCTCCCTGAAATGCTTTCCCTGGACACCAGATTGGGACTCCGAAGTGTTCTTGGGACTGAGTACATTTCTGACTATTTTATGTGATGGTTCAGCCTCTCTTTCCCTCTGACATTTCAAGTCCTTCATGTCATTCTCAGCATGCACACCACATGTTATATGTAGTGTGTGCTTGTTTCTTTTGTTTTGTTTTTCCACTAGGATTTCTCTTCATCAGGAAAGGGACTGATTTTTTTTTCCTGTTTCATTCACTGTTGTATCCCCAGTGACCAGAACAAAACACAAAGCATATGGTCAATTAATACTAGTTGAATGGAGAACTGAATGAAGTTGCTCCTGACTGCCCATTCATTCTTATGGCTCATCAAACTTCCTCATATACTACATGCCCCTGTCTAATCAATCTGTCTCCTGACTCTAAACACACCACGGCTCCTCACATCCTCTGTGCCTTTTACTTTGCTGCTGAGCATCGTCACATGCTTCTCTTCACTCACTCGGGTCAGCTGAGCAGAGCAGTCTTGTGAGCATCTTCTACACAGTGCCAGTGCTGTTTGCTGGCATTGTACCAGTGTCAGTGCCTTGGGTCTATCTATTGCCCAGTACATTAAAACAGAGAAGCTAATGGGGGGACTTCCTGGCTTTGCTCTTTCAGTTCCTTTTCTAGTGAAGGAGTCTCCAATGTGCTTATTAGCTAAAGAAGGGAGGGAAGGATATTAGTTCAGAGCTGTAGTTCAGGATTCCATTCCATGTGTGTATGTGCAAGGGCTGGTTAGAAAAGTTGTAAATGACCAAGCCATTTCTTCATTTTCACACATCCTCACATATAATCAGAAAATTTATAATATTTGTTTGCAGAGTAGATAGAGATTCTTCTTACTATGTAGTCCTAAATGGCCTGAAAACCTCTGTAGACCAAGTAGACCAAGCTGGCTTTAGCTCTGCCTCTCAAGTGCTAAGATGAAATGTGTGATCCACCATACCCAGCTCCTTTTCTTCTAAACATTTTAAACACATTTAATATTTCACTTTAAAGAGGTATTCTAAGTTTATGATCTCTACCTTCAAGTGTTGAACAGATCTGAATTTATTCTAACTCCAAGTCCATCGGATGGCCTGTCCAGGAGTGGGATGTGGAAGTCCCCGGTCTGGGAATCTTCTCTAAGAATCAGACTAGAGGCTTCAATTACTCTTAATGAATGCTTTCTCTGTGGCGTTCTGAGTTCGTTCCAAAGAGGACTTAGAAAAAAACCAAAGCAGCTTATTCACTCACTCACAATTTCTGTTACAAAGTTTTTGAATGTAAGTAAATCATATAAAATCAAGGAGCTGTAAATCCATCACAGGACCACAGTATAGATTATCATGAGTGTTCATGTCCATAATAGCACTGTAATGTTCTGAATGCTATTTATACTCACAGTAAAGATTGTCTTCTTAGTGATGCCTCTGAAAAAAACATTGCCTCCATATTCCGTTGACTGTAGACTCATTGTTTCAGGTTAGCTGTGGAGACTTAACCACAGTTTGCTATGAATGATTTGTAACGGTGCTTACTGCCCATCATTAATTGAGAAGACATTCTGGACAGTTAGAGAGATAAAACTAAATGTACTTTGCCACTCCCCAAAGGGTAGGAGTTCTGCTAGTTAGTGACTGGATGTGTGATATGTATTCATAAAGGATAAGAAGGTGCATTGCATGCCTTCCCAGGGGCCTACACATCTCAGCAGTAACCCCTTCCCTATGTTCCAGGTCATTAAAGGAACTCCAGGATGAGCTTCTCTTGTTTTGAGGACACCCTTCAGGCTGGGAAATCACCTCTTATCTTTTGCAACCAGATCCAATAGTTATCCATACCATCAGCTTAAATAGTTGCCAAAACAAATAACTCACACATTTTAAGAGTTTAATATTTAAAATATATAAGTCTGTAGGCTGGCAAGATGGCTTAGCTGGTAAAATGCTTGTTGCTAAGTCTGATGACTTGAGTTTCATCCCTGGGACCCACATATTGGAAGGCGAGAACTGACTGACACAAATTGTTCTGTGCCCTCCACACATGGCCATATATATATAAACAATGTGTATATATGCATATATATACAAATGGGTGTGTGTATATGTATGTAATAAAAATAATAAGTCTGCAGTTGTTCTGCAGACCTTTGAGATTAGCCACCAACTCTGAGTAGAGATGGTTGTTCTCAGTGTCGTCCTAAGATGACTGCTACTGAACCACAACCATGGTGTATTGAGAGGCTTTCACCTTTGAGAACTGTAACGTAAGTTTAGAACTTAGACATTATAACCAGTTGTTAGAATTGGGATCTCCCTTAAGGTGTTTCTTTGCATCTTCCTCAGGTAGAATAGGCCGTTTTTATTCTAGCATAACGTTGGTGAGCTGGGGAGGCATGAAATGGTTAGGTCACATTCCCTGACCTCTGGGTGTTTAGTCTAATGGAAAAGGGGGATGCTTATAATCTCCCTCCCTACTCTTTCCCTTCATATCTGATATAAAATTGATACAAACCTATACTGCTAAAGGGCTGTGAAACTCTTGATGAAAGTGAGATTCTGCTTTCTCAAGAAAGAAGAGCTTCTGGCTTGGAGGGGTTGTTTTTGAGTTAGACACTAAGTTAGATATGGTTTGGTGCATTTTTGGAACAAATAATATATGTGCTGTTTCTCCTGCAAAACATTTTTTTCCTTCAGACAAACAAGAAACATTAGTATTATGTTCGTGACGTAGGCATTAGAGAAGTAGAAACTTTGGCTGCGTTCCCATGAGTCATCAGTGGAAGAGTGTGAGAGTTCTGAGTATCTGCCTCTTCAGCCTTTGTGTCTGAGTGTTTAGAGGGTTAGAAAATTTGGGGCTCCTTTTTAAAAGTAATTTGTTTACATCCCAAATTCTGCTCCCTTCCCCCATCCCCACCTCACAGAGTTTTTCTCCCCCTCCCTTTCCCCTTCATTTCTGAGAGGGTGGGACTCCTGAGTATCCCCTGACCCTGGCATATCAAGTCTCTGCAGGATCAGGCACATCCTGTCCCACTGAGGCAGGACAAGGCAGCCCTCTGCTACGTATGTGCAGGGAGCCTTGGTCCAGCCTGTATAGTATGTGCTCTTTGGTCAATAGCTCACTTTCTGGGAGTTCCTAGGGGTCCAGGTTAGTTGACACTGTTGGCCTTCCTGTGGGGTGTTTATCCTTTTCAGGACCTTCAATCCTTCACCTAACCCTTCCATAAGTGTCCCCCATTTCTGACCATTGTTTGGCTGTGGGTATCTGCATCGGATTCAGTCAGTTGCTGGGTAGAGCCTCTCAGAGGACAGTTATGCTAGGCTCCTGTCTGCAAGTATAAAAGAGTCTCCTTCTTAACACTCAGATCATTCAAGAATGAGTCCTTTTAAAGGTTTCTCAGGCTCACCATGAGTTTGTCATTGAGGAAGAGAGGTGGGAATCAAAATAACAGCCTTCAAAGTTAAATGATAGGATTTATCTTTAACATGCTATGTTATGTCATGTATGTATATGCTTTGTGTGTGTGTGTGTGTGATATGTATGTATAAAGAAAATGAAGACTGTCAGAATCTGGTGTAAAACATAGAATGGATTAGATTGGATTTGCAGAGACATGACTATAACATGGCACTCCTGTCCTAAGACCAGTAATGAGTGAGTGAGTGGTTTCCAAAGTCCTAAAATTTTACTGTATCTTAAAACTATTATCTTTTCAAAGTATATTAGTATTATTAAAAGAGGCCTATTTGCCTAGAACCGTGATCACTCTCTACGGTCTATTTAAGCTTAAACACTGACTTCCTCAGCTGCAGAACCACGTTTCAGATATTATGTAATGAGGAGAGCAATGCAGTAAAGGAAGAGACTTACAAAACTTACAGTAGAAAACCCGTCCAGTGCTAAGAAAATGCTGTATCATCTAAAGCTTTAGGTGACTCTCCTGTTTTTGCTAAATGAACCATGTCATTGTAATTAAATCTAACTGTATCCCTTTACCTTTGTTAATGTTGTTTCTTGAAAACTTAATTACTTCTATAAATCACATATTCATGATTTTTAATGCTGGCTTAGAAGGCTCTGTGATAACCTTGAAATTTATTATTTTAATGGAAAGTTTTTTTACCACATGACCCTTGCTAAGTTACTGTGGAAAACAAAGTTAATTAGTAATGTGTAAGCATGATTAGTTTATTTTGTAATTTCTAAAATATTCTACTTATGATTCTCATAGACCTTTTAAATAGTATTTTATTTTGTTGCTATAAGAAGACCTTACCCCTGTCTATGCCATTACCTTTAATGTTTTTTGTTGATTTTGGGAGGGGGTGTTTTGTTTTTGCTTTGTCTTTTACTATTTTTACTTTAATCTAGTTCAAACTTTAATCTTCACTCTTGGGTCAGCTGGTGATTAAGTATGGCTGAATGACAAATATTAAGATTCAAATGTTGTACAAACACTTATGCAGTCAGCATTTTTATTATTTTACTCAGTACGATGTGGAAAATGGTCGTTCACTTGCTAATTAGAAAACAGATTTTCCCCACAAAGCATTTGAGTCAGTAGCTGCTATGTAGACAGAGTGTGATTTCTTCATTTTCTGCTTTATTCATGTAAGCTCACACTAGGTTCTGTGCATTTTGTCAATTGGTCTTAAATATTTTGCCCATGTTCTGCTTGTGTTATCTCATGTTACCTCATATTACCTCATGTTACCTCATGCTATCTCATGTTTTCTCATGTTACCTCATGTCATCTCATGTTACCTCATGTCATCTCATGTAACCTCATGTTATATCATGTTATCTCATGTTACCTAATGTTACCTCCTGGTATTAGTCTTGCTTTTAGTACTATTGTCATTGGTTTGATTATTTAAAGAGAAATATCTAAAGTAGAGAGCAGGCTACTTAATGCATGGTTTGTTCATATTTCTTGATGACATTAAGATATATTAGGTTGGTGAGAAAGTCTCTGTGAATTTGACAAAAATTAGAAATAACCATCATAGTGATTTTTGAGCTACCCTTAGCAAAATGGTACACACTTAATATAAGCAAAGGCAAGACAGTGATTTCCCGTGGGATACCACGTAGGATAGCATAAAGAAAAAACAAACAGATCCAAAGGGAAGATAATTGATAGGTGTCCAGTAGTTTTGCCTAATTGAACTGCTGAATATTTTGACACTAAACCCTTTATTTTAAATGCAAATTCTCTCCTGTTTCTCCATTGGTGATGATATGTGCATGAGCGGAAGGTAGTTTCTTCATGCTTCCTCACTGATTCTGTATTAGGAAAGGCTAAATATGCTCAAAACAGAAAGATACTCTATGTAGTACTTTTGTCTGTTAAGGGATGAGGAAAATGTATATTTTTGAAGATCCATTTTCACTTTAGGAAGTCAGCTTCTAGTCTCATGTAGCCACAGAGATGCCACCAGAATCTTCAGACTGACCGAAGTTACAGTTTCTGAAGACAGCTTCTCACTTTCTTCTCCTGGGAATTGTTGGGGTTCAGTGCTCTCTTTGGTCTTATTTGAGTGGTATTTTATCAGTCAGACAAAATAATATTCAACTATTAATATCGTTCTGCTAAAACAGTTTAGAATAAAGATTTAATGTTCTCTCTTCAGTGAAGAGCCGTGCCCACCGTGCAGGACTGTAATAAAAGAGAAACAAATGAGGCAGCTCAAAGTTATAGCTCTCCATGGCTTTTAGTACTCTCATACATTTTTATAAAACATACATCAGAATTCTGAGTCGTTAAATGGGTTATTTTTAATGCAATTGTATTCAGATGCAGACTGGAGAGTAGCACTGTCATCCTGTGAGATTTTGCTCTTCCCCAGCCAATAGGGTCACAACTGAACTTGTGTCTCCTGCTCTTTTGGCTGGGAGAGGACAAGTGACACATGCTGAGCTTCCAGTGATCTTCAGGTAATCTGGCTTAGCTCCAGGCACAGCTTCTTGCCCTTAGGCAGGCAAACATATCACTGCTTTCTTTTCTAATCTTCAGAATGGGACATAGGAGATGTCACTTCTGAATTCCCCCACTGGGCTTAACAGGCTAAATGAGATTAAAGATGTCATGTGATATCCCACAGTAGTAGGCACCTCCTCCACCTCATTGAAATTTCGGAGAGCTTTAAAGAACAGAGAGTGAAGGTTAGCTCAATTTTTAAATAAAAAAATTTATTTTTTTTTATGAATGAACTGTGCCAAAGAGTCGATGATTTGGATAAGATTAAATGAGTATCATTCAAAATGATTTTACAAAGGTATCTTTCTGTGGCTGTGAGGTGTTGACGTAGGGAAGTTCAGATAAAGTATAGGTTGGAAGCATTCTCCCTTTGCAAGCCTGAGCATTTAGCCCAGCTTCAAATGAAGTTGGAACACTGATGCCCCTGGACCAAGAATGGCCCTGTGGTTCCTACCTCCAGAAGTGTAATTGCCACCCCATCACAGAGAAATGACTGGAGTTTAACAGTAAGGTCTTCCTCCTGGTCTCTTCCCTGCTTGCCAAATGAGAGTGGAAGAGACCAGATGACCCGAGATAGATGGATCACTGTGGCAGGTTGATTTGATTCTCCTGACTTCCTTACATTAGAGAAGCTGTCCCTAAAAGACATTAGCCTCCCAGCGAAGAGCGGGGATGCACCATGAAGGAAGGTTGCCAAGGTCTTCAGGGAATCTAGAGTGCTTTGGGGTGATTTATTTTCAGAAGGTTTGAACAAGATAAGACCAGGTGAAGATGGGAACATGGAGGAAGATGGAAAAGTAAAGAAATGGGTGCCTCTCCCTGCCAGGACAGGGTTTCCTTGGCAAACTCAGAAGCAAATGTTTTGTTTCTTGTGTCTTGGGAATGGTGTGATAGGTGGAGAGAGGGTATTGGCTTTGTAGTACATGGTTTTTATTTTGGCTTGGTTTGGTTATGGTTCTGTTGTTATTGTAAACTCCTGCCGCATGTAGTAAGCCCAAAGGGGTGTAGGACTAGCCTTTACAGACCCTTTATGAAACATGGACTAGGTTAATACAGATGGCCTCTTAATCCTATTAAGGAGAAATTAAAGATGGATTTTGCCTCTGATAAAGAAAAATGACCCAAAAAACTTAGTTTCAGAGTAACATCCTTACTGAACATATTTGGCCCAAGTTTACAAAAATGTAACCTAGGCTGTAAAAAGATTTATCGAAGCGGGGAGGGGAGGTTTGCTTAAGTGAGTCAGAGATTCGTTGAAGTCTCGTAGTTCCTGCTATGGATAA
This sequence comes from Rhynchomys soricoides, assembly GCA_019843965.1. Lineage (NCBI taxonomy): Eukaryota > Metazoa > Chordata > Mammalia > Rodentia > Muridae > Rhynchomys > Rhynchomys soricoides. Next base: position 11,338,226 of record JADRCH010000076.1, on the reverse strand, counting down.
GCCTCTCTTTCTACTTTAGAACAATTGTATTTGGTATTATTAGGAACAGCAACTTAGACCAAAGAAGGGCTTCCTGGGATTCTCTCAGAGCAAACTAAATTGTTACATAGATTCATAGAAGATGGGAATCAGAGACACTGCCTTGTGCTGGTACATATATGTACATGTATGTGTGTGCGTATGAAGGTACAGCATTCGAAGAATCTCTCAGAAAACACAGGAATAGAGAGTTCTTTTTTGTTAGGGGACATTATGAAAGCTTGGCAAACCTCCTCTCCCCCCAAGCCACCCCCAGTACGGTGGCTATAATTATAACCGCAGGGGTATTGTGTTCTCAAACAAACATTCAAGTTCCCAGATACCAGGTTGCCTGAAGCCAGGCTTCACATATGGTTGTGTATAACAATGCCTTTTAGTAATCACCCTCATCACTTGTCATTGGCCTTCCCCCCCTGACAGTGGAAATGTCTTCATAGTCTGTGTCTGGCATATTGCTTTTGTTCATTGTAGGTATTGTTGCGTCTGTTTTAAACAATGAAGGTCCTTGAGCAATGAACATTAGCTCCTGAAACCAAGCACAAGAAGCTGTACACTCAGCAATGTGTACTCTCCTTCAGAAATTTCTTCATGCTGATGCTGTATGCCATTGGAATCTGGAATTGTTACAAAAAGGGAAATTAGATCCACTTGCACACCAGCCAACTCTGTTTTTAACACATGATTATTTTATTGGGGTATACATTAATTAATCCTGAAATAGAATCCTGTGTGACATTCAAAGTTGTGTTGAGTAGCTCAGAGTTTAAATATTTTAGTTTTACAACTCTGTTATGTTGGCAGCCAACAATGGTGTCTCAGTGAAGTCAGCATATGAGCCCTGCTTGCGATGACATCTGGAAAGCTTGTTTTATCTATAAGCACAGTTGTAGACAAATGAAAGCAGACAGATGTAAGGCTGGGGTGGCATCTTCGCCTCGAGCACTCTCTGGCTGTACATTTTCCAGTGTGTCAAAAACAGGGAGCTTTTTGTCAGGGGTGGAATAAAAACATTCTGTCACATCCGTGTACCAGCTACTGTGCTGAATTTCCTATGGTGTAAAATTGCATAGTTGGTTCAAAAATTAACAGGAGGAAGAGTTAGTTAATAAGACATGCCTAAGTGTAACAGGGACTTAGCGCCAAGGCAGAGAAAGAATTTGTTATTTTATGAAGACAGTCACAACCACTTTCTCCTGGAAGAGCCAAGCAAAATCTAAGAATTTGGCTAGAAGATAGCTAGGAGTACCAGTTAAGATTTTTTTATGTATTCTTTATTGGGCAAGATTTATTAAGCATCAACTGTGTACAAAGTGGCATATGTAGTAGTTTATGCATCCATGTAGGATGACGCTCAAAGATTCTGGGAGCTAGTGGCATCATTTGTGGGCTATTTTCAAGTCTTGGCTCAGAGGCCATTCTTGCAAAATTTTACACAAGGCCATCTTGCCTTTCTTCCTACTCTGTTTAGTTTATTGTAGAAATAATTATCCCCTGAAATAAGATGCACATGCTGGCTTATATATATATTGGCTGGGATTTGGGTTAAAATAGATTCTGTTTGACAGTCTTGATCTTGTGATGGCAATGGGGTTAGTTACACCTGCCAAAGGGTGTGAAATGAGTGTTTTCATCTCCAGGGACTTAGGGCTCCCCGTTCCATGGCATATACTGCTTACACCATGCAACCATTGCTAATTGTTATGAAATATGTTTCACTGAAAGTTTAGGAAGCCTGGATGGAATCCTGCTTAGCATCTGTTTAAGGACTGGGTTGGCTGCTCAAAGCCAAAACCACATAGCTTTATAGTTCTGGAGTCTTGTATCTGCGGAAACCACGCAGATACATGTAATTAGAGAGCAGTGAGATGGTGGGACTGGAGGGAAGGGAAGAGATAGAAGGAAATGAGATACAGTCAGCTGCATGTGTCAGGGCATAAGGCTCTCACGGTTCTAACGGCAGAGTGTAATTGTCAGTGGCCTAAGGTCATTGAAAATTTTCATATTCGCCCTCCCTCCCTTCCTCCCCCACCTCTTGCTCGATCTCTCTCTCTCTCTCTCTCTCTCTCTCTCTCTCTCTCTCTCTCTCTCAATAAAGTTGTATTGTGCTCTTAAGGGGGAAAACATAGTTCTCCATTTCCTGTCCTATCCCCACACACCATTATCAGCCCTACAGAGTGCATAATGCTGTGATCCACTGAGCCCTAGTAAGTGCCTTTGTATGTTCAAAATGATGCTTTTTTGTTTTACATGCTGTTACGCATGGTGGAGAAAATATATGTGTAATTGAAAATGTACAGCAAATTGCCATTTGTACCTGCAAAGACTAAAAGATCCATTCAGATGGATCAGCCGGTGTTAGTGACACATGAGTGGACTGATGGTCTGGCCGAGCAAAGCCCCCAGTCCTTCGCCTGACTTCACTACAGCTGTCTGAGGAGATCAGTGATTCTCTAGCTGTTCTCTGAAGGACTCTTCTGACCTGCAAGTCCCAGAACCTGAACGTTGCAATACTGTGCAGGGCAATTGCTCTGAGTTTATTCATTGAAATCGCAAACATAGCAGGTGTCTTCTCTTCATTCCCATGATCTCAGTTCTGCGAGATAGCATTGGAGTTACAGTCAACTGATCTCATAAATTATCTGCAGCCATAGAGTTCAGCAGCCAGAAAGAGTTCATGTCTCATTGTCCCTCTTGCTGGTTTTAATGAATGACTGACTGGAGAGTGAAGAGTCGTGGAGTCAGGTTTTGCAGTCTGTTTCATCAGCGCCAACTTAAAATTTAAATTGTTAAAATACAGACCATAATCCCTTCTTGTGTCACTTACCAGAGAGGAAGTGATTTGGGGTTTTGTTTCTTTGATTTTTCTTTCTATTTTTTAGTTTGAGTCTCTAGTGCTGAGTCTTTTAGACAAAATGTTTGCCAGCACTTTGGGGGACACAGTGAGATCTAACAGCAAGGGCTGTGCTGATACCAATTTGCTTTATTTATAAGTTAAATGATTCTGCTAAATCTGCCACAGTATTATTTAGTCATCTTGATTTAACGAGAAATATCCCTTATGATGCAATCTTTTAGAAGAGTATCATTGGACCAGAGAAAAAATATTCTCTTAGAAACATTAAAATAGAATTATGGATCTAGAATGTTCCTTTGGTGTCAGGAAATATTAATTTGTCACTGACATATATTGATGTTATATTATCGTTGATTATTATTAGAGATAATTTCAGTGTCTAGTATGTACCACATACAGGGCTAAGTTTCTTACCTGTATTGTATCTAATATTTATTAAGTGCTTTGTATAGGAGTGTAGATCATCGTTCATGGTTCTCACAGTGATCCCGTGGAGTGGCCCTGCTGTCCCGCCATCACCTTGTCGGCTCAATTAGGACAGAGATGTCTGCACTCTTATACACTCCTTGCATATGAACTATGTTTGTTTAGGAGAGAAAAAAATTTCCTTTTCTGTGTTGACATTTCCAGTCTATTCAAAACACATTTATAAACATAATGCACTTGGGACATATTTTGCACTCATCATTTTACTACTTGGTAAATTAACAGATTAGTAGTGGCAGTGACCCACATACAGGATTTTTCTCAGGCACAGAGATGAAGAAAGACAAGGTAGTATGTGTGCTTTGGAGTTGCTGGAGCTGGAATCCCATTTTGTTACTTCTGATTCCTTCACTTAGCTGTATCCTGTTTGTCTTTAAAATGAAGGTGATAATATTAATGAGACCCATTTGATGAAAATGGTACATGCCTTGAAAGAGCTAAACTAGTATAAAAATGGTAGCTGCCACACAGTAAACATTGCATGAATATTAACTGCTATAATTATCTTTCTGGTAATAAGACCAGAAAGATGTGGGATTCTGCTTATAATTTCCAGAGGTTAGAAAACATTCAGAGAATGTCAACAGTAACTACTATTCCAAAGGTTAAACTAGCACAGCTTACTTCTGTATGCTAAGCTGTTATAAACAGCTGAATAATCTGCCAGATTATTAACCCTAAGTTCATAAAGAACTTAAACCTCAAAATTCAAGTGATGCTGTATTGGTCTAAACTAAACACTCAGAACACTGGTATCTGTGCTTTTAAAAATGACTGCTGATCTAGTGATACAAGAAATTGTTCCTCTGAAAATGTCAATTATACAGCTGTTGTCTGATACTTATCAATGGCACAGAAATAAAACCTTCTAAAAAGATACAGTAACTTGGATAATTGTAAAATTTAGATGGTTTGTATCAGAGTGCTTAACATGTATTTCTTCCAACTTTTCTATATATTTGAAATTTTTAATAACTACTGGAAAAACTTGACACTCATAACCCCTTATAGTGGCTCAGGGAGCAGAACAATACTCTCTGAGCTGTAAGCCTTTTCTGAGGCTGGTACTCTCTGTCCTGACCCATGTCAGTTAAAACACATGAGCTCACTCTCCTAAGTCCCGTTTTAATCCAATTCTGAACGATGTTTCCAGCCACAGGCTGTGTCTTTTGAAGAAGCCATTATTTCTTATGACTAGGATTTGCATTTGTGTGTTGGTCATTTGTTTATCATTGGTGTCAGCTCTTCTTCTTAATCGAAGGTGGCAAATCTTTAAGAAAGCTGTCCGAGAAAGGGCCACAAGACCGTTATTTCTCACTACTGGCACTTTTCCACGTGACCTGCTTTTGTGACTTGCAGGCATTTGCCAGCAGCCATGCAGTTAATGTAGAGCCCATATTTTCTGCAGATAATATGCAGCTGTGTATTTGATGGTCTATACTTATTACATCTATCACTTTTTTGATCTTATAATTGGGGTTAAAAGATGTTTTCAAGCTGAAAACTCCCTTACGCTAACACTGTTCATTGAAGAATAAAATCAGAAATTGGGTTATAGATGACATCTAAGAAAAAGGCAGCGTTTTGTGACTGTGAAGCATAAATATTAAGTTGAAAACATTTGTATTCTGTGTCATTTATGCCATGTGCCGTTTAAGGAAAAAGCACACTGCTCATTGCAGTAATGTTAGAAACTATTCCCCTCTTCTCACTCCAGGCCCTGAATCTTGTATTGAATTGTGGGTCTGCTGGTGTCAGCTAATTTGGTAGTGAGGTCTACAGACAAGCCAGTCAGTGACCAATGACAGTACTTGGTCTCTGTGCGTCCCCTTCAGACATTTAAGGGCTTCACACAAATCAGGGAGCAGAGTAATCCTTCACATGCCTCCATGGACTCAAGGATGGGAAGGGAGATTTTAAATCAGCTAAGGAAGACTAAAGCACAGAGAGAGTCGTGGGACAGTGAGAGGAATGGCTCCAGAGCAGCTTGGAGCCAGGGCGGGTTCTGCTGCTCTTCCAGTCGTTTGTTTGTAGGGAAGCTAAGGAGTCAAGGACCCATCTGGGTGTTTGAAGTGATAGTTCCTCAGTACCTATGAAATGTCATAATGAGACATTCAGATAAGGCGTAGTTACTTCCTAGAGTAGAGAAGAGCTTGTTTTAGGAATCAGTTAAAGAGTGCCAGTTAGTCCTGCCATGTCTACTCTCTGAAAACAGGAAAGATCCACCTTCTGGAAATGGCATAAGGGAACTCACCTTCAGGATTGAGATACAAAGAGAATTAAAATTGCTTTCATTTAAGCTTGGCCTCGCTACGTATTAGTTCCTTTTCTGTTGCTGTGATAAAGATACCATGACCAAAAACTATTTGTGGAAGGAAGAGTTTATTTTGGCTCAGAGTTCCAAGGAGAGAAGGGTCCACCCTTGCGGCAAGCATGACATCCAGCTGCAGGCATGGTAACAGGAGCAGGAAGATGAGCACTCACATCTTCAAGTGCACAAAGCAGAGAGAGTGAACAGGAGTATGTGAAACTTTAAATTCTCACAGCCCAACTCCTGCAAGCCATTTCCTCTTGCCTGGTCATCTCTCCTAAACCTTCTGAAACAGTACCACCAACTGGGGCCAAGCACTAAAATATCACACCCCTATACACTGTATAGCTCCAGCTGGCCTAGAATTTTCTCTGGAGTCCAGGGTCGCTGTGCACTTGTGGTGGTCCTCTCACATCTGCTGCAGAATGCTGGCTTACAGTCATATGCCCTATACGTCTCTTAATTTTGATAAAAAGGAAAGTTAGTTTACACATGCTGAGGCTGATATTAAAATGGTACATGAACTTATAGGGTCATGAGGCAATTATCTAGACCTATAAAATGTTTCCTAGATGAGCTCAGTTTTTCAGCATTTTCTGGAATTACAAGAAAATAATGCAGAATTTGTGTTGTTCGTTGCTTGTTTGGGGAAGGTAGGCACAATAAACTCACCCTTAAGACAGGCTTATAAAACATATCAAGAAAAGACTGTAAGGTCACTGCAGTAATTACTGATGATCTTGATAAGGCTATCCTTACTCTTTCTTATACAGTGTAAGTATGGCTTACTGTGAATATTAAATAAAGGTTTTGTCATATCTTTAGCAAGGGATATTTTTCTTGAATAGCAGATACTGCCTAGCACCCAGGAGGCAGAAGCAAGACAATCTATCTGTGGGTTCAAGACCAGCCAGTGCTACATCATGTGACCCTATCTCAAAAAAGAAGAGAAGGAGAAAGAAAGAGATAGAAACCAAATACTAGCGATGGAAGGTTTTAAAAAAAGGTTTAAGACTCAGGAGCTGAAATATTTTCTATGTCTTAGAACTTTAAAAAAAATAGACAGTATATGATTTCAAGACTAAAATTGTACTTGTAAATAGTGACATAGACTTGCAGAAATATGCCACGCTTATGAAGAATACTGGGTTCAGCTCTACTAAACTGTCTCATGCATTAGCTGCTGTATGGAGGACAGAGCTTATAGGTTACAAATGACAGGTTTGATGAGTAAGAGAGACCTGTGCCTCCTGCCCTCAGGAAGCTCGGAGATTAATGGGAGCCATGTCAAATCAAACTTCAACAATTTCTTGAAAAGAGAATTTACAAATCAACAAGAATTTACAAAGTAGATAATTTTCAGAACAGTAAATTACTTCCTTGATGAAGTCTGTGAGCAGAGATCTGAAGGAGGAGTTGCCATTAATTAGGGAAATGGTAGTGACAGGAAGACTAGGACCTCAGTGCTGCGTTACAGGTGTGTAGGGGAGACTCGGTGATGGCAGCAGGCCTGTGTTGTGTATGTATGCCTTTTGTGCTCTGCCCTGGTTTTCATATTCCTTCCAGAACTTGCCTGGGGTTACCACCCATAGGAGAGGATGTGCTCTTTCTATTGTAGTGAATCAGAATCCTCTGTTATTTTACGTGTTAAAAACTCCCATTAACAGGAGACATAGTAGAGTGTCCGTGTCCCAGCTCTGGTGGCAGAGCTTTAGGAGGAAGCTCTGTGCATTTGGACTGGTGGATGAAGCAAACCTGTTGCTCGTCAGATTTCTTTTCAGGCTGCCCTGGGTAGGGAGTTGATAGGAGATCTCTTGGACATGGGAATTATCTCACTGTTGACAGAGAGACATGGCACATTTGATTAAATTAAATTAGGAGCATGTGTGTGTGTTTGAAAAAGCAAGCTAATGAAGGAAAGTGCATCAAAAGGATTTATGGTGAATTGATTAAAATTTTTTCTCCACAAAAAACCCTTCGAGCTTAGCGCCTAGAATTTTAAGGCTATCTGTGAAGCTAGGCCCTCCAGGTTCTCACTTGCGTTTAGTGTGCATCTGGGGGACCTTACTTCCCTTCGAGCATCCTCTCCTTCTGTAGCATTCTCTGTTGCAAGCAAACGTATTCCCAACCTGCAAACTGAATTGCATAGAGGAAAGGGGATAAAAGACACTATTTGATTTATTAATTTCTAGTGGATTAGAACTACAAATGTTTGCTATGTTTTTAATTTGAGAAGTAGAGAGAATCACAGCAGCTTTTAATTATGCATTTTGTGTAATGCAGCTCTGAATAGAGCAGAACAAAATTAAAATTGTGGATCAAATACTAAGTCTGAGTGGATACTAAAGTGAGCTGTAGTGTAATGCTAATGGCTTTGCGTCTTCCTGGCATGATGTCAATAATGGCTCTAATCACATTAAGCACAGAGCCCATTAGCTTTTCCTTTGCAGCAGCATGCACAAAGCAACAAACTGAAATAACCTGACTTTTTAAAAATTCCCATGTTCAGGCTAAGAGGCAGGACTATAACCTGTGCACTGTGAAATGGGTTGGGTCTACAATGGGGTTTGCATACTCTTTATCAGGGTAGGCAGGTTAACTGTACCTAGTATTATGCTCTGGAAATGCAACCTAATGCTCTTATCTTTATAAATTTAATAAACCCATGCTATTTTCATGGGAACAAAGTTTTTCTGGACTTCACCATGTCATAAAATGAGATCTTGTCTAGTATCGTATCTAGGGAGATGAAAGGACTTTTTTATATTTCCTTGACTCTTAAGTGGCATGGTATCTTCGGTCCTACTTTATGTAGTTCTGTTTCTATGTGGGAACTAGAATGGAAAAGTCTAATTGAAGTCCTTTGGCTTCAGATCTACTCGTCTCCATTATTCGTCTCACATTCCCAAGATGAGCGTGCCACGTGGTGTTCATCCCAGGGATTCCCAGGGGTTGGGAGAAGCAGAATGAGCCTCACAGGGGAATATGGTACCTATCTTTAAACCGTCTACCAATTCAGCCTTTTCAAGTGTAACTCAAATGCCTTTCCTTTTTCTGATGAATTCACCATGGGAAGATACATGAAGAGTGAGTTTTCAACAGCTGTGAATTAGAGACACTTAATTCTTCTCAACCTGTGTAGGATTTGACAATTTTTCTTCCCAAGCTTTTACTCTTCAGTACATACCCAGAGAACACTCAATCTACAGCACTGAGGACTGACACTCGATGTTCTCCGTCTTCTCTGCACTAACTGATTGCAAAGGAAAGTAGTGCTTTAGCGTTACTTCAGCCTTTTAAAGTCCTTGAACCTGTCCCTTCTTCTCTCTATAATCTCATTCTCTTCCATGATTCATATCTAATTTCCCTAGATATTCTTTTTCTGTTGCATTATGAAAATTTAAAAAGTGATAAAATTATTCATACGTAGATTTAATTTCTTTTCCCCAAGTATTTGTTTGTTAGGATAATTACCCCTAAGTTTTGTTTAATTGCTTGCTTACTTTTTACAGTGGTTGTATATGCTGCTGGTGCAGGTTGCATGCTACAGTTATCTTAGAACTTGAAAGTAAATGCTACTTCAAAGTTGGATATCTTCTCTGTTTATCTTTAGAATCTAAGATGTAGAGAATTTGGAGGGACATCACACAGGTTTTTAAATGATTCAGATAAGCTATAATATCACACAATTGCGCAGCAAATGGTAGGACACTGTTCAGTGGGTCTGAAACTTTTTGAGTCCTTGATCATCATCATATCTTAATGAGACACTTTGGAATGAAATTGAAATCTCTTTGAATTGGGGCACAGAGTGGTGAAGTAATTGCTCAAGTGTTCTTTTGACAGACTTTGAACTAGGACTGATTCCAGAAAGAGTTTCTTTCAATTTTACCTTTTTAAAATTACTCCCATGTACTCCTTCATTTCAGATGGATCGACTTCAGTTCCTTTCTAAGTGCTTCTTTCTATGCTCATGCCGTGGTGTAAGCTTCTGAGAAAATTTCCAGGAATTGTTGTAGCTGTTGTCAGAGTCCTGAAATGGAAAAAGATAGGATCCCTTCTGAGGGTCAAAGTTCTGACACGGAATCTCCTTTTGACTTGGGGTCTCTGGTATCCTAGAGCAAATGCTCTTAAGGTGAGACGTCTCACATGCTGGGACCACTTCATGGGGAAACAGACATAGTTACTCAGCTGGCCCCAGAATAGCCCCCTGAAGATGTGCATCCCACCACTGTTTCTTCTGGGTCCAGATCTGCCTTAGCAGTCTGTTTAGCTGCATCTGCTGCTCCCAGCAGAGGACTCCTGTTTGAGTCCACACTTCCAGTGTCTGTAACATGGCCACGTTTTCACATGGCCACCAGCATTTGCTATCTGGAAGCATTCTCTGCAAGTCGATATCAACAGGGCTATCACCAGATATTTGACTCTTCACCTCCTTTGCTAAGGAGTTGCTTCTCATACTTCCCCCTACTAACCATTCATTTAATATTCATTAGCACCTTCAAAGACAGAATTCTGTGGCATGTCCTTTGTCGGGGCTACATTAAATAAAATCCAATAAAATTGCTACTAAAAGACAAAAGGAAGAGACATAAGTTAAGGTCAAAACTTGTATTTAAAACTTTTTTACATTTGAAGGCTAGAGACCAGTTCAGGACTGTGGGCATAGGTAAGTCAGCCTGAAAGAAGTAAGTGATTCCTTTTGAGGATCACACAGTCTCAAAAGAATAGATAAAAAACAACTCACATGAAGACAAAGCTCTCAGCACCCCAGTAGCAAAAAAGGCTAAGTAGCACATAATTAAACAATGAATTTTAACCAGGTTTCTATTTAGTCAGCAGCTTCCTCAGCTGGCTATATGTTGGGTGGGCTTTATGAACAGGAAAGGTTACTGTGGTTGCTGCCACACACCCAGTTCCAGAGCTGATATTGTCTGGAGATGAGGACAAGCAGAAACTTCCCAGTCAGACTGAGGCTGAATACCTCACCAGCGTTCTATTAGCCGTGTTTCCTGGGAGAAGGTTTTTAAACTTTCCAAACCTTAGCTTGCAGACAATAATTCCTACCTCTTGGTAGTCGTTGGGAAAACTACTCAAAATGCCATATATAAAATATATAGTGAGATAAGTCGTAGGAAGAAAATATGTAAAAGAATGTTGGCAGGTGTTAATACATGAACAAGGAGGGTAGGAGACATTTGATGTGACCTCCAAAGACAGAAGTGTGAATTGTTTAAGACAAAGTGTCCTGTGTGGACTAACAGAAAAGCATCCAGTAGCTTAGAAACAGAAATGGCAATGTGCTCCAGAATCTTTTGATTACATGTGTCTGGAACATAAGAAGAACAAGGAGAAAAACCTGTAAGGGTAGGCTCTTCTGGAGGAACGTGTCACCTATGAAGGGGTATCTTGAGTTTGTACTCTGTGATAGTCATCTGAGTACCTGGATTTTACATAGTCCACTGAGATGTGGCAAAAATTATAAGTAATAGTAAATTTATGGTTTCTCCTTGTCTTATTTCAATTTTGTTTGATATTGTAAGGTAGTATATATTACTTCAGTATATATGTTCAATTTGAACATGATATTCAGCCCGTCACCCAAGTACACACAGCCAGTTATTCTTACGGCTACTATATATTCTGCTTGACTTCGGTTTAAATTGACTGCTGATTGGCTTGCTTAGTGTTTAATACCACTTCCGTAAATAAAACCACCAGCACAGTGTTGAGTTAACATGTTGTTTTATGACTGGTCAGTTTTGGGATATGCAAAGCCCTGGAGAACTTTGGGAAAGAGGTAAGATAATTAAAATTATGTTAGAATTTCCCTTGAATCACCATGAGGGCTCGGTGGGCACTAAGGGATTAGAGAAGATGTCACCCCCTAGTCTCTGTAAATTTCCACCTGTAGTTGATTTAGAAACACTACCGCTGGCTTTGATGGAAGACTTGTGGAAAAAGAGAAAGTATGATATTTTAACATTTTAAAGATCACTGAACAGAAATGATCCTTTGAATTTTCTTAAAGAGACATCAATTGGAACATACCACATAAAAATACTGAAGCAAAAAGTAAAGATTCTTCTTTGTTCAAAATATTCTAAGAAAGTACAACTGGAATGATGCCTCAGTAATTAAGAGCATCGGCTGCTCTTGCAGATGATCCAGGTTTGGGTCCTAGCACCCACATGGCAGTTGGCAACTGTCTTTAACGCCAGTTCCAGAGGAACTGACTTCTCTGACCTACAAGAGCACCAAGCATGCACTTACATACATACTGGGAAAATACACATGTGAGAAAATAAATAAATAAACCTTCAAAATATTCTGAGAAGGAAAGTGGATATGTTCAGGAAACTAGAAGTTGCACACACATCAAAGTACTTAACACTAAGAACCCGGCCGACAGATGGCATCAGCAGTGCCTGATTAAAGACCCCAGACACTGGCCTGCACCCCTGACAGTCTAGTCTAAAGCATGTGAGCTTCATCCTAGGTACAACTAATGCATAACCGCTACATATTTGTATTTATTGGTTTGTTGGTCTTACAGTGTTACTAGCTGTTATTAGACTCTGCAGTCTCACTCTTCTCAGTTTTTCTCCACTTGGCTTTGTGTTCTTGTGTTAGGAATTCTATACTCAGAGAAGAGTTAGGAAATAATATGCCACTGATATGTATTCCTTGTTTGTGGGGGTAAAGGGAGGGATTTCATTGTAATTTTTCAGTGCAGTGGAACACCACACCATAGACACCTTCCGTTTTGACAGTCCAGTCAAGGGATTTAGTAGATTCTTTGTCATTCTCAACAGCAGTAAATGCCGAATGCAGTCATTCTCTTTCCCTACCAAAATCCCATCAGCACACCTTCCCCTCACCCCCACTGTGTCTCCTGAATGCCATCTTATTTTGCTTTCCCTGAGATTATCAGCGCTTCCTGTTATGTATAGGTAGCTCTTTCTTCTATAGGTCGGACTGCACAGTGTCTCTAGCCTCTGAACTAAAATGAATGAGTGAACAAAAACCACAAAAATATTCTTATGGACCCAATATGGGAAAATTGAGGCCAGCAGAACAATGTAAACAGAGAAAGAAATGGACTCTGGATTGGAGAAGTAAAGTAAATCAACAAATTTGTCAGTTAAAAAAAAAAGTAAAAAAGAAAATTGAAGAGTAGTGGAAGTGTAGCAACTTCATGTAGGCAAGAGCTCAGGAAGGGAACTAGAAGTAACTGAGCATCTAGGGAAGAAATGAATAGCAAGGAAAGTAAGGCCCCTCTGTGTGTGTGTGTGCGTGCGTGTGTATGTGTGTGCGTGTGCGTGTGCGTGTGTGTGTGTGTGTGTGTGTGTGTGTTTCTTCTTGGAGGAAGAGGGTGCAGAATAAACCGGAAGAGGAAGTACCAAAGCACCTTGCAAATTGTGGCTCTTCTCTCCCACATTTCCATTGTGAAACAAGCAGATACGTACACAACTGGAAGACAGCTTGATTCTTAACGGTTCTTCCGTCAAAAGCCCTCTTTTCATTACATGGAGACGTTTTCCCTGTTGTAATATGGGCTTACTCTTACCCTGCCCCCCACCACCACACACACCTATTCTTTTGACTCATAGGTTCCTGTTTATATTAGTTTAGACCCAAAGGCAAAAAAAGTTTAATTCAGACTTTAGCTAAGGACAAGGGGGTATCGGTAAGTGTAGTTACTTCTATCTCAATATAAAAGTAGAGGTAAAAACCTCAAGAGGTTGCACCTCAGCTCTTATTAATGTGGGCCACTGCATTCTTATTGTAAAGCCAAATTGAATTATTGTTGGCATGTTGTGTTTCAGCAGGCATGGGTAACTTTTTCTTTGGCTAGTGAATAGTAGTCGTTTTGAGTTACGTTTTTAAAAAATGCAAGAAAGAATGTGAGTGAAGACATCTTGGGTTAGCTCAGAGACCGCAGGGGGACGTCTGTGAGAGGGGGAGTGGAAAGCAATCCATAGACTTGCCGATGGACACTCATTAAATGTTAATAGGAGCCGCATGTGATGAAAGGCAGGAGGCTCTGAGTTTGTCTCATTAACTGTGTGTCTACCACTGGAGGTATGTGAATGAAACCAAGCACAGGCATTAAAGAAATTATTTGTTGCAAAGCAGAAACAAGCTTTTCTTTACATTTGTGTTCTGAGAACCAGAATTTTTGAACTGCATGCACAGAAGAGGTGGGTGAGCTGAGCTTGGCAGCAAGTGGCACCGATGTAAATGAAAGACGATATAAATGAAACCTCACATCTGAATGAACTCTCAGGAAGGTGAGAGCCACTAGTAATGTAGGTGTGTAGAACCACAGACACTCTGGCTTGTTGCATTTCTGTATTGTCAGTTACTGGGGAGAGCCGTCCTGTGTCCAGACATAACAGTACCTATATGGAAACCTCCTCTCTTAACCAAGAAGTCCTGGGTCATTGGTATGCGGGCTGTGGCTTGAACCATTTGTGCATAGCAGATTGTGAATCTAAGGATCTGTGAGGCCTCACTGAGGAGACTCTTACAGGATTAATAAAATATTTACAAAATTACCTGCATGGTGGCTTCATTTTTGAGATATTTGGCCCTAATCACAACATAAATCCTCATTCAAGTGGCTTTTCTGTTCTCTGAAGGATGTTCCCACATGTCTGCCAGAGGAACAGAAGCAGATTCCTGGCATACTTGTATTAATAACACAAGAGTACCTGGTTTCTGGGCACATGTATGTTCTTGTCCTTCCAGGCACACGTGCATCAACAGGTAGATAAATAGGAAGGTGATGTGTTTAGTTTTTAAGAGGTTTATCATTCACTCAAGTAAGTGGAATTTACATATAAAATAGTCAGGAATGTGTATTACTTATGGTGAGATATCTCTGTTGTGCATGTTTTACATGTATTCAAGGCAATCTTGAACTGATCATCTTGTGAAATACGGTTTCAAGATGCAGGATCAAGATTATTGTCATCCTTGGGGTAAGCTAAAGCCACAGCTCTTTACATGAACAAACAGATACCCAGTGTCCACTATGTGCCTAACATTCTGTGAGGCGTTTGGTTAGCATACACCATTTAATTCAGTCCTAACCTTAATCCCCAAGGGGGGGGGTGCTATCTTTTCTTCACAGCTGGGAGACTGAAGCTCATAGTGGCTATACAGCTAGTAGATGAAAGAATTGGCATTGAAGCCAGCAGGAGCCTCTATACCACACACATTTGTGTTTTGTTTGAATGGGGTTTCCCACACAGGTTGCCTCTCCTCTCAGTGCTCCTCAAAGGGAGACCTGGGGGTTGTTAGAAGCAGAACCTATTCCTTCTCCCATGCTTACCTCTTCTCCGCTTGTGTATCTTCTGCAGCTGCTGGTTAGCTGTGGCTTTCTGTGACATACCCTGGAGCTGGCTTTTTGATACATTATCAACATCAATAAAGTATCTATTACATAATTTAAAATTTGATAAAAATCTGCTTTAAAATGTTCCAGAAGACAAACTAATATTTACCTGGCAACAGAAGAAATTATATATCCATGTGTCTTTTTTTTCATATTTTATTTACATTTCAAATGTTTCTCCCTTTCCAGATCTCCCCTTTGGAACCTCCCCATTCCCTCTACCCTCCCCCTGCCACTGTGGGGGTATTCTCCCACCCACCCACTCTTGTCTTCCCTCCTAGGCATTCTCCTATACTGGGGCATCTAACACCCTCAGGCCCAAGGGCCTCTCCTCCCTCTGATGGATAACAAGACCCTCCTCTGCCGCATTTGTGTTCAGCACCATATCCATGTGTCTTTTAAGTATGACTGTATATGTGTTTGGTATAGAGGTGTTCGTACCTGGACTTTTATGGCATTTCTTTTTATTTGCTTTCTCAAAGACCTATGCCTTTGGCATAGAAGGGGAAAGGCATTACTGGACTAGCAGCTATAACCATAGGAAATTAGTGCAGTCTGTGATTTATATGTGTGGAGAACATAGCAAAACAACACATATGCATCTTCCTTGGTTTTGTCTCACTTGCTGATATGATGTACAAGCCATAGTTTTGTACTTGACTGACTTGTGATTAATCGGGATGTCTTTGCTGTCCACAGTATAAGTTGTGAATACTAACCTATCCTCCCTGTGTGTGTCAGCACAGCTGCTGTTTGCATGCTGTTTTCTTGTTGCTACTATGTGGATGCCCCAGGCCCAGGTTCCAGGTCCCCATTCTCCTGCTGTGCTTTGCCTGTGTTTCTGCAGAGAATTGTAATGCTCTCAGAAAAGGGACTTTTACAAAGAGGTGTTCTGTCTACTCAGCTCAGGGTAGGGAGAATGAAAGATCACCATGTTTTATTTTGCCCAGAGCTCTCAAATCCAGCCTCCTACTGTCAGGAAAACCCTGTGCAGAATGCTTTACCCTAAAGACACCAAAAACAAAGGCAGCACCTGGGTCCTGGAAACTCCTAGAACATTGTTTATTGAGTATGTCTTAAGAATTGTGAGCATTACCTTCTCTTGTTTCTCTTCTAGCTGCATGGGGATGTGAGGCCCTTAGAGACAGGAACAGGGAGTCTCCATTTACCTCTAGTTTACTTTTATTGTGAATAAGGATTGCTCTTTTGATTACTGGCATTAGTCTCAGGAGACTCAAAAGTTTCTGTGTCTACCTCAGCCACATGTCAGGGAAAGGGACCCTGTTCTCCAAATCTTCCCCAGCAGGTGTTGTTCTTATTAAACCCAGAACCCTAAGCTGAGGGAATGTGAATGGATCTGCTCATAGCTCTCCTCTCCCTGCAGGCTGATGCTGAAATACAGTTTGTAATCTTCATACTGGGCTTGAGTTATAGCATAATTAAACAAACCAATGCATGTGAAGTGTCCTTTCCCATGGTGACTGGCTGTGAGCGGATGCTCATAAACAGTGCCTGTTACGTTCCCAGTTTTCTTTTTCCCCTTCATACTAATTTATGATAACCCCTTAGTGAGGTCTAAAGGCTTATTTCTGCCTGCCTTATGATTTTAGAAAATGTTGACTTGAACTAAGATTTTTTTCTTACATAGTTTACAAGTAGTTGGTAGCCTGGCTTTTAAAACAAAATGCTTTGTCGATTACTTTATCCTAAATCATCCTCTGATCCCAGCAGTTTTGCCATAAATAAATAGCACCGTAATGCTTGTAGGGCAAGACTTGGCAGAAAAGTCTCAAAGAGCTATAAAGATTCTCTACCCTATGTAAATACAAATCAAAACCAAGAGATTTGTGAACATACCATTATTGGGTTTTGTTATTACAAGTAGATATTGGAAGGAACCACAAAAGCTACTTTTGAAGAATGACTAGTTGCATGTTCTAATAAGTAACATTTGATATATCAAATACTCATTGAGTGGATGTTGTCTGAAGGAAATGAAGCTAGCTGTGGCCTCTAGGCATCTAAGAGCTTTAATCTGGTGGATCTATCACTGTACAGGTTGTACTGATAGTATTTGTTTCCTCTGAGGCATAGACTAAGGGTTCTACAATCTTTAATTTATCCTAACATGACCACTCAGAAAAAACGTCATAAATCCCAATGCTGAAAGCTGATATTTCCTCCTCTGTCCCCAGCTCATCCTTTCCTGAATCTAGCAGTAAGGTTAACTTTGGGCCTTTTAGAACGGTCATTACAGAATCTGGGTTTGTGCTGTGGGATTCCGGACATGTAGAGCTGAAACAGTGGGGCGGGTGTGAAAGAACAAGGGGTCAGTGTAGTGAAAGGCATTGCCACAGCAGCTAGAGACTGTCATCCTTACAAAGAAATGCTTTCCACATCACTGCTTGACTAAGCCTGGCAGAAATCTGGGTTTGGGGGTGTTTGTAACATTTCCTAACTAATGCTTCTAAACTGTAAACAAAGTAGTCCTTCATGAACACATTAATTCCTTCTGGGAATCTAGAATTTTAGCTTGCACTAGGTTTACTTGACTCAAGGGACTTATTGACCACTACCAATGAAAACCATGGTCTCTGAGTTGCTATTGAACCCTTTTCATAGACTGTACCCCAAACATACAGTCACAGTTGAATGTCAGTTGACTCCGCGTCTAGTACAACTGCTCTGAGATGACTCCCACTGTGTGTCTGCTTTCCCCTGAGCCTTGCCACATGTATGGATTCCCTCTGCTGATTTGTCTTTACACTGTACTGAGTCATAGCTCCGAGTATGCCTGTATGCCAAGTGTTACGAGTCTTGTAAATATTAGGGTGGGCCTAGGGGATTCTGTTCCGACATTAGCTGCAATCCAAGTTGAAAGATTCAATTCCAGAAAAATAGTCAAGAAGTCTGAAGGTTCTCCTTACAGATACTCACCCCTCCACATCTACCTCCGTTCTCTCATCTCTAGCCTAAGCACTGTTTTACTGTTGGGTTCCACTAGTAAATATGTTTAAAACATAATAAAATTAGGTGGGAACTCAACAGTTTGTGATATCACTGTGAATCAGTTTATTCTTCTCTGTGCCCATCATAACTGAGAGAAACTTAGGAAATATGATATATCTCCCTCCACCTCTTACCTCTCTCCCTGTACCACACATAAATACGTTCCTTCCTGATGCCCACTTTTGCTAATAATCAGAAGTCAGTGCTAACTACTAATGGATCAGAGTGTTAATAAACTTGCTTTGAAATCCCAAGTATTCCAGTTAAAATAACAATTACATGAAATTAAAGTTAGAATAGTTTATTGTTTATACCTTATTCTATTCATTGTATGTTTATATAGAGTGTGCCCATCCTTATTTTTCCTAAAGGACCTGCTAGAGCATTTTCAGTTTATCTCCATTTGAAGTGAAAAGAAACATACGCGGAAGCCTGCCTGAAAAACAGCATCCAAGAGAGCGTTTGGGTAGAAAGGGAAGGGCAGAAATTGGATTCCGCAGTGGCCACTGTTGATGGTGCTCAACTGCACCTGCCTCTTCTAACCCAGCACTATTCATTTCTCCACAGAAGTTCACCTCACATATGCTTGAATTTGTGTTCTGGGAGTGTGACTTACATGTCTTGAATGAGAACCATCAACAGCATGTGAATATTAGTTGCTGCCTACTTTACATTCCATTAAAACAGACCAAAAGAGAAGACAGGTTGGATGATTAAAATGTTGTCCCCTGTCTTAATAGGCAATTCTGTAATAGGTAAAAAGAAAGGGTCTACTTTTTAACAATGTTGACCATTGTTTCATATTAAATTTTAGAGACGAGCCTGATGGCCCATACTTGAAATTTCAGCAGTTGGGAGGCTAGAGTAGATAAATTAACAGACGCCAAATTAACCTGGGAGGGGGCCCAAGAAAACTGATGTTGAAGGTTAGTCTTTTAGTGCATAATAAAACTGGCTAGCTTGGGTTAGAGTGAGACTTTCAGAAAAATCAAAGGAAGCATAATTAGTTATGATAGAATATAATGGTGTTTTATTTCTCCATGAAAAATAAGGAAATATATTCTTTTACATAAAAAGAATGAAATAAATAAAACTGAAGGTCATTATGTTAGCAAAATAAGATTCATAATGACAAACATGTATACCTTCTCATTCATGTAATATATGTATATATTATATATGTGTACTATATACATATAATTACACATATTATTTATGTATTATATATTACATATGTATGTAAGTATAACTACATATGATACATGTGCATATATGAATGTGTTTGTGCATATATGTATGTATATGTGCATATGTGAATGTATATGTACATATATACATATATATTACATGAATGAGAGAGACCAAAATGTAGAAGGGATTGAGGGGGATGGAGACTAGCTAGTGTGGGGAGAAAGGTTATAAGGGTAAATATGGTCAAAATCTATAATACAGTTGAAGAAAATCATGTTTGAGACCTAACATCTTTCTTTTCTATTCTGTACCTTTTGTTTTGGAAGATGACCAGAGTTTCATAGTAATGGCTGAACAGATGCAGTCACAATTAAATACTCTGATATGTTTTCATATGATTACATGTTTATTTTTCTTTGCCATTTTATTTTTTATCAAATATTCCATAAAAGAGAATTATCTGCCATTTCTGTGTCCTCCCCATTGCTGAAATTAATGTATCTCAAATTCCGTCCAGAACTTGATGACTTACAGTTTTAATTAAGTCTCTTAAAGTTCTAATATTTAGTTTGATCATCCAGTAATTTATTTTTGGCTATTGTGGAACATGCTTCTAGTTTGTCAGTTTTTTTCAAATTCACATTCATTCTTATGTTTGCAATTTGGGACTCCTCAATGGTTCCTAGATTTCCCTTAATTTTTCATCCAGCATATTCTCCTGTGATGGACATCCTTTTTCAGTTTTGTTATTTATTTCCACAGTTTAGGAAGTTGTGGTGATTGGCCCTAAACGTATAGATCCTGTGACAAAATGAATTGAGGAACATAAAATTAGCCAAGATCTTAAAAGAATTTCTGGAAAAAAATGAATTACTGCTTGTGTCCGAAAGCTTATTTGTTGTTTCAGGAGTGTGTGGTGTGGAGTGTTTGAGCATCTGCATTTGCAAATGTGGCTGAGCAGACACTAGAAAACCTGCCTCTGAGCACAGACAGTGGCTGCTTTCTGTTTGTTTCTGTAAACGTCTCTAAAGAGAACAGCTGGGTTTACAGAAAGGACTAGTTGTTAGTTTACAACAAATGAATCACATTTAAGAAAAGCAGTGCATTTCAACAGTGGGTGAGATGACACTTGAGGTACTGTAGAAAGATGAGAGTTAGAGAATTCTGATACTCAGGAGGCTGCTTAAACAGTAAAGAGTCATCCCAGATTACATGTAGCACATAGATACAAAACAGCCCCCTCCCAAAAGGATGGGTTTTGTAAGAACATTACAGCATTTGGGACAGTTGACACTTGAGAGGTGGAACTGGAACAGTCGTGAGTCCACACATGAGAAAGCATTGCAGGTGGAAGCAACGATATAAGGAGAAGGTGGTTGTAGAGACATATGAGATGCTCTGTGAAAGGCATGGTGCCCAGTCCTGGGTGTCAGTGTGCACGTGAAGTAAGACTTAAAGGTCGCTTAAAACAATTCCCGAATGCTATCATTGAATACTTTATGCTGAAATCGTTATAGCAAACACGAGCTATGGAAGTTTACTTTGAGAGGATTGTAGCATGAACAGAGGTGTAGGAAAAGCAACTGCTTCCTGTAAATGGGTGAGAGGAGTGTATTAGAAACTGTCAAAACTGCCTAATTAGAAAATGAAATGGGCCGTTAATAAACTTGTAAGAAAAGTGTAAAAGATAGATGAAAGAAACCGATCTACAAATAGACACTGGGTTACCCATTAAGTAAACTAAAGTCTGGGTCCTGGGATTCAGAGAAGGATGGGAAAGGAAGCAAGCAGGTGAGGCTCTAATGACAGGTCAGGTGGGGTGTGGACATGGAAGTGTCCCCATTGCAACATGGTTTCTGGATGTTCCACACTCAAGCTGACTTGAACCGTCGCTCTAAACATTAGTGTGTCTGTGACCTTAGGTAAGTTGCTCAGCCTCTTCCCGTTCAGGTGAGTAACAGGATCTGAAACTGATAAAAATAAATACAAAATACATGAGCCAGGTAGTTTTTCCTGGCTCCTTGTCAGAGTGCAGCAGTACTAGGTAGTGGTGTTAGTTTTCAGGCTTTTTCATAGCTCCAGAAGTAACTAATTTTTCGAATCTCATTTCATATATGAGAACTCTACGGCAGAGGGGCTATGCTATTAAAAGCCCTTTAGCCTAACAGTAAGGAGTTAGCAAACAAATAATCTGTATGTTTTAGGTTGAAGACTGTTTCAAACACTATCTCCTTTGAACTGTTATATTGTAATTCAGGGGAAGGGAGGGTGCTGGGAACAAAGCCCCAAACCTTACACCTTCTAGGCAAGCATTCTACTACTGATCTACACCTGAGACCAAGGGTAGTAATGTTGACCTTCAGGCCAAATCTCAAAAGGAATGCTCAGAATTAGTTTTCTTCACAAAATAGTTGAATGGTTATAGGCCATAAATGAGAAATAGCAGAAGCGACAGGAAGACTAGAAGATAATTTAGGAACTGATAAACAAACTTGTTATTGTCAAAAAATAAAGAGGAGGAAAAATCTTATCATACATATATTTGTACTATGCAGTGTTTTGTTATTTCTATATGTACTGTTTAACTGCTGGTGATTTACATCTGTCCAGTCCGTAGTCCCTTACAGACACCAGCCACGGTTTGCTCTGTAGTTGTTTGTACAGTGGGATTTACTTTTCATTGAAGAACCTGTCCAATGTGAATGTAGCATCCTTGGCAAAAGACCCTCCTAGAAGTAAACAGTGTTCTGGGACTTACAGGGAGAAAAAGGAGGATAGTTTAACTCCTTGAGATTTGCTAAAAGTGCCACTCTTAACCTCCCTAGAGCGAATAGTCAGGGGACTGCCTCCCTCCTTCAGCAGACCCAGGGGAAATGGCCTGATATGTCTGCTGGAGCCCTTCTGCATGGTCAGGAGAGCTCTGTCCATGGGGATCTGTCTTTTGAGTAGCTCAGATGTGAGCTTGGATAGTGACACACCCATTAGAATGTAATTAGCCCTGGGCAGGGCAATGGGATGCAGTGCATTCTGCCTGACCTGAGTGGACAACTACTGGGCTAGGGGAAAAGATCATAGTGTGGAGGAAACAACTGAGTAGGTCCCAAGTCATCCAGTCCCACCTAGGCCTGCTGATCTTCAGCAAGTAAACCTGCGCATCTGAAACACATCGTGCGCTACGTGATCGTCAACTGACTCCCAAGCCCAAGCATGGTACTAATAATTTCAAGCAGCATTTATTCATCTTGGCGGTGGGGATATAAAGAGCCACAAGTCTGTGCTACAGAGGCACACATGACATAAAAATACAAGTCAGTCACTGAGGGCAGGGAATTGTTGCTGGGAGTGGCAACAAGGAAGTCAGCATCAGGCGTTCTATAGGTTTGATTCAGTTGAGCCTAGATGGAAGAGGGTGATGATGGAAGGCAGGGAGGCTGAGATGATTTGGCACTTTTCACACTCACAAGTAGCTCTTGACTTGGCGTTTCAGAGGTCTCACTAAGATCTGATGTGTGAAAAGGAGGTCAGATCTATACTGAGGGACCTTCAAATTGCCAGATAATGGGAATGTATTACTTACTCTATCTGTGCAATAGGGAACCTCTAAAGCAGTGGCTCTAACCCTTCCTAATGCTGTGACCATTTACTACAGTTCCTCATGGTGTGCTTACCCCCAACCATAAAATTATTTCTGTTGCTGCTCTGTAACTGTAATTTTGCTACTGTTCGGAACTGTAATGTAAATATCTGGGTTTTACAGTCATCTTTTGAGGGTTGTGACCCACAGATTGAGAACTGCTACTCTAAAGGTTTGATAGAAAAATGGAAACATTCCTAGTCTTGAGGTGTGGAAATGTGATGACAGTTTGCGTGGTGACAAACATGTAGAGAGCTGGCAGAGTGAAGAAGGAAATGCTATGTGTTTCGTCTGTGGCTGTTTTTCACCTGTTAGCTTATACCCAAGTATCCTTCAATAGTCATATTTATTGTTGCCTAAATAGCACTGATTTCACAAACTTATTAAAATATTGTGTCTGATGACGTCCTGATACACTAATCACACAGGTAAGCAGATGCATATACCATTAAAGTCATTTTCCCAAATTATATTATCCATACATAGCCTTAATTAGGAATTTTTAAACAGGAGGAGGTTTTTTGAATTCTCACTAGTGTCACAGTGATGTTAATCCTAACCAAGAACTTATTCCTTCTAAAATAAAAAGGACTTAAAAAGCCTTGCATGGAATTTCCCAATTTGGCCTGCAGCACCTGCTTGGCTGAAGCTGCATTGCCTAAACACCATACAGACAAGATCAGTCTGTGGGATTGGAGCCCTAGGGGTTGGACTTAGAATCCAGCAGCCCCTGAGCTAGACCTGTCAAGTCTGGCTTTCATGTTTTCCTTTGCCTTTGCTGCAGCCTTTTCTTCCAGCCTGTTCAGCGAGGGCACCAAGAGGAAGTGTGTTTGTGAGTGCATACTGCCACCAGACAGCTTTATCATCAGGACCGGGAGCCCCTCCTTCCAAACCATTGCTGTCACAAGGCAATTTCAGGCAAGCTTTCTACACGCCCAGCTAACTGAGAGTTGAAAGCTAACCTTCAGATTGAAAGCTAACCTTCAGATTACAGTGGTCCTATTATTTATGCTTGCCAGTTATCAGGCACCTTGGTGTCATTGAATGGTGACATTTTTAATATCTCACATTTCAAAAAATTAAATGGTGGTCAAGAAACTGGATGGTCTGTCCATTTTCATGCAGACATTTATCGGCCTGACAGTCTGCAAAATCTTCAATTTCCGATAAAAACCAAATTCTTTGTACATTGTCTGCAAATGATACATTGCACCATTTTTTTCTTAAGATTCTTATATGGTCCTTATTGTCTCTGTACATTTTACCAGAGCAGATGTAGTCACTGTGGTGAAACAGTGGACTAAACTAATTTCCCTGATGTAAACATTGTTAAACAATTTCAAATGTAAGTTTGGAAACAGTGTTTCTGAACCTGTTTAATAATGTTTAAAAATGCATCAATGAAATTGGCTTAGCCTGTGGCCTTTATTACATTATCTGTTCTCAATTATATAGATTCTGTGTTTTGTGTCTGGAGTAGTTACAAGTAACCGAAAAAAATTATCCCAGCCCAAGAGTGTGGCTTATCCCGAACCGATTTAATTTGATTTAAAATTGATAAACCTTGGAAAATACTTCCAGAATGCCATATCAACTATTAAAATACTCGGAAATGCACCCAGGAGGTCAGGCCAGCTCCATTATTTCATTCGCCTCCTCCCCCACCCTCTTTTCTTTAATCCCCATTGCTCATCACCTTCCACTCACCCCAGTCTCAGTGTTGTGACTCCACACTAAATTTTAAGCTCTCAGTCTTGAAATGTAACATAAAACATTAAATATGTTTTTACTAATTATGATCTGCTAAACTCCGAGCTCTGTGCTGAAGCTTTTTTATTTTAATTTCAGAAGTAGTATTTAAGTGATGACATGCAGTAATTTGTTCATTCTTCTGTCAGTATAATTTACAAGGCAATGGCAGATAAACATAGTAATACAAGATTCATTTACAGTGACACAATGGCAGATACACAGAGCAGAACCCTGGCTATGAGATAAAGTGGACTGAGTGACTTATGCAGTAATTAGGGGATAATTGTCATTAACCTCACAAACAGTAGTTTACCCATATTGTTTAAAAGGCTCCAGGATGCGTAATGACAAGGTAATCTGTCAAAGCGCTAGGGGGAAATATTAATAAGATCTGTGCAAGCCTGGATAGAAAATATGCAGAAAGCGGCCACATTAAGCTAATTGGTGGATGAATATACACTTGTAAAAGTGCTTCTAATGGCACGTTTGCTGCTCTCCAAATGACTACTGTTAATGTGGAGAAGTGGGCTGCTCAGAAAGTCAGGACTGCTGGGACAAGAGGGTATTAAGCCATGCAGACGCTGTATTACCTTGGACTCGGTAATGCTTGCTTCCTCCTCTTAGCCCTTATTTTGAATTTCTGAATTTTCTATTATAGTAATGTATATTGATCATTTCTTTTTCTTTTACCTAAATTTGTTCAGTCAACCACCAGCATTAAATCACCTCTCTTGTGGCCAAATATGATAGCTAATGTCTCTATTGATATCTTGCATATAGATACACAGAAGCACAAACCATTAATGAATGTTTGGATTTATAATTATGCACACATGTATGTGTGGGTGCCTTTTATAGGAACACATTTAGTGTGAACAATCAAAGGAGAGTGTATCCATCAACAGCCTTGTGTATGTTACAAGTAATAATGTGTTGGTCCCCGATGAATGCTAAAGTAGGAAATTAATCTTTGTGTTCTGCTGCTATTCTTATGCCCAGAGAACAAAAGTTAAATCTCTCAATCCATCTTTCTGTTCAATCACACACTTGGTCCTTGGTCCTGCTCTCTCACATTCTAATGAATATGTTAAAGTTCCTTTGGAACTTTGGACAGAAGTCTGCTTCTGTCATAAAGAACAATTCCAGGTGTATTGCACGAATTAGAATCATCCATTCAAGCTTTGAAAGCTCTGCATCTGTGTCAAGAATGTACAGGTAGAACAGAGATTAAAGCTTGTACCTTTGAACTGTGTTGAGGTATCTATATATATATATATATATCTAATATATAGATAACCCTCACAGTGAAACATTCTGGGGTCCATTTTGTTCCTCATCAAGAATTATGGAAAAACACAGGATCCCCAACACGATTTCATAGAAATATGAAGCCCAGCAGCACCCTGCAGACATGTAAAGTCTGCCTGGAAATTGAGGGATAGAATTCTGTGGAAAGTGAAGAAAACTAGAAATACACATCTCAACTCGAGAATGTCAGAGGAGTCTTGGCAAGTTTGGTTTACTACAGAGCCAGCAGATTTATGACCAACCCAGGACATGAGCTTCATCTTTATGTCCAAGAAGAAAAGAAAACAAAGTCATTTGTGGGGAAAACCCTCTCTTTCCTCCTGTTTCTAGTGTTTGCTCTGTGGATTTCAAACCATCCCCTTGTTATCCTTAACATCAGTGATTTACCTGTGGACTCTCACTGGTGTCCGTGGGAATACCCAGTGTCTAAAGAGTTTAACTGAGGAGAGAGGCCTGTATACATTATTGCCACTGTCTTTTCAGAACCACACAATCTGTTGGAGACTGCTTATATGGATTTATATGGATAATTATTTATATGGATTATTAACACCTAACAAAAAGGTACAATTCAATCTTCAAGTTGCAGAAATTTCATAATCCCTTCAAAGTGGGGTGAGCAGGTATATCGAGGCCCTATAGGAAATGATTAGGACAGTTGCCCAAATTTTAAGCAAAGTTACAACTAAACTGGACAATTAGTTGACCAGAAATCAAAATTAACCCAGAGGATCCAGTGCCTTTAATTACATCATAAGTAAACAGTTCAGGCATTATCATCAAGGCAGAAGGTAGAGGATCAGAATACAAGAAAATTTAAGACTCTCAGAGAGTAACGAATGCCTTCAGTTACAAATACTCATATTCTGAAAAACAAATAAAAGCATAACTGCTAGTGTTTAAAATATTTTAATTCAAATTAATTATGTTTAGAGTCTATACACAGGTGATGGGATAGTGGAGTTCTGAACCTAGTATCAGTGGGGTGTTTGCTTACATGTGGGGAAAACACTAAAGCTGGAGGTTGGTGATTTAGTAGTCACATAGCTGGTCGTCCACAAAACCAAGACTCTCATTTGTGTGTCCTTCAGTCATGTTCTTAATTATATTGTTGTCTATATCCGAATACTTCTGTTCTATTAAGAACAGTCAAGGTGGGCAACTGTGAGATGCAAAACCTGTCTTACCCTGTAGACTAGTTCAGAAGTAGGTATTCTGTGCTTCAAGTTAAGGACCTGTACGTAATGTTATAGCAGGGGTTAATACGGTAGAAATACTAATTTATAATCTGGGAGTTTTCTTGATTAGACATTAGCTCAGTGGTCAGGAGAGGCACCGGAGTCCATCTTTGGTCTCAGAATTTAAAAATTGGGGAGTTTTTTTTTAAATTTTGAAACTCATTTTTCCTATTAAATATGAAAACATGTGGTGTCTATCAGTTTTTCTCAGGCTTGGTTTACCATAGATTTAGGTAACTTGAAAAATACTTTTGAATCTTTGAAATGTAATTTTAGACTTGGCTAGAATTTACTCCTCTGAATTTTATATGTAAGACACCTGCTTTATTTCTTTGCAAACAAATATCCAGGCAAGACATGCGTATGGCTGGTTCTAATTTGGACAGTCTGAAATGCCAGAGTACATTAACAAAGTCCTGTTGGGCCCCAGAGCTTCTGTGATTTACTGTGCTGTAACACCAGGGTGATCTATCATAATCATAGTTTTATAACTAAAAACAATGTACAGGTTGTTACTGAGAGAAAAGGAGGTAGTATTCTGCAAAGTGCATCATCTTGCAGTGTGTGTGTGTGTGTGTGTGTGTGTTTTCCTGTTGGTGTTCTCCAACAAACCCAGAGTCTCATTAATACTAGGAAAGTGCTCTACCACTGAGCTGAACACCCTGCTTAAATGATTGTTTAAAATCCAAAATAAAACAATATATTTTAAAAATTGGATTTAGCTCTTTAAAGCTAACTTCTCTGGCATTTTGATAGTGCTATTTTTGTAGAAAGTTAATCATTTGTGGAGGGTAAATTGTTAAGTTTAATGAGTCTTTACTTTTCAAAAATAACTTTTCACTGAGGAAAAT
This sequence comes from Rhynchomys soricoides, assembly GCA_019843965.1. Lineage (NCBI taxonomy): Eukaryota > Metazoa > Chordata > Mammalia > Rodentia > Muridae > Rhynchomys > Rhynchomys soricoides. The sequence goes on along the minus strand of JADRCH010000076.1, from coordinate 11,310,150 downwards.
ATTTTCAGATATTAATCATAAAAAAACAAGTTATAGCTAACTATGTTATAAATCAATTACCTAGATATAACATAAAGTTGCCATCTTGCTGCTTCCTTATCCTGTGAGATATATTCAAGGGTCGTGTTTCTTAAACGTCCAGTCTCCTCCAAATAGAAGCAATTCTTGAATTTGTACTTTGTGTAGCTTTTCAAGTGATGTGATATGCCTCACGTCATTATATCCATTCTATGAGGTGAATCCTCATGAGTGCTGCAGAAGACTGATTTACAGTGAGGTTCATATACAGCTGGGACAGGAAGATCAGCATCTTCTGTGTTCACGTGTATGTGTATGTGCCTGCACATGTGTGGGATGCTTAAAATGTCAGTCCTTGTGTACAGAAAATTCAGAGAACAGGTTTTAATGTTCACACATCACCTAGCAAAGGACTAGTAAGACTCATCTTGACAGAAGATTCTTCAGTAGGAAGTTTTGTGAGAGCTTCAACATTCTAACCAATCATGTCTCTTTCTGTAACTATTCTTTGAAGGTAGGAGTGGAAAAGGAATAGGAAGACTTTTGAGTCCAGTTTTTCATGTAGAGATGTATTGAACTTAGTAACAGTTTCTGCAATCACAGGAAGTTTTGATGTTGATACACATCTTTCATGACAAAGACTGACTTGCTCAGATGAGGAAGAACAAGTCAATTTCCAAAACATAATCACATGAGCAAATACAAGTAAAATCCACTAGTGAGGTTTGTTTGGTTTTGTTTTGGCTTTTTTGGTTTTGTTTTGTCTTTTGGATGTCTGTCTTTTTGTTTATGCTACACCTTGATTATTTATTTTTTCCTTAGGGGGCATATCTTTTATAGACCAGCAATGAAAAAATAAGGATGTAATTGGTCAGCATTGTATTTTGAAGGTGAAGTATGCTCTTGAGAAATTCTACAAAAAACAAATTTTCAAGTCATAGAAACTGAGTAGGTTTTCAGTACCTAAAACAAATGTTGATTCTTTAAAAGTAAAGTCTAATTTGAACCATTTGGTGCAGTCACGGTATGAATGAGTATGTTTCATTCTGCCTACAGATATTACAGTTGTTACAGCTGGCCTCCTGGAAACATTAGCTTCAAAAGCTAGAAAAGCAGTCACATAAAAGAGCTCTGTGTGACTAGAGAGTAGCATAAGCTTTGTTTACTTACACAACCAAACTACTCTGATGTATGTTGTGTATACGAGTGGGCCATCTCTCTTAGGCGGTACCCAGAAGAAATATGTTTAAATGTAAAATTTACTAAAACAAATGAGCATGCCAAGATCCTTTCCCACATGATTTCAAGTGTTTCTCAGAAATTATCACAACATTGCTTAAAAACTTTCCCTAAGTAGTTCCCAGAATCTAGTCAAACAGATTTTTTTGTGTTAGCATTTTATCTCCCTTTTTTGTTTGCATGCATACATATATACACACACTTATACACACATATACAGGCACACATACACACAAACATTGGTCAGTGGACACTTACAGATGCCAAGTAAAATAAATTTGTGAGATAAACATAACTTTTCTAAATGGAGGTGGATTGGTTCTAAAGTATCAGAGTCCCCAGAACAGTCAAGGTTTGGAGCTAAAATAAGAACTTAAAAAGTGGGCATGGCTTTGGAGTGATGGTTTGACATGAAGTGTTTTCTTCCAACATGTATGTGCATCCTTAGTTTTAGTGACCTGTGGAAAGTCTCAGCAGAATGGAAGAGTACTGAAAGTTTGCAACTGTTTAAGCTGTTTCATCAAAGCTGTTTGTGGTGCCCAAAGGCATGTGTTCCTCCAACTGCATCTCAACTGAGAAAATGCCCCTAAAAGATCCAGCTGTCAGGCATCTTCTTAATTAGTGTTTGATGGGAGAGGGTTCAGCCCATTGCAGGTGGTGCCATCCCTGGGATGGTGGTCCTGGGCAGGCTGAGTGAGCCAGTAAGCAGCAATCCTCCATGGCCTCTGCATCAGGTCCTGCCTTCATGTTCCTGTCCTCTTCCTTCAGTGAGCGACTGTGATCAGGATGTGTAAGCCAACTAAACCCTTTCTTCCCCAACTTTTTTTTGTTTTTTGTTTTCTTTTTCCCCCCCAAGACACCAACCTTACTTCATCTATAAAGTTGGAGGTATGCCCCCATTTGTTTGATTTCAGATAATGGTCTGAACTCACTGTATTCTCCTCTTGTGAAATTCCTGGGTTGTGTTCTGACACATGTACTTTTAAAGATAAGGCCAGCTTGAAGACAAGTGAAAAGAGTGTATCAGTGTCTCAGTGTGAGGTATGTGTACATAATCCATGCCTAACACACTCTGGTATTGGCTCTGTGGACCAGAAGTTTCCAATGTTTATGAGTATATTGCCATTAATGAAAATACATAATGTTTACCCTGACACAAATAGAACTTTCTAAATTCATGTTTGAAAGTCAGTGGGATGGCTCAGTGGGTTAAAGCTCTTCCTGCCAAGCTTTGAAGACCTGAGCTCCCTCCCCAGATTTTATCTGGTGAAAGGAGAGAACCATCTCCCTAAGTTTTCCTCTGACTTACAGAAGTGTGCTGTGGTTCACATATACCCAGACATAAGCACACCCAAATAAGTCTAGAAATTAGTGCTATGTCAATGTAAGTTCATGACTAGAATATTACCAAAAATTGTCTTTGTTGGTAAAAACTAAGTAGAAATTTTCATGCTTAGTCCTCATATCACAGATTGCCTTATATAGTTTACTACTAGAGACTAAGAATGTGTATGTTTGTATTATAGGCACAGGATAATTTAGGAGGCAGAAATTTGTATATGTGGGATGTTATAAAACTTACATAATTTAACTTCGAAGCGAAGTTCACAAAGTATACGTTAAAAACAATAAGGTTCAGCTAACTACACAATGTGGCAGTCACTAAAACACACACCTCTAACAGAACATTATCATCATCTCAGAGTTCCATGATGCTGTGTTCCATCAGTTCCTTTCTTCAGACACTAGTAACTGTAATGACAAGCCTGTCCTTCTAATCCTTCTTTCTGAATTTTCACTCATTGCATTGGGAGAGTGTGCATCCATTCAGGACCTGATGAGAATACTTTGCAAAGTTTCCTATGTTGTAGTATGTGTGGAAAAGTTATAACTTTGTATTGCTCCATGGCATCGCATTGTACAGCTGTCCCACAGCTCGTTTCCATTTAGGACTTAAACATCTAGAGGATGTGACAAAATGCATTATGTCCTTTGTATGTGGCGTGTTATCTCATTAGTTTTAACTTAGCAATAACTGTTAAATGTTACCTGATAGAGTGTACTTAAGCTTAAGTGGGCTTGAAATTCCACAATTTCTTTTCCTTCTACCTGAGATGCGCCTCTTGCTTTGATACTTGTGTTAACCTGAAAGAAAATGAACATAAGATCTCCATAGGGAGCAGATCATGAAAACTAAATGCCAGTGTGGTTGTGATGAACTCTTCTAATAAAGTATGACATGCAAATCTAGACATGAAGTCAAAACACATTTCATACTGTTCCGGTTTTGCTGAGAGGAATAAGCAGCCCTTAGAGTTTTGTGTCATTTAAGAATCTAAACATACAGAAAATGACATATTTTTAGTTTTTTAGCAAACCATTAAGGATTTCCTTTTATAACTTAAATTTGACTTAAAATTTTTACCTTTTCCCCGATTCTTTTAATAGTGACTCATTCTCTTTATGCGCTCACATTAAAAATATTTTATTAACTATTTGAGAAATTTGTGCAATGTATCTTGATCATATTCATTACTACTCCACCCTTTAGCACCTCCCTAATCTCCTCTCATCCCAGCTTCATGGCTATTTGATTAAGTTCAATAGCCTATCAACTCCAATTTGTGTTACACATCCACTTCTTGGTTTGGAGCCATCCACTCAAGTATGGCCAGCCTACCAGAAGCCACACCATTAAAGAAAACTGACTCTCTTTCCACCAGAAGCCATAAACTATCCAATGCCCCTCAGTTGCAGGGACTCGGGAGTTCCTCTCTCAGCTCCATGCTCAAGTGCTGACTTGCTTGCTCTTGTGTAGGTCTTGTGAAGTGAACCACAGCTGCTGTGAGTTCATGAGTACAGTGGTCCTGTCATGTCCTGAAGACTGTATTTTTCTTCAACTCTTTCTGATTGCTACAGTCTTTCCATCTCCTTTTCCACGATGGTCCCTAAACTTCTGGAAAGTGTATGATACAGATTTACAGTTTGGGCTGTGTATTCTACAATCACTTATTCTCTATATTTGACCCATTGGAAATTTCTGTATTAACTACACACACACACACACATACACACACCAATCAACTAGGCAAAGAAACTTCTCTGATGAGCTCTAAGAACTGCACTAATCTAAGAGTAGAGAGATAGGGACTTACATGCTATTTTGATATTTTGTGGCCATTTAGCAAATAATACTAGTTGGTTCACCTTTGCAGTCTGTGAGCTCCAAACCATGAGTTCTGAGCTGAAGTTATAGAACAAAGCATGTTTTTCTTTCTCTTATGCAAACTTTAAACCAAATCACGAAGTGATTGGTTTCCTCTGTAATGGTTATGCCACTATTGCACCCATAAGCATGTCTTTCCATGCTAGTCATTATAGCAGTTCACAGCATTTACAGCAGGGTAATGGTAATATTATTAATAATGTTTCAACCCCAGCAGCCTATTGAACACCTTTCAGTACTATGTGAGCTGCTCTCTCATAGTATGTATCAATGGCTGCCTCTACATTTCTGATCTATTTGGGTTCCTATCCTGACTTCCCTAGGTGATAGACTGTGATGCTAAATAAACCCTTTTCTCTTCAACTTGCTTTTGGTCATAGTGCTGTATCACAGCAATAGAATCCTAGCTAAGTACCTGGAGATACCAAGACTGCACATGCTTTTACCATTGCTCTTGGTTGCACACCAGAGTTTGAACATAAGATACTATTGCTGAAGACACCAAACACATTGTTCATAGGACATGGAAAAACAAAGTTGGTACTGACCATAAAGCTTCTTGCTTGCTAGTTCTCATAGTACTGAAAGTTGTTCCATAGGTTGCTGGGGTTGAAACATCATCAGTGATATTACTTTTACCCTGCTGTTAACCCTGTGAACTGCCAAAAATGACTAGCCATGATACAGACACCATGGAGGAGTGCTGCTTACTGGCTTGCTCAGCCTGCTTTCTTTTAGAATCCAGGACAACCAGCTCAGGGATGTACTACCCACAATGGGCTAGGCCGTCCTCCATCAATCACTAATCAAGAAAGTGCCCTACAGATGGATATTATGGAAGCATCTTCTCAGTGAGGTTCCCTCCTCTCAGATGACTCTAGCTTGTGTCAAGTTGACATAAAACCACCCAACCCCCCCATTACTCCTCTCCTCTTCATATCATTGGTGGTCTACTATGCCCCTTACCTTACCATCTTTCCCCCTTCCACTAATGGTCACTTTCTAGTTCCTTAGACCCTACAGATGCTTCAAATTAAGTACACAAATCTAAAGATTTGAAACTTAAGATTCACATATGAGCGAGAGCATGAGACATTTGTCTTTCTGGGTATAAAGTTTACAGCTCCATCCATTTTCCTACACATTTTATAATGTCATCTTTCTTTACAGATGAATAAAATTTCATCACATATAACCACATCACATTTTCATCACATTTTCATTATCCATTTATCAGTTGATGGATGTTTAGGCTGTTTTCATGTCCTAACATGCCCTAACTATTGTGAATAGAGCAGCTATGAATATGGATGAACCATGTCTCCATAGTATGGAATAGATATTCTTGAGTATATTTGAGTCATATGGAAGCTCTAGTTCTAATTTTCTGAGAAAGCAGCACATTGATTTCTACAGTGGCGGCACTAATTTGCATTCCCACCAACAGTATATGAGGGTTCCCCATTCCCTACACCCTTGGCAGCATTTGTTGTCTTTTGTTTACTTAACCCTAGCCATTCTGGTTGTGATAAGATGAAATCTCAAAGTGTTGGTTTTAATTTCTCTGATTACTAAGGATGGCAGTTTTTACTACTGTGTCTCTCTCGTGTAACTTGACATCAGGAATTGTAATAACCTCAGCAGTGTTTCTATTGTTTGGGAATGCTTTGGTTATCCATGCCCTTTGTGCTTCCATATGAACTTTAAGATTGTTTTTCAATTTCTTTTAAGAATGGTGCTGAAATTCTGATGGAGATTGCAATGACTATAGATTGCTGTTGGTTGGATAGTCATTTTCACAATATTAATCCTACCAGTCTATGAACATGGAAGGTCTTTCCATCTCTTGTATCTTCTTCAATGTCTTCGGTGTCCTAATGTTTGCATTCTACAAGTCTTTCTCTTCTTGGTTAGATTTTTTTCAATTATATTTTCTTTAGGCTACAGTGAATCTGATTGTTGCCCTGATTCCTTTCTCAGTATTGCTTGCCTCTTAACAATTTAAGCAATGCTGAGTGAATATGCTTTCCTATGTGCTGCATTTGGTGTTTTTCATAGTCTTCCCTGAACAGAAAGAGGACGGTTAGTGGCCTGCTGTGAACATATGTGAGCTCATTCTTATTCTGACCTTGAGATCACTTGGTAGTCCATCCCAACACCACTTATCTGGTCTCTCCTCTATCTTACTACAGCCTTACTGTCTCTGTTGTCCATCTCCCCAAAGGAGATTAACCAGCCAACCTACCATTGTACCTGGAAACCACAAGTTTTATAGGAGGCTGTGTGGAGAGGGTCAGCGTGAACCCTTGACATTATGACAGCTAAAAACAGTGTTTATAAATCATTCTTAAAGGCTGGGCATGGACTTCAGATATAGAGAACTTCTTATTTTATTCAATACCCTGGATTTAGTCCCCATCATAAAGACAAACAAACACCAAGAAACACTCTGCAGATCTATTTAAGAACAGATTGATATCTATAAGGAATATGACATTTTCCATGAAATAATAGGATGTCTTTTCATGTAACAGGGTTAAATGTTAATTCATTTTAGACTGAACCTGATAAAACAGGTTTTTAATGCTTGACTAATGGTTTCTCAACTTTTTTTTTTTTTTTTTTGGTGTTTCGAGACAGGGTTTCTCTGTATAGCCCTGGCTATCCTGGAACTCACTCTGTAGACCAGGCTGGCCCCGAGCTCAGAAATCTGCCTGTCTCTGCCTCCCAAGTGCTAGGATTAAAGGCGTGTGCCACCACTGCCTGGTGGTTTCTCAACTTTTTAAATTAATAGTATAGCCAGTTATTTACAGAAATCCAGTACATATCATCATACCTTACATTTAACTAACAGTGCAAGTCATATTATCAACTTTGTTGTAAATATCATTTCCCAGTCTAATGGGTTGGAGGTCAGTGCATTCTGGTTACAAATAGAAATAAAGGAATTGATTCACCAACTAGAGAGGAAGTCAGGAGTTCAGTTCTATACTTAGACCTTAGTGAATACATGTATAAGACAGATGTTATGCTGTTTGTTTGTCAGTGGTGTCTGTAGTCTGCTGTGTCTACATATGACTGCATTTTGCTTTGCTAGTACTCATTCCATGGTAGCATATCATTTTTTTATGACTCTGTTCACTTGAGAAAGTTTATTTGATCATCTTTACTTCTCAAACATGGAGGCAGTCTAGTTTTTCCTCCTAGTCAATCTTGAATCAATATTTAAATACAAGAAAAATAAATTACTAGCAAAAATTCATGCCTATAGTTACTGTGATAGAATTAAGGTGTCCTAAAGGTTTTCAAACAGTTAGTAGCTGTGCTAAATGACTTGCAGTTCATTTTTTGGTGTTTGCTTTTGTTGTTGTTATTTGTTTCTTTGTTTGTTCATAAAGCCTTCAGGCTGACACTGGTCCATCTGCATCAGTGGTTTTCAAACTATGGGCTGTATCCCCTTCAGGGGTCACAAATAAGATGTCCTGCATATCAAATATTACATTACCATTCTCTACAGTAGCAAAATCACACTTGTGAAGCAGCAATGATTTGATTTTATGTTTGGGGGTCACCACAACGTGAATAACTGTGTTAAAGGGCTGCAGCGTTAGGAAGGCTGAGAACCACTGTAGATGATTATAAAACATTTTGGACTTAGCCACTGTGTGAGAATCACTACACTAGACAATGTGTACTTCTGTCCCATAGAGTTTCAGTAAATGCTTTGCTCATTACCACTGATAGTTTCTTCTTCCCTTAAACCAGCTTATTCATAAATATACTAAAACAAGGAGCTTGTGGACTCCCTATATCCTCCCACCCCCAGTGTTTACATTAGCAAATATGATAGATACTAGGTAATATGATCGAATATGAATGAAAACTTCTTGGAAAATATCCAATGTAGGCCTTTATATTGCTGGGACCCAGAGGGTACATTGACCTCCAGAAATTTGTGGTGTTCTTCACTATATTTATTAGTAGACATTATCTTTATACCTTGCATTTAACTTTACAGTTAAAACTTACTTTTTGTGATTCAGGCTAATAATAGTAGTTTTAATCACATGGCCTCAATATTGGCAGAGGTAGCTACTCAGAACTAACAGGATTCTGAAAGGCAGTTGTCTTAGAAGAAGCCGCAGGCACAGTAGCAGCCAGGAGTAAAAATAAATCATGTAGAGTGGCTAGGTACCATGGGGAGAAATGGGAAGATGAGAGAAATAAAATGATGGTGGTGCTTTTGGTGATGCTTCATATTGGTTGCTATGGCTTCCATGGCTCATTTCATTCCATAGGCTGTGGTCTGTGTATGCATATTGACCTGTAGTTTTAGGTTCAGGATGCCTGGACAGAACTTGGAGAAGACATGATTATATACTGCTCAGGCTAGGGCTCCACCTAACAGAAAAGAGTAATCACAAGAGGCAGGTGATAGCAAGAGGCAGGTGATAGCAAGACGCAATGGTATAAAAGAAAGCAATGCATAGTTCTAGACAGTCTTGTTACAGAAACAGTCTACTCACTGTCCTGACTACGTAGTATACCAAAGAATGGCATTCACTGAGTATTGTGGAGACAGACAGTGAACTGAAATATCAGAATTTTGTCATTCAAGTCTTAGACTCCAGGAGAGCTTCTTGGAAGCTTGCAAGGAGTCTCACACTTCACTTGTGATTTCTTATCTGTTTAAAGGCCCCATACTCTGGATGTGCTTGTGGTAGTGGAGGTGAGTGGTGCTGTCAATGAAACAATGTATTTAATCAGTTTCTTTGTTTACCTTCCTTCAGCACCATCATTTCTTTCTGTTCCCCACATCTCAAAATCAAGGCTCAGAATAACATCAGTAGCCTTTAGTGCCATTGTCTAGTAGCTATTGCAGGACTCCAGAGTCTTCTAAAGTTACTGACTGCCAGTGGCATTATATGCTTTCTTTAAACAGAGAGCATGTGAGAACATTTCATCTTGTAGGTAATTATTTCTGTGGATTTAGGAAGGGACAGCATTTTGGCAGTTTTCATAAGAAAGGATATCTACACATGCTGACTAAATAAACTGATACGAGGAGTGGTTACAGCTATCACAGCCAATTTCAAAAAATAATTCAGATAAGTGATGGATAGCCACCCATTCACACTAGCTATGATGATTATGACTATGATGGTGTTTAGAGGGAAGTTTATATCCAAAGGCTGAGCATAGACTTTTCCATCGCAAGAACTTGAAGGTTCCTTTATTCTCATGCTGCCTCCCGAGAGTGACATCACATGGAATCCTGACATAGTTGTTGAAATGAGGGAATGGAGGTTGATGTAGCACTGTTGTCAAATATAGTTTCCATTAATGTATCTTTTCTGGTCTAATATCCCTAGGACCACACAATTAGGTCTTAACCCCTTCTGCCTGTAACTGTTGTTTTTAAAGAAATTACTGACTTTCATATCATACTTTGAAGAGTTTTATCCAGTATTTTATAGACTGCCTCTCAACTTTGGATTTCCTGATCCTTTCTCATGATTGGGTTGAAGAAAATAATATTTGTAAGACCACGCTTGGCAATCACCATATGCCATCAGGAGTACAAGATACTGATATGTCTTCCTCCATTGATGTTAACTTTGATCAGTCTCTCAAGGCAGTGTCTATTAGATTTCTCTAGTGTCAAGTTATAATGTTTGTCTTTGTAATTAATAACTGTATTGTCATTCTTAAGTTTGTTTTGGTGCTGAACCCAAGACCTCACACATGCTAACCAGTTTCCTAGAGCTAAACCACTTCTCCAACTCTCTCAGCAACATTTTGTTTTTCTAGAAGGTTTTGTGCTTTCTTTAGCTAATGGTCAGAGTTGGAGCAAGTGTCATGTACAGAGGGCTGCAAAGATCCCTCATCCTGGTGGGTCTAAGAAATGAGTCCTTAAAAAATTCACAGTCATTATTTAACTGTTTGAATAGATTTCTCTCAGCCCATGCTAAAATGAATTGCCTGACATTATGTTGCAGGATTTTTAAGTCCTATCTCCAGGCAAATCTCATCGTTACTAGCAAAAATGAAAGTATGAAATGCTTTTTAATGTATATTTAACAACACATAGTCTGATGGTTGCTGATGTGTAGTCTCTGTGGACTTCCCTTGCTATCAGAGGAGGATGCTGACAGACAACTTTTTACATGTTTATTCTATCTAAAGCCATCACATGCTTTTCAAATATCTATTCCTGTCATTTACAACAAAATCCTAAAAGGCCATATACTTGAAGAGTACCTCAAATGTTAAATGGCTGGATTATAGTCATTTTTTAAGAAGGGGAAAGTTGCCATTCACAAGTGGTATTTCCTTTACTCCACCTCATGAAAGCCTACTCCCAGCCAGGATTAAAGTTCAGCCATTTTCAGAAGACAATCTGCATTGGTGTGCTGGAGTTATGAGGGAGAAATGCTATTTTTCTGACTTTTTAAAAAAAAAAACTTCAAAAGTCATGTAACTCCTACTTAATGGAATATCTGTCATTGCATCTAGTGACATGTCTGCTTAAATTGAAGAAGTACATTTCATGAACTGCACTTAATTCTTTCCTATGGTGTCATTATTTAACAAAGATTAGGGTACAAATTTTTTGCATTTATACTAGGTTGCACAGCAAGAGTTCACATCTTATACTAATATATGCTAAATACTTGCATAGTATATAGACCATTGTTGTTAAAATGGCAGTACTGAAGGCATTTTAGATCACAGAGCCCCAGTGGTCTGCATTTTGTTTGCTCTGACATTATTAAACTCAATCTGTTTCTATAACTGTGACTGTAATTGCTACATTTGCATGGCAGAAAAGTTTGCTTTGTGTGTTAACTTTTATTAACACCACTTACATGCTGCTTTCTGTTCTTGCTCTCTGTGTTTCATAAGCTGGCAGCGCACCTTCAGTTGCATTGAATAATTATGCTCAATCAATAAGTTTCTGTATTTGTCTTTGTTGTTTCTTTGATGTGGCCTGTAGGATGCTGCTGGCAAAGTACTGGACCGCTGGGCCATCATGTCTCGAGAAGAGGAAATCATCACCCTTCAGCAGTTTCTGCGGTTTGGGGAGACCAAATCCATTGTGGAGCTGATGGCAATTCAGGAGAAAGAAGGGCAAGCTGTGGCTGTACCGTCTTCAAAGACAGACTCGGACATAAGGACTTTCATCGAGAGCAATAATCGCACCAGGAGCCCTAGCCTCCTCGCTCACTTAGAGAACAGCAATCCTTCTAGCATTCATCATTTTGAAAACATACCAAACAGCCTTGCATTTCTGCTTCCATTCCAGTATATAAACCCTGTCTCTGCCCCACTGTTAGGGTTGCCACCCAACGGGCTGCTTTTAGAGCAGCCCGGACTGAGGCTGAGGGAACCTAGCATTTCAACTCAGAATGAATATAATGAGAGCAGTGAATCTGAAGTATCGCCTACACCATATAAGAGTGATCAAACACCCAATAGAAATGCCCTGACTAGCATCACTAATGTGGAACCCAAAACCGAGCCAGCATGTGTCTCCCCCATCCAGAATTCTGCCCCAGTCAGTGATCTAAGCAAAACTGAACATCCAAAAAGCTCATTCCGGATTCACCGTATGAGAAGGATGGGATCAGCCTCAAGGAAAGGAAGGGTATTCTGTAATGCTTGTGGGAAGACATTCTATGACAAAGGTACCCTCAAAATTCACTATAACGCTGTTCACCTGAAGATTAAACACCGCTGTACCATTGAAGGTTGCAACATGGTCTTTAGTTCCCTTCGAAGCCGGAATCGTCACAGTGCGAACCCCAATCCCCGCCTTCATATGCCTATGCTAAGGAATAACCGAGACAAAGATTTAATTCGGGCTACATCAGGAGCTGCCACTCCAGTCATAGCAAGTACAAAATCAAATCTCACACTTACGAGTCCTGGCCGGCCCCCGATGGGTTTTACCACTCCTCCACTAGACCCCGTCTTACAGAACCCTCTCCCAAGCCAGCTGGTATTTTCTGGGCTAAAGACTGTACAGCCAGTTCCTCCTTTTTATAGAAGTTTACTTACTCCAGGGGAAATGGTGAGTCCTCCAACATCCCTCCCAACCAGTCCCATCATTCCAACCAGTGGCACCATAGATCAGCACCCTCCTCCACCCTCTGAGCCAATAGTGCCAGCAGTGATGATGGGCGCTCATGAGCCCAGTGCTGACCTGGCACCTAAGAAAAAGCCTAGGAAGTCAAGCATGCCTGTTAAAATTGAGAAGGAAATCATTGATACTGCTGACGAGTATGATGATGAAGACGATGATCCTAATGATGGTGGGACCGTGGTCAATGACATGAGCCATGACAATCATTGTCATTCCCAAGATGAGATGAGCCCAGGCATGTCTGTGAAGGACTTCTCTAAGCATAACAGGACCCGGTGCATTTCAAGAACTGAAATAAGAAGGGCTGACAGTATGACATCTGAGGACCAGGAGCCCGAGCGGGACTATGAGAATGAGTCCGAGTCTTCAGAGACTAAACTCTGCGAGGAATCCATGGAAGGGGATGAGCACATTCACAGTGAGGTGAGCGAAAAAGTCCTAATGAACAGTGAGAGGCCCGATGAGAACCACAGTGAGCCCTCTCACCAGGATGTCATCAAGGTAAAGGAAGAATTTACAGACCCCACTTACGACATGTTTTACATGAGCCAGTATGGACTATACAATGGTGGGGGGGCCAGCATGGCTGCCCTGCATGAAAGTTTTACATCGTCTCTGAATTATGGAAGCCCTCAAAAATTCTCCCCTGAAGGTGACCTGTGTTCTAGTCCAGACCCCAAAATCTGTTACGTGTGCAAGAAGAGCTTCAAAAGCTCCTACAGTGTGAAGCTTCACTACAGGAACGTTCATTTAAAAGAGATGCATGTCTGCACAGTGGCTGGCTGCAACGCTGCCTTCCCCTCTCGTCGAAGCAGAGACAGGTCAGTAAATCTCCATTGGCTCCTCCTGCTGAGGGTGGGGGTACAGTTCAGTCAAGGTGGACTCAAAAGTTAGATGTTTTTGATGTACTGTAAGGATTACCTTATTGACTAAATGATCACTAAACTGCCATGCTCATTGAAGGCTTCATGTATTCAGTGCTTGTTATGATTAAGCATGCAGAATCATGTCATCTTACCTGGTCATGCACGCCATTTTTCTCTGTGTGTATGTGTACATGTGTGTTTCCATGCATCTTGGTGTGAATAAGTTAACAGTACATGGTTCCTTGCCTCCCCATGAACCTTTCCTTAGAAGCCACAGCTTCTGTCTGTCATTCATTCATATATATACATATATATGTATATATACATATATATGTGTGTGTATGTATATATGTATATATATGTATATATATGCTTTGCCTTGTGGCTTTTACATTAAATATATTATCTTCACACACACATATTTATCCAATATAGAAACAGAAATTTTCGGATGGAAAGAACCATAGGTCCAGGACATCGAGACAGCCTGCATTGCTGTAGGTATAACCAGAAATGTTATCATTCCTTACATGAGAATTTAGTGTGTCCTTCAATTCTTTAAAAATCACGAAACTATCAGAAAATAAGGCCACAATAATGGTTGATATGGTGAAAGAGTCTGGTGGTATGGATTTCTTGATTTCAACTCCATAGTATCTTTGAGCACATCTCTAAAATGTAATCTGACATGGGACTTTACCACAGAAGTGGGGACATGCCTAAGTACATACTTTAGGATCAGTTAGAATATATTATGTACAGCCCTCAGATGACATCTCTCTCTGGTTGTATAACTGTAGTTCTGAAACCATGAGACTTAAGCAGAAGCCGCCGGTCCTAAGCCTACCATGTTCTTTATTGACTCTATTACAATATGAATGGAATGGCAAGGGGGGCATTCATTGGTGGTCAATGAGATGATCCTTCACTAATGGAGGATGAGCCTTTGAGCAAGTCTTTTACATAGTACCCTAGCTCAACTCAGCTCATATATCACCCAATCCTTCCTACTTCAAGGGATGTATTATTTGGTTTACATTAACTTTTTAATATTTTCAGATAGAGCTGTGTGTAATGGTTTAAATATATACATATATGGAAAAAACAAAATTAAGGAGTTTTCCATAGACCTACCATCCTATTCTAGTGTTTCTAAGTTGGTCTTTGAAGAAGCATAAAGTAACAGAAGTTCCACTGGGACTGATGTGGCTGTCCATCCTGTAATCATAGCACTTGGAGGAGCTAAGGACCGTCAGTTAAACCCCAGTGTAGGCTAGCTACTAAAACCCTGTCCTGACTTTAATTTATATATAACACTGAAAGGCAGCGTGACCTGTCTTTAAAACATTTTCATATATGAAAGATCAGTCCTGTTTGTTAGTGAATATACATATTTTTTTCTTTTTACTGTCACAAAAGGGGCCAAATTCTATTCTTTTAATGACTCCCTACCTCTACTATCCTGGTTCTATTTTTAAAGGGGGGAGGTGTGTTATGTTATTTTCAATCCATGCTCTCATTGAGAGTCTCAAGGGATTCCAGATAGTATACCTATACTTCAGTACTATCACCACCCATTCCAGAATCATAATAATATTCTTTCCAACTTCAAACAGCATATTAGTAATGATAAGGTTAATGCATTGAAATTTTTTCATTGAAAAATTTAAACAAATATAAAAGACTTGTGAACACTTGCATAAAATATTTATAAAAATGGAGTGTTTAAAGACAAGCCAACACTTAAGCTTATTTGCATGAATTCCTTTCACATTTTAGTTTGCTGAAAACATCTCAGTTCATAACAGTGGACTAACTAGCTAAGGATAAGACACGGATCCAAGCCTGGTGTTTATACTAATGAACAGTCACTAGAAAACACAAGTGCTCCTCCTGTGTCTGTGTCTGGACACAAAAGGAAGTGATATGGAGATATAATTTGTTTGTCTGAGGGAAAATATTTACTGACAGAAAAAAGAATATTTTAGTTGCCACTTTTAAGGACTTGGGAGATTAACCAATGCCAGCCACACAGAAGTTAGAGCCTTGGTCTTCTCAGTACAAGAGGAGTACAGAGGAGCCATTTCAAGAGACAGCTGATACATTGTATGAGGGGTTACTATACTTACTATACCTAAACTTTTTCACTTCAGATTTTCTTCACATGATAAATGACAAAATTCAAATTGAAAAGATATTATAAAGTGAGAACTTTTTATTCTTGGTTTTTAATTTGACTTTCTAATTAATTCAGATCTTTTGAACCCAGGCTAATCAAAAAGAAAAAATACTTTGAAGTTTGTCATTTGCTTTTTTTGGTCAAAGAAAAGTATTCATCCTGTTGTGATGATGACTTAACATAGTGATGTGAGGCTAACCACCACCAAAATATCAGGAAACAGTGATGCCATTGAGTCTTCCTGACTCACAGCAGAGTGGACTTGGGAACATAATTAAATTCCTCTTTGAGACTTGAACCATCTTCCATCAATGATGTCAGTCAGTGGCTGTGTCCTCTTGTGCAGAGGCTCTCGGGTCTTGTCTCTGATCTGCCTTCGACTTACCTTTTTGGGTCTTCTCTTTAACTGCTGTGTAGACTCCGGAGAGCCTATCTTCCCATCCTCTTCCTTCAGGCAACCTCGATGGATTAAAACCATGAGGACTTTCCTTACCTTTCTCTTTAGCCAACAGGCCTTTCCAAGAAACTCTCCTTTGTCTTCAGACCTCCTGTCTCCAAACTGTTTCTTACTACTCAGAAGAGGCCTGGCTTCATCCATCCTTGACTACACAGTATCTTCCTTATAGAGCACCAGAGGGGACATTCCTTGTGGGAACTATCTCTCTGTTAGCTGAAGTATTCGAGGGGGGGGGGGGGAGCCAAGGACACCAGTAATAAAATGTCACAGGGTTTCCTCCTTGCCTCTGTCTACCAATTTTTTGTCCTTCAGACTGTAATACCTTATAGGAGTTGGGATCCCAGGGTTACGTTTGGGGTCTTCTCCGGCATGTGAGTTAAATGGAGACAGAAAGATGTTAGGTGGTATGGTTTGGGTGACAGTGAGAGAAGGACACGCATGTAAGGTGTATCAGGGCTGACAGTAGACAGCAACATTATCAGAGGTGGCCTTCTGTGTATACTTGTCAATAATGGTATATTTGATCAATCAAAAGTCCACATTAATGACAAAGAACAAGCTAATATGCACAACTCATTCACCTAATCACTAACTAGCTGGGAGAATGACCTTTTTCTAAGTGACTGAGTGAAATGTAAAACATTTCCTCTCTAAGGGGTCTGGTGCATGAAGAGAAGATTACCACATTTCTTTCTTATTTATCCCCTGATTTTTCTACTGCTGAGTAGCTAGAGGCTGGGTTGTAGAACTATGTAGATGACATATGCCCCATGAAGAGCTTCTGACCAAGTGGCCTGGAGCTGCAGTGTTCATAAACACATGATAGCCACACTTGGCAGAATTTAGTTTACGTGTGTTAGCATCTCATCCTCTGACTTAATATTTGATCCTCAGGATGGTTCACTGGCCACTCACCTGTTTATAAGAAAAACCCCATACATTTGCTTCTTATTTGGACATGGGGGTGGCAAACCAACAGCTAAATCCAATTCTGTTTATTTTCCTCAGTTTGCTCATCATTTGCTTTGGTGGTCAGAGGTTTTAAAACCTCTAATCAGTTGAAATGAATGGTCTGTTTGGAAAGACGTTGTCATCCTTGTGACCTTTGCTCTGTTCCTTTGTTACCATCTCACAGTAATTGCTGAAGTTTGTCATGCATTTAATCAGGAAGGTAAATGCCTCTTCTTGATCTTTAAGGTGTATGGAGGTTGTTTCAGCCAGATGAATGAATTTTAAAACAAAATAATATCTGCCTAGGGTGATTTATAAATAAATATGAGACAGCCATTGATTCCAAGTGTGAACCTTCTTTTTGATTGCTAGTCAAATCAGTCCAAATTTAAACATGTAAACTTCTTGATTTGTATGGAGATAAGACATCTGTATTTGGTTTGTTAAAACCTGCTGATGTCTCCAGAACTAAATTTGTTCATGTATAGGCCTCTGGGTAGCCATAGCTAAATGCAGAGATGTCTAGGTTTTGCTCACCTTATTACCTGACTTCCAGCCCTGTACAGGTGTGCAGGAATAAATTAACATCAGCTCCACCGACGAGCCACTGCATATATTAACAACCGAGGTGAAGATGTGAGAGCATGCTACCTGCCTCCTGTTATCACCTTCTCAGCAGAGCAGCATCCATCTTTCCATCAATCTCTACGTTTGGAAACTTATGGAGAACTTTTATAGAGAGAGCTTTTCAATAAAGACCAGGCGATACTTCCAAGACACCAGCCACTTAGCACCAATTCCAGGGAACTATTAGTATATGTGCCCTAATGTAATTAGCTGTCAAATAGTGTGTTAATCCTCAGAAGAGAGCCTCTTAATAGATGACTGCTTCATTTCCTACACTGTGCCCAATCAAATCTCACTTCCCTGTTTACAAAAATTTGTATAAAGTGGAGTGGTACAGGTCCTCTGGCTTTTAAACCTTAAGAGATGTTTCCCCACTGCTCCTCTCTTAGGTCTCACAGTGGAGCCAGAAGATCAATAGGTCTTTTGTACTTATCTCCATTACTTTCCATCAAAAGCAAACAAACAAAGTAAATCCCCCTCCTGAGTAATTGCTGGTTGTGCCCTCCTCAAGCAAAACTTTGGTAGTAAGATAAACTTCAGTGTCATTCTTGTCCCTGGGGTTCTTTTTATACACTGGGAGAAGAGCAATGAGCAAAACGGTCTCCTTGTATCATGGGGAGTGACTCTGTCAAGCCTAAAGTGAGCCTTGGATCTTCCTAATGACCTCCTGCTGGCCCAGCTGGATGCAAGACAAGCTCATTTAAACCTCTGCTGACCTTTCACTCCTCCAGAAGAGCTGCAGCCTTCACTGCCACCATCTTCAGAGCTGTGTGCCACAGAGACAGCACAGGGGCCAGCAAACGATTTCCCTTGCACGTGCAAAGAGGTATTCTATAAATTCTGCGGAGTGAAGTTCCTATTAAATCTCCTGTAACTGTGCAGCTCCTACTATAGACAGGACTCTTCCAGACAGCCTTGATTCTGCTCTTCCCTATAAAGGATCATGCCATTCTTTTTACCAGCATTGTCTGGAAAATTCTGGCAAAATACCAAAGAAAGCATATCTTTAGAACCCAGGCAGTATGTTTCATGACATACTGACATGACAACCAAAGGGTTGATTTTTTTCTGCTTCCTGTTTCTGGGCCACCAAAACTAATAGGCTTTTTTTTTTTTTTCTGTTAGTCTTTCTTTCTTATGTGAAATGTCATTTGTGATACTTGTTTTTGCAGACAATCCTTGTAGTAGGAAGGTGGCATGAGACTACTATATTCTGTCAGGTAACCCTGGTAGGATTCCTTCCCTCTATTCACCTGTGTAACCTTGGCAGGGTTCCTGCCCCTGAAGTAAGAAGCTTCTACCAAGCATCTTCCTTTAAGTACGTACTGTTTGTTCCTTGTTTCCAAAGACAAGGAGAGACTTTGCTGCTGAGTCTCACCCCGAGGTGGTCCTTATTTGTTTCCTAAGGCTACTCAGAAATGATGTAATGTTTTCCCCATAAGACTCTCAGGACCTTTAAAGTGACAAATACTGCAGTCTATGAAAGAAGTTTGCACTTGCCAAGAAATTATAGTGTTAAAAATTTAAAGACCTTGATTCTCGAGTGCCCAGACGTGTGTACTTGAGAAGCAGGCATGACAAGTCAGTGGAAGAGAGAACACATTTCAGGAAAGGACCGTTTTTCTTCAGTCATTTCACATAAGGCTACACTTTCGAAAAATACCTACATTTTATGTCCTAACACAAATTGCTTGAATTAAGACAAGAGTTGTAAATTCCTGGTAAAAAGCTGTCAGGCTGACATGTTAGTGATCTTAACTATGGTATTTTATGGAGTTTATTACTTCTTTTATTAAGTAAGGGGGAAAATGTTACCCATTCCAGTTTAATTCTTTTTCTTGCTTGCTCTAATCAGAGAGAGAGAGAGAGAGAGAGAGAGGAAAAGCCAAGTGATTCTACCTGAACGAATGAATGTAGGTGATGGCTCACTTGCACTTGTACATAGATACATCTGAACTACACCTGGTTACTCCAAGTCATGTTCATGGTCTCATGTAAGAGCACCAGTGCTACATGTGTGTGTTTATATGTGGAAACACACTTAAACAGAAACACCCAGATATATCTTAGAAAATGATAGATGACATTACTCCATCACATTGATGGGATGTATATAGGAAGCTTTTCTAAGTAAAACTGCAGAGCTAGAGCTAAGAACAGGATCTGGGAAGGAAGCCTCTGAAGGCTGATGGCTTGTTGAGGCGAGCTGCTGTAACTCTGTCACTGAGGGGGCACTGATGGGTCACTTTGCTCACTAGTAATTGTGTTTTACAGACTTCTAAAGCAATTGGCTCAGTCAGTCCCAATTCAATAAAAGTGGAGAGAGAGAGAGAGCGCTTTTGTTCTATGTTTTACTTGAAATTATTTCATTCAGCAGTCTGTCTTTTTTATTACCAGGACTTGACATTAGCACTCCAAGCTGTATTAGCATCCATTTCAGCAGTTCAGTAATGGTATTAAAAAAACACTTAACTTCAACGGTGAATGCTTGTATGACAGAACCATAAAAAAGCCACATTAAAAAAAACTTATGTATTTGTCCCAGCAAATTATTTTTCACTTGTGTATAACCACTTCAAAACTATGTTCTCATGACGAGTGTTCAAAAGCACCACCTTTTTCTCAGCGCAGCGGACTGTGCAGCTCTGTGGGCTTGGGAGCTATTGGGGGGGAGAAGAAGGGAACCCCCTGGTGAGAAGGAAGGTAAAGCTGTTGTTTACCTGTAGTTAGATTACCTTCCATTCATCAGCAGAGATGGAATTGGCAACCTCAGAGCACCCAAGGTGAAATTCTTGGATCTTCACGCCTGACTGGGATTTGATTTTGAACCGAACACTCTCCAAACTTGGGAGCAGAGCCTAAGTACTTTGGCACTGTGGTGTGCTCATAAATGACTACATTAGGTTCTAAATTTTGATTAAACCTTCAGTAATTAATCAATGCTAGACATGAAGCAGTTGGCAAGGTCCAGAGCTGCAAAATGTTTAAGACATAAAACATTACAAAGTAATTAGAATATGCTCCTTCAAGAGAAGGGTTGCCTTCAATAAAGAGGTAAATGATAGCATCCTGTTTATTGTGGATGTAGGCAGCCAGAGCAATATGATAAACTGCTGGAGATACACATATCAGTAATCATCCACA
The DNA here is from genome assembly GCA_019843965.1 of Rhynchomys soricoides. Classification (NCBI taxonomy): domain Eukaryota; kingdom Metazoa; phylum Chordata; class Mammalia; order Rodentia; family Muridae; genus Rhynchomys; species Rhynchomys soricoides. The sequence continues at coordinate 11,289,297 of JADRCH010000076.1, read as the reverse complement.
TTATTAGTACCATTAATCATAATTCCAAAAATATGACAGCAGCAGCCAACTTTTTGACCAATTTTGCTTCTGCCTGTTGGCCATTATAACTTCACTAATAGACCGCAGAGCTCCTTTGCGTGGCAGTTTGCATTGAGAATGGAAGGTTAATTATATTTGAGCTGCTGATTTCTTCTCTCCTTGGAAAAGGCTTAGCACTTTGACAATCCCAGGAGCTTGAGGTTGTTAAACCAGTAAAAGTACTTTATTGAAATTTTCTTTGTTGGTGAGGAATGAGATGTTTCAAATGAGATATAAATGCCAGGCTGGGACAGCACTAATGTTTCTTACTCCAAAGTGATCCTTGGACAGCAAGAACTTGGTGGTTCTTTAGACCACTTTTACCTTCTCATTTCTAGTCTTCCAGGAGGTAAAAAGTTCAGCAACATACAGTGGAATGCCTGGGAAGCTTTACATGATTAGTGGTAAAGTCAACCATTTATGTCAAAATAGCATGTTAGGGGTGGCTAGTGACATTAGGAGCAAGAAGCAACTCTTTACTAAAATATTTTGCATGCGTGATGACAAGGAAAAGTTCATAAACATCATTTGGATATTTCTGCAAGTTAGAATGTTTAGCAGCTTAGGTATACTGCTAGTGGGATAATTGAAGTATTCCATGCTTCAACTGGTATGCTTGACAACATATGAACAAATATGAAGATGAGATTATGCTCACCTGTGTGTTCAAGTTCATTACTTTGATTTTCTATACACAGTTCTAGATAAAGCCAAGGCTAAGTGATATAGATAGCCCTGCACTGTCTTTTTACATGGGGAACTTATAAAACCTTGATGCCATCTCTTAAGATCACAAACTGTTTGAATGATACAAAACATTTTAAAAACCTTTCCTCTCAGAAATTATTTTCTTTTAAAATGCTCTCATAAAGAAATCAATGCCCTGTTTTTTATACATTTAAAAAAAAAAAAACTTAAAATGGAAGACAGATTTGAATGTGAAAAAGCAGTTTGTTCCTGTTATGGGGGAGGGGGGGGATCTTCTAAATTAGTTAAATTAGACAATAGAATATGGAGCAGAAGATGTGAAGGTTGTTTCTTTTTTCCAGCCTGGGTAGATATAAAACTTAAAATTACAGCTCAGATTATCTTTAAAGGAGGCTTTTCTTTCTCTTACTGAACAATCACTCAGTAACTGAGCACCAGATGAGCTGCCTGATTCAGAAATTTCCCAAAGCTGTGAAAGCATGGCCTATTCACAGTGTAACACTCCCCTTACATTATAGTGCAACAGGTGTGACTGAATAAACAGCACCCGTGAAAAGCCTTCTTGTGTGAGATACAACTCGGCCTTAAAATGGTTAGGGAGCAGGCTGTCATGGCTATCAATTCTATACTTAACCTGAGCATACAGCATACACATTCTCCCTCTACCCATCTGCCCTCCCAAATGCCATCACTGTGGTAACATTTTTATGCAGTCCATAGCAATGACAAATTGTTTTCTAACTGTAGTGCCAAATTTAGTATGCAAAAGACATGTCTGCCTCTGCCAACAAACCAATAATTCTCACTAACATCTTCAGAGTTACAGCATTTATAAAGTTGCAAAGTGGAGTAAACAAACCATCTGTTTGGCTTTTCCATATATGTCATGCCTTCTTATTAGCATATTACGATTCATTTAGTAAACAAATTTGGTGATTTCGTTCATGTCAAAGTTAGATCAGAAGCCTGAAGATGATTAGCATTCCTGGGACAAGCACATTAATACATTGCTTCCTCTGCAAAGTTAAATGGCTTCTCAAGAGAATTGCCCCTTGTTGACAAAATGAGACTGTCAATTTTGTTTGCCTGCCACGTTAGGGGCCATAAGGGGACGACAGGCTCTGAGAGAGGGGAGTCGTGTAGGCAGCATAATTCACTGTGAATTGAGAAAAGAAGTCTAATTCTGATAAATGGTCGACCCCAATACATCCTACCTGTTATTACAACAGACATGCCGTATCTGTGCAGTAAATTAGTTAATCCCCTAAAGGGTTTGGTGGGAGCTTATCTTCAAGTGAATGATTTGAATGTAGAGGGAACTGCCTGCGTGACCAGTATGGATGATTTGTTTTATATTGAAAGGGGTTGAAATAACTGAATTTCATATTTTGTTAATTTGCAAGAATTTGCTTAGTTCTTATTTTTGCATTAAGTACACGTATATTTTTGGGTTTTTGAGAATTACCCACTAGAATTTTACATTGGATTTTTCCTCTGCTAGTGGAAGATATTCAGACTGTCTGGAGAGAGTCTTAAGTGAAAATTCTGGAATAACTACAGTTTTGGTTTTTTGTTTTTATTTTTACAGAAAGGGGGTAGTGCTAAAACGTCATTTAATGCATTTAAGTGTAAGCATGCGATTGATTAATAAGTAATAATATAGATACCTTGTGTTGAATGCAATAGTATCATAGCAGCTCAGCTGAGAAGCTAATGAGATTCGGGGCCTTTAATCCTTTATTTCTGCGGATTTGAAGAAAGGGTTTACATTTCTGTTTGGAAGTATTTTCCTAACTAATGCCACATTCACATCAGGCACATACACTTTCTTAGATTTGATTTTTAAAAACCCCTTTTCCACCTTCTCCCTCTCCTCATGCACGTAGACAGCTGATGCTTCATGTCCAGCAGTTCTATATCCATGGATTCAACCAACCACAGAAAATGTTAAAGAAGAGTCATGACTGTGCCCAACAGCATCCAACACATAGAAAGAAACATTGTTTTCTTGTCACTGTTTCCTGTATGATATTGTACAACTATTTGTACAACACTTATGTTGTATGGGAATCATAAGTAGTATAGCTATGACTTAATATATAATGTAGGATGTGTGTAGCACCCATGGAAATACTGTTGTCAGTTTATATGAGGGACTTCTTTTGAGAATCTGTGAATTTTGTTTGGGGGTATATGATGAACTAATCCTTAAATGATAACAAGGGATGACTGCCATCACACACACACACACACACACACACACACAGAGACAGAGAGAGAGAGCTCATCTTCTGTGGCCGTATCACCATGATCATTTTAGACAGTATTGAGAATATTTGGCATATATTTGTGGTAGGTGACAAGATGGAGCAAGAAAGTAAGTGCAAAACGTAATCAGTAGTGAAGCCTTAATTCTATTTTAACCAAAGAATTGTGTGATATTAATTCACTAAGCCTGGAATGGCACAAAACTAATTAAGAATTAAGTATTGGGCATTTTATATAACATGTTAGCTTGCTTCATGAATTTATGAAATCATTTTCTGACTGGCTGTCTTAGTTACTTTTCTATTGCTGTGATAAAATACTTGTCAACGACTCTTAATGAAGCAAGATTTTATTTACCACAGAGTTCAAGGAATAGTCAACCATAGTAGGAAAGTCAGGGCAGCAAAAGCCTGAAGCAGCTGCTAGCATCGCATCCAGTTGGGAAGCAAAGACAATAGATGCCTATATTCAGCTTACTTTCTCCTTTTTATGCAGTACAGCCTAGGGAATGATACCACCCACTACAGGTGAATCTTCCCACTTTAATTAACCTAATTAAGATAATCCCTACACACATGTTCAGAGGCCCATCTCTCAGGTGATCCTAGATCTCTGTAGATCTCAGGTTGACAAGTGAGAGTAACTAACTGATTTTTTAACCTGATCCATTTCTTAAAAATGAACAACTAACAACAAAACCACCTGTTCTTCCTCTGTATTTCAAAACCAAACTCTGATTTTGTTTAAATTTTTGCTTGTAAGACATTGCATTAGCTCACCTTGAGCATTTGAACAAGAGTTAGGAAATGAGAACAAAGCCCAGAGCACCTGCTTTCCCTGTCCTTGGGCATTTGATGCATCTTCTGTGCTCTGTGTTTGTACTGGTAAGGTTTCCTTCAAGAAACAAAAAAGTACAGGGCATAACACTTTAGTTCAGTGACAAGACTTTCAGTCACCATTCAAATAAGATAGAAGTTTACGTATTAATACCCTGCCCTGGATCTAAAACCTTATTACATTTTGATTTTTGTTTGTGTAAGTTTTGGCAGATTCGATATTGAGGACAGAAAGTCAGAGAATGTTTGTAACTCTGTGTGTAGCCTAGGTTAGATGAGTGTTCTGAGCCTACATTCTGTGATGTGCCTTGAACTCTACTAGAGTCTCCACTTTTGCCCTGTCACTATTGTCATTACACAAACACAGGAGAAATGCTTCTATCTCATGACTGTCTTCTGTACTGGGTTGGGGAAAACTTGTGCCAGACTTGGGTGTCTTACTAATTGGATATCACCTTTTTGTCAAGGCTTCTACTTGTTCCCCCATGGGCTGACATACAACTTATCTGTATTCTTGAGAGTATGGGCTAAATTTTAGGCCAGTGTATGAATTCTTACCTTTGTGCCCATGAACTGTTTATCTCAGTCCTTTATTTGTATATGTGAATAATCTCCTCCTCCATAGCCATATCACCTGCTTACCCAGGGCAAGCAGAAACAGCTTTTTATATTCTTCATGTTCTTAGTCTAAACTCTGACAAATCATTAGTCTTCTCTTCTTAAGGTAAATGTTTGGAACCCTGGATTTCTTTCTTTCTCAAAACCAAGCATGTATATCCATGGATCCTTTGCTGGGGTCTTCTTTACAGCCTGTTGTGGCCTCCCTCCTGTCTTTGGGCTTCTTTTCTCTCAGCATCTGATTGTCAATAGTGAGTTCTTTCTGTCTGTCTTCCTTTTACCTCTTCAGTTTTGCTGATCCAATTAAACTTGTAATATTCTTAAAATTGCTATTAACCTTGGGTCTTTGAATCTCATGAGGACAGTATTTTTTATGACTGTCAGTGGTTTGAACTGACTGACTAGAGGGTCTGACAATAGGTCTTTTGTTAAAGCCAAGTGATGCTTCCAGTCCATTCTGTGGAGGGAGAACTCTAACCTGAGGAACAGGACGAGTAGTGTCTCCTAAAGAACCACAGTCAGCCCACTTCTCTGCTCTTGCTTGTCTTCTTCCAACCCCAGAAACACCATGGCTGTCGGAGACTCCCAAGTCCACAGCATGGGGCTGAACCAGCAGGCTTCCCCCAGCCCATTTTCATCCCCATCCATGTGTTTTGCATATGGCATTTGGGAAGATTATTAAACAAAAATGAAATAGATTAAGAAATGAACATAAAAGAATCAATTCTCTTGAACTGTGGATGCATAATGGAAATCGACTGCCGTGAATGAACCCATGCACTGAAGTTATGAACAGCAGAGTTAATGCACTGCCATGAGTTCATCTTTATTATTACATTACACCTGAATCAATTGATAAAGTAGCTTTTTTTTGTAAGCGAGGGATGGCACTTAATTGAATAAAAGTCAATGTAATTATATTAGCAGAGGCCAACAGTACCGCTGACAGCGGAAAAGGGACACTGTTGAGCAGAGTGCCAGAGCTGGTCTCCACATTTCTGCACATCGTTTGGTTGACAGATATTGAGGGCTGGAACATCATCTAATTAGATTACAGGCCTCTTCTGCTGCACATGAGACATGGAGAGAAAAATCTCTTCTGGTAACATATCAGTGGAGATGTGTAAATTCACAAGTCATCTTATGGCAGAGGTGTCCCTCTGGGTGATCGGTGTACCCCCTTGTCAATGTTAATTTATTCTTTCCTATTCGGTTGGTCTTGAGGCAACTTCTGTGTGTCTGGCTGCTGTTTTCTCAGCAGCGACCCTAGGAAGCGGTAACTGTCGATGTGTGAGAAATAGCACAGAGGTCTAGACTGCAGTCAGATGTGTGCTTATGAAACTAAGGAAGGGTGGGTGTGAAACGTAATGACTCACGATAGTGTTTCATGAGCTGCTTACAGTTGGCAGATTGTTTTATCAATAGAGGAGTGATACACATTTTAACTATTTTCCCGTTCCTTCTTGTTAAACCCTGGTAGTGTGTGTCTCCCCCACGTGTCATCATAAAAACTTCACAGTAGGTGTTTTCTGCACTCTGTTTAGCAGCGTACTCACCTGACACCAGGGACAAGTGGCGGGGGGGGGGGGGGTGGGGGGAGGAAGGGGGGAGTTGAGGAACAGGACTGTTGTGCTGTTTATCTACAGTCATACATCCACACACTGCATGCATCTGTTTGGAGCTCATTTATGGATGATGCTGATACTGTAAATTTTGGTTTTAGCTAATTTGACTTATGGTTTTTTGGAATATTCAGGTGATCTGAAAATCAAGACAACATATGGATGATCACTTATGACAGAAAATAATTTTGTGATCAGACAATTTAAATCCCTATTTTATTGTTTAAGTTTTTAAAAACCGGATGTCTAGAATGTGAATTTGTTTTCTCTCTCTCTTTCTCCCTCTTTCTCTCTCTCTCTCTCTGTCTCTCATTCTTGCTTTCTTTTGTGATCGATTTAGCAAAAGATTAGAAAGCTGATCTTATTGTCACAAGGTAAGCTCAGCCTTCCCAAGTGCAGTGTGGAGAGGGCTTTCCTCCCTCTGCCCCCCTCAACCCAGAGTGCTGATTGTCTTGTGTGGAAAGGTGGGAAGCCTCTCCCTCCTTTCTTGTCCTGGAGGCACATACCTCTCACACATTTCTAGGAAATGTTAGCTATACTTGATGCCAATTGAAGTGACTTTTCATTATAAGTAGGAGGTCTCATGAACTTAATCCTGGCCATTTAGGTCGTTTCTACTATCACAATTAACTTCTCTAAGATGCCCAGCTTCCACCGCTGGCAAGATTGATTTCCTGTTTCTATATCGCTTTATTTTTTGGAGGGTAACTTTCAATTTAGGGACTTGGCAAATATCTGAGCGCTTGCAGGTGGAGAGAGGTATATGCCCAAGGGCGCTTTAGAAGTCAGTGGGGGTATAAATACAAAGGCAGTATCTGCAGATAAGCAGTGACATGGGCTTTTCGAGTGAGGTCCCTGTAGATGCTCTGGGAATGAATCTCTCCCTTCTGAACACAAGCAAAGCTTTCAGTGAGGTTTTGCTTGTCAAAGTAGGGGTTCTGTTTGTCAAATAAAGGGACTATATGTCATTGTGCTTGGTTTTTTTTCTTTAACTTACTGTGCATTAATTTTATCTTTTTGGATTTTTTGTGGGGGGAGGTAGAGGTTGCATATTTTAGAAAATAACAGCTTAGGTTTTAAAGAATTAAACCTTGAAGTAGTGTTATTTTGTGAAGACAATTCAGTACTAAAATATAGTAACTTTTGAGAAAAACAATGTATTTTGCTGTTAGATTTGACTGGGATTCCAAACAGGTTTGATAAAGGGTCTCTTAAATATTTGAAGTCACTAATTTGCTAAGACTTTTTGTTTTTAAACTTAAAACATGAAATACAGAAGAGTGAGGAGGAAATTTTTTTAAAGTTAAACCTAAATTATGTAGACCATTTGCTTTTTGAAGATGCTAATCTTTTCACACAGTATTTGCTGCACCAGAAACAGTTTATTTGCTGTTAGTTTCCGATTTTAAGTAAATTTAGACTATTCTATTTAGACAAGGAGAGCATGTCCCTTCTTTTACCCTGTCTCATGTTTATTCTCCTGCGCTTATTTAATGTATAAGCTGTATGCTATGAGGTCCTCTGTGGCTGGTGCACTAACGGAACAGCCATTGAGAAAAGAGTGCCAGGGTCTGCATTCATCCTGCACTTGAAGAGCTTATTCATAAAACTTACGTTAATGGAAAGTCCCCCTTTCCCTCCTCCCACCTGCACTCACTCCCAGATCCCGAGGATGGAGGGGAATGCTTGCTTTTCTAATGGTGTAATTAGGAATGAATGTGCTTATTTGGTGCTTAATGAAAGTTGAATCAATTTTAAAATGCTCTCCTTTTTCTCACCCCTCCCCACTCCTTTTGCACCTCCCCCCTTCCCTCTTGTTTTCCTAGACACAGTGCCAACATAAACCTGCATCGTAAACTGTTGACCAAAGAACTCGATGACATGGGCCTGGACTCATCGCAGCCCTCCCTTAGCAAGGACCTCCGGGATGAATTTTTGATGAAGATCTATGGTGCCCAGCACCCTCTGGGGCTTGATGTCAGGGAAGATGCCTCCTCTCCAGCAGGGACGGAAGACTCCCACCTGAATGGGTATGGGAGAGGCATGGCGGAGGACTACATGGTCCTTGACCTGAGTACCACCTCCAGCCTCCAGTCCAGCAGCAGTATCCATTCCTCCAGAGAATCCGATGCAGGCAGTGACGAGGGGATTCTTCTTGACGACATTGATGGGGCGAGTGACAGTGGGGAATCTGCTCACAAGGCTGAGGCCCCCACCCTCCCCAGCAGCCTCGGGGCTGAAGTTTCAGGATCTCTTATGTTCAGCAGTTTGTCTGGGAGCAATGGTGGGATCATGTGCAACATTTGCCACAAAATGTACAGCAACAAGGGGACCCTGAGGGTCCACTACAAAACTGTGCATTTGAGAGAGATGCACAAGTGCAAAGTCCCCGGCTGTAACATGATGTTCTCCTCTGTGCGAAGCCGAAACAGGCACAGTCAGAACCCTAATCTCCACAAAAACATTCCCTTCACTTCAATAGATTAGTCCCAGAACGGACACTTCAAATGCCAGCTCTCACCAGATGGCCTACCTGTTTGAACTGCCATAACCGGTGTGTGCTTCCACAGCGGGGCACATATGTGTGTGTACATATGTATGCTTCTGTGTCTACACTTGTGCACACACATATTTTCTTTTCTTTAGATAAAAATGATAAATACTAGGTGCTTTTGAATCTTTTCTTTTTCCTTTATAGTTTTGGGAGAGGGTGGATCTTTTACTTGGGGTAAAAACAGAGTGCCCTTTTCAGCACACACACACACACACACACACACACACACACACACACACAGCGTGCAACTAACCCCAATTTTGATAGAATAATTCTTGGTCTTCTCCAAAGAGACATTCTGTTGTACCTATGACTGTTGCCTGCAAAAATAAATAAATAAAAGGGAAAAGAGAGAAAAGAAACAAAAAGGAACTTCTAATAGTTGTCTTTTGTGAACTTTTAAGGTTTTGAGAGAATCTTTAATTAAAGCATGGCAGATTCACCTGTAAATATTTAGCCTTGAGAGGCCAATGATGTAAAACAATTGTATTGATGGTTGTTTAACTCTTCTTTAATTTTGGCAGTTACATCCAGCTGTTAGATATGCAGGAAATAAATAGTTTGCTGGCTAGTTCTATTCATTTTTGTTAGCATTAATGCACATTTTCTTTAAAAAAAGACAAACAACAAAACATGGTCTTGTTTTTACTACCTGTTAGATATAGTGATAAAGATGTGCTGGCATGCTTCACAGCACAGATCTGAGTTTAAATGTCCTGTGCTAGTACATAAATCCACTGCACTTTGTTCATACGCTACAAGGGGATGTGTAATACCCATGCTTCCTTTTACCCATAAACTATCACCATATTTCAATGAGTTTCTTTTAAAAGCAACCCACTTGTATAAAAATGGTCTGGTCAGTAAAGGGCACGAATGCCAAACAAAAAGTATTAGTGTTAACACAAAGTCTGCCAACTTTGCACAAGTTTTCAGAAGAGGAAATACAATTAGTCACTCGACATAACCACATGCCAAGTTTTTTGGCCACCAGAAAACCGCTTGAAAACACACACACACACACACACACACACACACACACACACACACACACACGGTGATTCTTTTGAGTGCCGAATGTTATTAGAATCAACATTGCATCCTTCCTCTGTACACATTAATTCACAGAAAACAAAATACCGTGGCAGTGTGAAAGCCAAGGTGTTTCTTTTGTAGAAGCAGGATAATATATTGGGACATGGCTTACTAAAGGAACAAAGCTGCATACAGTAAGAGACTGAACACTCACTTCCAAGGCCCTAACCCTTATCCTTTGAAAAGAAAAATTCCAAGCTGGTTGGTCTGTTGTTTGTCACTAATTCTGCAGTACTGCTGCAAGTCAGGCCTGCTTAATAGACAAAATCTAAGTTTCCCAGCAGCTCTTCTTGGAAGCTCTGAATACACGTGCTGAACTTGAATTGAGCAGCCCTCTTCTCTAGGCGGCAGAAGGAGAGAGGAAGACAGGGTCTCCCTGTGTAGTGTTTTGTATTTCCCCACACACATTTGTCAGAGAGAAATGAAAGCAAGCCTGAAACCAAGCAATGGAGAGTGAGAACAAGGGAGGCGGGGAGGAGAGACTACTCTGAACCTTTTTGTTTTGTTTTGTTTCTGATGTTTACACATGTTGCCTGAGCTGGTTAACCACATCGGCAGCCTCAGCTACCACAGCATACTGACTAAGTGAGGAGGATATTTACTCGACTTCGTATGTAGCCGGGACTGCTGGAGTGTGCTTGTGGACTTTTTTTTTCCTTTGGGATAGGGGCAACGGGGGTAAACACTAGTATTTTGTCAACTTACGTAATAGAGAATGTATTTCTTCTTTTCTTCATTTCATGGCTCCAAACATTTCTCCCATCAGTGTAAAACTTAGAAACACCCTTTGTTTCAATTTTTTCATATCATTTCCATTTTTCATGTTGTGTACATTTTTTTCTGTGTTCACATCAGCATTCACTTCCGTTACATTTGCCAAAGGACGCTGTCGATAGGTTTCTGTTATTATTCCTGTGCGATTTATTGTACCTCACAGTATTTATTTTTTTTTTCCAAAATTAGGGACCATTCATTGGGGTTTCCGGATTTTGTTTGTTTGTTTGTTTGTTTGTTTTTTAATTCCTGAGCAGTAGACTATTAGAGATAAGCTAAGTGTCCCTAAAGCTTTATCTTTTTCTCCTTCTGAGGATGCCATGGGCTCTGCTTGCTTTTTCATTTATTTCACCGTGAGGAAAGTCCAAAAGCATTTTAAGGACAGAAGAAACTATCACGTACAATGTCTGTTAAATGCCAAATGTTTACGGTAAAAGCTGAGGAATTAGTAGTAACTGTCTCTGTTTCCTTGTCCCTTTGATTTTCCCAAAGCTTTGTTGCTTTGCTTTGTTGTCATGTTAAACTGAACAAACACGTGTTCCTTCGTTTTATAACATACAAGACTCTGTACAGTATGTTTGTGAAAGATTGAACTAGAATAATGAACATTTGTTTGCAAACATTTGGCCCTCTTAGCGTTCTCTCTGTGCGCTGTTGCCTGTTACCAAGTGCTGGATTCAAAGAGGATTGAAACACATTGTTACAATCTCCACAGAAATTATGGAAACCCTGTTTCGGAGTGTATGTAGACTAAACTACACCTTGTTTTCTGAACATTAATAAGCATCTGTGTTTGAACAGCATTCAAGTGTTACATTCCTAGAGATGTGAGAATTCATCTCTACAAAACTCAGTGTTTAATCTGTTTAGTAAAATGTCAAACGGTTGTCCTGAGTGAGTCACCTACCTGTCAGGAGGTCACATCAGCCTGCAAACCAGGCTCAGGAGAAGCATTTGTCACCTGCCACACACCTGGCTAATGTTCTTGCTAGGAGACGTGAGAGTGTGCCTGTTTCACCGCAATGGCACTAGAAGCCGGGCAGCTGGCACTTTCCAAGCATACCTTAATAACCACTGCTTTTGTGCCTCACATTCCCAATGGTTTGGGCGGCCTTTTCACAACCACGTGCTCCAATGGAAAGCCTATTTGCTTAAAGGGAAGGGGGAAGTAGGTGGGTGTAGGAGATGAGATGTTAAGTCATGAGATGTACAACTGTGCTCCCAAAGTATCTCTTGTCCTTGGGTGTGCCTGAGTGCAGTGTGTTCACTAATCTGGTGTTTCTCCTGGACAGAAGCCCCAAGGCTTACATGCAGATAATGGGATGGAGGGACCAGTCAAGTTCTTCATCTCTGCCCTGTTTATTTGTTCATGAAAGTTTCCAGTCCCAGGACAGTTTCTAGCTACAGCCATTCTTTTCTAGCTAACAGTTAATATGAACATGAGTCTTCATCCAAGTAGCTTTCTCCCATTTGATTGGTTTTTGCCCAAGTTTTATCATAAGAACAAAATCGGGCGATGTGAGTTATACATGTACTCCAGCTGATGTTGAAGGATACTGTTTTGATCACTTTATGTTTTTGTAAATATTAGAAAGGTTGTGTCCACTTTGGGGAATATTTGCATGCTGTGGAGGGGAAGGAAGAGAACAAGGAAAAAGATGGATAATGTGATGAAAGAGCCTGACACTCTTCTTCTGCTAGCAGTTGTATTAAAGTAAACCAGCTCCATGTAGCTCATCCCCAGTCTTAGTTCAACTGCCTTGGTCAGCCTGATCCTTCTTAAGGTTTAAATGTATAAACATTTTCCTTCTCAACATAACTAGCTTCTTTCTAGAACTCAGTGTCTCTGACCTAGTAGTGTGTCTCCTTTGGCCATGACTTTCCAGTAAGGAGGGAGGCATCTAACCAATTACAGCCAGTTAGTGTACACATTTTTGAAAAGAGAGGGTCTGAATCTATGAAGAATGGGCTGGCTGAGAAGCATGTCCCCATTGGACTCTGGAGAAATCATGCATGCCACGTAATAAAATGGCGTCTTTCTCCTCTCCGTCTGTGTACTCCATAGATACATGCCAGGAGCATAGATAAGAATGAGGGAGAACACTTGGCCTCAAACTCAGATAAGCTAATAATCAGACTGAGATGGACAGCGCATACCTGAGCAGCCCTTGATCGCATCTAGTCTGCCATCATTGTGTTAGGTTGAATGACAGTCAATAGAATCCACCTGCCCTAAGACAGGTAGCATCTGCTATTGTAAAGGAACAAGATGCCCAGAAGAGAAACGGGCTCCATCTGTAACCACACCCTGTACTTCAGAGCTTTTTAAAATAATGACAAATTTAATTACTTTGCCTTTCTCCAAACTAGAAATATTTAAGACAGTGGATTTTTTTTTCTTTCTCTCTCAGTCTTTGTATTTAGCAGGAGGTATCTAACTGAGTAAGTAGGGCAAGACGAGAACAAACAAACAAACACTGGAAAGGCTGCAGTTCTTGTAGAAGAGACAGAGAACTGGCTCTGGTCCTGGCTTGAGTGTAGCTGGAAATGAGAACTGCTGATGGATTAAAAATGTCTGTTCAGGAGAAAAATCCAAGTCAGCTCTGCCTTATAGTGGGTGCCAGTGCATCCTCCAGCATCCTGCAGAGTTCCCTGTGACCAGGTGAGTCACTGCATACACTGTAGGGTGACTTAAAAATATCTTAAGAAGTTCCTTATGGGCCAGGATAGCCAAAATAGGCAGGTAAGGGGGTGGTCCTATTATGTTTGAGTGAGAAATAATGGCCATGGTTCCCTTGGGACCACAAAGGCTGAGGAGTCACCTAAGTTAAAGGTCAACGAGGAAACCCACACTTCAGTGGCAGTGAGACATGGGAAAGATGCAAGTGGTGCAGCATCCTAGAAAGCTGTGATCACAAAACTGTGTGTGTGGCGATCTTGTGATCAAAATGGAAGCGGAGGCACAGAGGTAACCGGTTTCATCTTTCCCCCAGATTCTTAACATTCTTGCTCCTGACCTTGTTAAAATTTACCTGATAATGTCCCAGGCTCATGTCCACCCTTTCTGTCATCGCAGAGAGCTCACTACGTATTCCGTAGCTCCCACCTTTATGGCTGGCAAGGAGGTCCTGTTTCATGCTCCCGCCCACACAACCAACCTCCTGTCACTTATCCTCGGTTTTAATCCTCAGTCCCACAATTTCCACAAAATTATTTTTACAGCCCTTCTGCAATAATTGGATAACAGATAATGTCTTCTGGGGGGTTATTTTTTAAAATTCAAATGCTTAATAACAGGACTTAAAAAGTCAGGCATTTTTACAGTTACACCAAACTGAGTGTTACTGTTCGTGTGTGTGTGTGTGTGTGTGTGTGTGTGTGTGAGAGAGAGAGAGAGAGAGAGAGAGAGAGAGAGAGAGATACATCTGAAACAGCACACTACAGTTATATATTCTTCTGCATAGTGTTCTTGTAAATTCTTAGTGTTCTTGTAAATTTGACCTTTACTGCAGGGGAAGAAAATCACACAGGGTTCAGGGCAAGGCTCAGTTTGTAACAAATAGCGGACCATTACAAAGAGGAAAGGCAGAAGCCAGGGCTGAGCAGCAAGAAGCTGTGGTTCAATTTCACCTCATATCTTTCTAATAACGTACTTGTCACTTTATTACCTTCCAGTAATGTGAACGCTGCTGACAAGACTGTCACACTAACAGCAGACAACACCCTCTCTGCTTCAGCCCCAGTTCTCCTGGCTACTTATTGCCCTGGCCCTGAAGGGACACAAACTAATAGTGTGCTTTCCAGTTCAGCACTTGGCCATCAAATATGAAAGGGTGCGTAATTGCCTGTTTAGCCCTGGTGAGGGGGAAATTGAGTAGAGGGTCAGGCTTTCCCACCAGTTGCCTGCTGCACACAATCAGCCTGCCTCCTCCATCTCTCCTGCCTCTCTTGGTCATCCCCTCTCTCCCACCTTCCTGTTTCTTTCCTCCAAGCACGTATGTACAACTACTGTGTTTTTAGGAAACTGGAGGCTGCTTCCATGGGCTCTCCCAGCTATGAAGTGGACAGATGACTTCTTACATAAAGGGCCATTAGAGAGTTACTGTCTGACTGTTCGCTGTTACTTTGAAGTAGTAATTCAATCCCATGCCCTCCATTTGGGGAGTGTTGGGTGTGGTCGTGCAATTGGAGAAAATTTCCCTGGACAAATAGGAGGAGGTTGCCCGTATTCTGTGAGGAAAGGACTAAAATACTTTTCTTCCTGGTCAAAAAGTGTGTGTGTGTGTGTGTGTGTGTGTGTGTGTGTGTGTGTTAAACAAACTGCTTATGAATGGTGGCTGAAAAACACTGTTTAGGGAGACTTAAATCTTTGGCATTAAACCATTTACTAAATGTTCACATGTATCTTTCAATAATGAACTCCAAATCCATATTTAACAAGATGGATGAACCTTTGTTTGCCAAACTGAGCTGACAATCAGAATAAAATAAGGCTCTGTTCTTTGACCTGTAGCCATTAAAGCAGTGAAGATCTTACATTTGAAAGACAAATTCTCCATTTTAGGAATCTGGGAGAGGTACAAGGATAGTGTGAGCTTTACAAAATCAGAGAGCAGAGGCTTGAAGGAAGGACGGTGAAAATGTTATGTCCCAGAATTCCTGGACCCAGATAATGTGTCGTGTGGCTACTTCTGAGTATGGGGCGACTCAGAAGGTGGTTCCACAGTGGCTAGCTTTGTTAACTGAAATGAGGGCACACCTTCTGCATGGCTGAGGGATACCCCTCTTCCTCCCAACTCCTATGGCAGATCCTGCTATGGGCAGTCACATTCCAAGTAAGGTTTTGGTCAACTGAGAGTGACACATGGAGGTGTATCTTTGTTGTAGACTTGCAAGAAAAGGAAGACAGATTTTGGGACAAGTAGTATCAGGTCTATGTTGACAACGTTGTGCTAAGTCACTTCATGAACCAGTCTGAGGACTGAAGAGAAAAGCACTTTGAAAAAGGACTTCGGGTCTGAGTAAAGACAGTTTGTTGACTTTTTAATAATTTCTCTCGTGTATTTATAATAAGCAGTTACCAAACATCTTAATAAAGTTGTAATTAAAAACTCAGTTGCCAAAATTGCACAAATTCTGCAAGCTAACACTAGCTTTGTCCCTGAACTCTGAGTAACAGGGATACTTAGGACATTTTATAGTCATAATGCTTACTTTAGCTAAGAATTGTTGGAGGAAAGGTTCTGGTATTTTAACAGAAACGGAGAGAAGTAGATAGTATAAAAGTATATTTCTTCAAGATAGAATCTAAGTGCTATACCAAGATTTTATAAGGCTTCCTATTGCCAAATGTGATGCTGACTAAAGACACCTCTAAGATGGCAAAGGCATCAATTATAACTGGCTCTGCCCACTACTGTTGTGGAATCCAAGGGTAGAGAGGATGCTCTGGTGAGACCCCTGGGTGTGGCAGAGAGCTCTACTTTGCTGGCTCTGGAAAGGTTTTCAAGAAGGTGAAAACTCCACCCCTTGTGGTGTTCTCCCACCCACCCTGCACCATGAACTGACCTGGCACTGTCTTTGTGGCACTAACTTTCCTGCCTCTTCTTTGCTAGGAGACAAAGCATCCCCCTACCCATTCTTGAATCAATGCCGTGGCTTGTGTAAGCCCTGATTCACAAAGGCACGATACTCCTGAACTCCTGGCCAATGTGCTGAGTTAACAGGTTCACTTGAAATATATAAACCAAGACTGACTGTTTATTCTTTTAAATTCATACTCTGCTTGGAGCATTTTGCATGTCTTTGTACAGAGTCCTTCATTCTTCTCATTGCCTGTCTTGATCTCCTCTGCATCTCTCCTACCCTCACTCTTGCCCTTTGCCCTCCTAATGTTACCCACTCCCCTCCAAAAAACAAACAAATCTTTTCCAGGGAAAGTGGGTAGAACATTCCCTCCCTTGGCCTGGTTTTGACCACTTTGGATATGTGTGTGTTCTACCCTGCCCAGGTTTACATAACATGAATTAAGCAAATGAGATGTTCTAGTAGTATGTATTAACAAGATAGGACTAGGATTCCTTGTATACAGTACACTCACTTTCCTGTGCAAACTTTGGTTCTCCTGTCTCAAGAGGAAACTTTCCTCATCCCACCAGTGCCAGTCTCAAGAGTTGTGGCAGAGCTCAGTGTGGGTCAGGGGGACAAGGAAGATTGGGAAACTGGACAAGACTTGGGTCTATGGGTTGTGGCGAGGTCCCTCACTTGGCTAAGAGAATATGGACTTTTTTCAACCCTCATGCAAACCCTCTGGTGCATCTCTAAGAACAAAAAGCATTAGACTCAGCTTCTATATTCCACACTGAATGGATAAGGATATATCCTTTATCCATGGATGAAGGAAATTGAAATATCTTGAGGGAAATTAATTGTTAACCAGATATGACCCTTTCTCACCTAGACTTTAGGGGTTTGGTCATCTTTGTTTCTATTCTCATTTGCATCAAGGTCTCTTCCACCAAGCCTGTGGTAGAACCAAAATCTGTATCAGGAAAGACAACTGCACCAAGAGATGGGACAGCTTGCATCCCCGACCTAATAATTGTGACGTCGGTAGCTTCATGAATACTGTATGCATTTTGATCGAGGGTTTTGTTTTGTTTTGTTTCACTTTGTGGTTTGTTTCTATTAGTAGTCCAAGGTAATTGAAATTGTTTATTTACTATTTCCTTTGTTGTATTTTCTGTACTATAACTGTCTACAGTATGTCTTTTGCATAAAATGCATAAGGGTTTGGGGATGTAAATGGAATTTTATTCATATTTTGTCCAAATACCTCTTGTAATTTGTATCAAAATTCTTGTACAATTTTTATATTAAAGATTTATCAGTCACTGAAAGCCTCTGGCCTTTTGACTTGAAGAAACCTCAGTGAGCCTGAGCATCTTTCAGAGCTCTACCTGTGGAGTCCAGTGCCATTCGCCTTGTTTCTTGTTGCCCTTGGCTAACTTAGAGCCAGTCTCCGGTGGGGACTGGATCATGGCATTATCAACAGACCACCTCATCTCCTGTTTAGATTCTAAAGCTGGAGTGGAGCCGCAGAGATCTAAGCCAGTCCCGACAGAGCCAGACAGACACTACCCCAAAGTTTCCTTAGCAAGCTTGCTCTTTGGGATGCCTCTTCTAGGTCTTTCCAGGGAGGCTCCCCCGAACACCTTTGGCATGCTTTTCTGAGAAGAGGAAGACAAGAGGAAGAACTCTGGTCTTTGTGCTATAGCTTCCTCCATGTGCAATTCTCCCTGATGCCCTAACATGAACACCACAGGCATGAAGACTATACATTTTTCATGCTAAATGCTTGCCTTTCACTTTATACTCTCTTGCTAGGTTGTTTTTTTGTTTTTTGTTTTTCTTTTAGATTGTGCTTGTTCAAATTAAAATGATCAGAAGGAAAGGTATCATTCATTTTCTGTGACATTTCCTTCTCTTGCCACACTGCTGTGGGACAAAAAGAAGCATATTGATGTTGCTTTTTGTCCCCTTAGAATTTAATCTTGCCCCAGCTATTAAGCCATACATACTTAAAGCAGCCTACTAGAGACCATGACCAAGTCTCCCTCCAACTTGGCAATCTCTGCTGTCTGTACCCAGAGCCAGATTGCTTACTTACCCTGTTTTCTCTGGCCTATATGCAAGACCATAGCCCATATACACTAGAGCAACCCATCGGCCCACGCCTCTGGGCAGGCTGCTTAAGGGCAGTCCCAGGAGCTGCCCAGCTGCAAACATGCCTAACCAATGGTCTGTCCCATGTCATTAAGAGTGCCAGCCACCAAACTTTGGGGGAGCTTCTTCCTTTGGTTTCCAAGTACTCAGAGATATATTTGGGGTAAAGGCCAAGAAACAAAAGGTTCAGTGATTTGGAGGAAAGCAACCACCTCTGAGGCATGTGCTTATGAATGTCCCTGATGGGTTAATGCACTCCCACAGGGAATCCAGGCGTAATTATGATCTCTTCATCTGTCATAACACGTCTGTAATTGGCAAGAATTTCCCCTCACACAGCTTCTTCTCTTTAAGAAAAAAAAAAAGATATTTTAAATGTTATTAACCGATGAGACACCTTCTGGTTAGTGAATAGGCACCCATGAAGATTGTCCGGGCACAAAACTCATCAAAACTGCCTGGGGTGTGGCCAGGAACTATCCTGAGCTTTGGTAAGCATTGCTCCCTGCTGTTTTGCTGTGTTTATTGACAATGGGGCAGCAGATTAAGTGTTGCTAATTTAATAAATGCTGAGAATGAAGCTGATCTATCAGTGGGGACGGGAAAGGACCACAGTGACCAGGCTTGGGGAGGGGCTGCTGAGAATATCGAATTGCCTGAAGTGATATGGGGGAATGCTATTGATCCTCAGTTAGGCACAGTTATTTTTAGTCACCTGATTCGTGGACACCCAATCATTACCCATATTCATCAGAGATGTATAATGAACAGAGGTATTGATTAGGAGGGGTGTTGAAGAGATTTCCCAACAGTGCTAGTTCACATTGATAGGTCTCCAATGGGAATAAAGGCTACACGGCCCAGAAACATAACTTATGGTGTTCTAGGTCCTTCCATTGATTTTATTTGTGTGGGAGGACAGAAGCGGGGGAGTCAGCCTTGCCCACAGTGCTACTGTCTTGACCTTCGTCAGAAGGCTTCCTTGGGAAGGAAGGAGGTAAAAAGCACAGCTCCACAAGTATACAAGCCTGCCCTAAGTTCTCCAACACTGTCCAGGCTCACTCTTCTACCTCACTTTTCTCATTGGCAAAATGTATGCTCAAAGCTGGGCCAGGCAGAGCTCAAAGCCATCGGGCATATGAAGCTTTCCCTCCCCTAAAGATCAACATATGGCCTGAGGAAACGATGGAGTTAGGCTAATTGCACCAAGTTGGCATGGTCGGAACATAATGAGCCCCGGCTTTAGCATGCTGACCCCAAACCTGGCAATGCCGGTACATTGCAACTCTTCAAGCATTTTGCTGAGCTGCTGTTTGCAAATGCCATTTGGTTGGAGGTCTGGCATGTACTCTGAACTCCCACTGCTCTGTTTCAGCCTACAGGGGGTATACAGTACATGCCCTTCCAAGGAACTAGTGCTGACCCAAGTAACACAACCTCAGAAGCCATGTGCTGCCTGACAGGCAAGTGGCATGCTGCTTAAGATGTGACTAGAAACCATTCAACCCCGGGGAGACACAGAGTACATATTTAAGACAAGGACAGCTGTAAAAACAAACAAACAAAGACAAATCTCAAAGGCATGTTCAGAAACCAGAAATTCAGTCATCTGCCTGTCATCCCCACGGACAGATGAGTGGGGTAACACAGCCAGCCATGCTATCCCTCAGCAGCCACCCAGGCAAGGGGCATGCTTTTATTCCTCCCGTCTCCCATCCCTTGGGCCAGGTTTGGTGGAGTTTGATTGTCACAGTGTTCTCACCAACCTGTCCTGGTCTGTCTTACCTTGGCCAGCAGCCTTCCAACTGCAGAACTGTCATGTGTGCAACCCTGATCCTTGCTTCCCCTCTTCCTTGCATGATGCTCTCTTCAATTCTTGTTTTCTTCACTAACACCATCTTTCTTTCTTCCATATAAAATATTCAATAAATTTTGTTTCTCCTCCAGAATTAGCTTGCACTCTGATTTTTTTCCAAATGCAAAACCGTACAGGCAAAACAAAAACAAAAATGAAAGAAAGAAAGAAAGACCATCATATATGCCTTTGATAATTTAAAACCCAGAGTTCTGTCTGTTGTGTCACAACTTCATGTTTTTAGAAGGCTCCAAAAAAAAAAAAAAAGTAGTTATAAGCATTTGAATTTAGTGGTTCTCAGGTTTGGGGACATGTGCTGTGGAGGTGATTTTAAATGATTAGACCACTTCCAGGTTTTTATAGAGATTCATTTTGCAAATGTAAGTGCCATTAACAACCCAAAGCACTCTCAGAATCTCCCATGTTTGTTCTTTCCAGTGCTCTCCATTTCAATTTTCCTTATTTTTTTCCTTAAGTGGAGAATTTTCTTCCAAACTTTCACAGAGTCTTCCGCAGGTTGCCAACAAGACACTTCTTGATTGTTTTCAGATGGCAAGTCAATCACTCTTCAGCAGAGAGTGACACTGCAAGTTGTTATGCCTTCTGTTGTTTCAAAAACCACAAACCTGTGCTTGAAAACAGGCTTCTTCCCAGTGCCCTCAGCCTCCCTTCCAGAACAGGAAAGGGAGGCTTGTTTCAAGCTTGTGTGCTTATTCATCTTTTCAAGAACACAAAGCACTTCGAATTTCTCATCTATCTTCTGTGAGCTGGGTGTGGATACAGTGTGCATGTGAAATCCAGGAACCATGTCTCTCTCACATGGGAATTGTGTTCTAAACACCTTGAAGATGTGATATGTCCCTTACATGGCCTTGGATGTGCATTGAATGTTCCATTCTTCTCATTAGAGTCAGTGGGTGAGTAGATTCTGGAAGTAGGTCATGGTACAGTCAAGAGAAGCTTTATGACTTGAAGTGAGATAAAGCTGACAGTAGGTCCACACCTGTAAACCCAGCATGGAGGCTATGGTAGGAGAATTACCAACAAGGTCAGGGCAAACCTAGGCTATAGGGTAAAACAATGAATGGATGGATGGATGGATGGATGAATGAATGAATGAATAATTAAATGAATGTTATACAGTTGGCTTTCAACAGAGGGGCTGACCCATCTTTCCAGCTAAATACATCTTGGCAGAAGCTGCATGAAGCATCCATTTAAGAGCTGGAAAAAAAAAAAAAAAAAAAAAAAAAAAACATGTGAAAGAAGACCAGAAGCCAAAGCACTATGAGATGGCAGCAGTTGAAGATTCTTTTCCTGGGTTTGGTGCTGCTTTCTCAACAGGAGTACAAGTCTAACAGAGGAACATCAGGACAGGACCAGCTGGACCTTCAGACGAAGCCCAGTGGTCACAGTCTGAAGACTGAGTGAATACTCAGGGAGAAATTTGCTATCATTCTTCATTTTCTACTTAAGTACAACAACAATGGAAGTGCGCAGAAGGCAGCACCTGATGAAAAGGGAAGCTAGGAATCTGTCAAGGATGTGGGGATGTTCCAGACTACTGCCATTGTTCTTGGTTATTCTCTAACACTTGATAGTGAAACTCTGTTGCAGAAGACACCACATTTCTGAGACACAGAACATGCAGAAATCAAGCTGGTGCTGACCTGAACATTTCATCCTTAGTGGGTGGATTTCATAGTTCTGGAAGGTGATAGGAACATTACCAAAGGAGAAACATAGTCATCAATCATACCCAGGCATGAATCCTGCAAGCTAAATACTGATTGGCATGGCAATATAGGTTCACTGATGTCATAATGCCATAAATACTACAAGAATAGTACAACCACTTTCTGTTTTTATTTAAGATCTACATTGCAAGATGGAACCCATACATGGCATCCTTATCAAGACCAAGAACCTATGGCTAGACAGGCAATAGGCCCTAGGAGTGAACCTACTACCATTATTCTGCTTTAATACAATGAGCATAGTATTACACTGACTCCTACCGACTGATTGTTATGCCCTCAGATTGGTACAATTCTCAAATCTCATCAGAGAAGCTTCTTTTTGTAGTAGATGACGAATAACATAGAGGTCTACAACTGGTCATCGTGCAGAGAATAAAAGACTGTGGAGTGCTCAGTTCTAAATAAGACAATCTATTCAAGCTCCACCTCGCCAAAGCTCAGGGATCATCCCAGAAGGGAGGGCAGAAAGATAGTAAGAGCCAGAGGAGGTGGAGGACTACAGAAAAAAATGGTAATTTCCAGACAGTTGCACAGGTAAATGGCCAGTGATTGTGACAGCATACACAAGACCCACAGAAGCTACACAAACTCCTACCATGGAGATGGAACAGAGTCACACCCTTAACTGAGGAGCTATTTGCAAGCTGCTGGAAGAATATGTTTTCTTTAAAGCTGTGGCCCTGGTGGGTCAGACATACTTAAGTGGATGACCCTAAGCCCAAGAGGATGTGAGCAATACAAATTGGTCTCAGAGCGTTAAAAACTGTTTCAAAAGACATAAGGTTGAATAAGTAGGGACAGAGAGTAGCTTTGGGAAGAGAAGGTGGAATGACTATCATCAAATTACCTCATATAAAATTCTCAAAGAATTAATAAAAAAATGTTTTTAAAAAAAGAAGGTGGGAGGTTTGGGTTCTGTTTGCTTCTTTATTGCTGTCTTATCACTTGGGTCTGGAGATCAGAGCCACACGTGCTAAGGGAAAGGCACCAGCTTTTTCTAGAATACCAGAGAAAGCAGGGCTAGTAACATTCCAGAGAGCCCCAGAGAAGGAAGTCCTTGAGAAAAGGAATCCTTCAAACTCTGAATTTCTAGGATTATGTCCAAGGTGAGCATGTATGGAGCTGACCTTAAACGTATCCTATGGGATGGATAAATAAGTAAGGTCCCATGCTGACTACTGGGTGGTGTTTGGGTTGAACCCAGTTAAGGCTTAAAAACTGGTGAACCAACAATGGAAACTGGAATTTTCCACGTAAATACACATACATATCAAATGTCTGCTGAAAATATCAATAGAGTCCATACCATTTCAATGATGCTCGAAGCTTTTTAGGTTTTGTTGTTGTTGTTGGTTGCTTGTTTGTTTTATTTTGTTTTCAGATATTTCTTCAACTTTATTCAAGAAAACAGTACCAGATACCAGCAATCAGCAAATAGTGAAGAAGTGTGTATAAAAGCAGAGATATGCCAATCCCTCTGTCTTTACGCTGATAGTCTGAGGCCTTTCCTATGGGCCTTCACCGAGCCTTGAGCATCTATGTGAGACTGAACTGAAGCAGGAGTGGAAACCTGGGCCTGGCCTGGAGCTGCAATATATGCCTTGGTTTGGGCCTCTGTCCTTGGTTGGCAGAACTTTCAACCCTTGTCATGTAGCCAAGAATCCACTTCCCAAGTATGGGGTAATCAGTAGAAGCAAGTTGCTGCTAGGACCCGTTGGCATCTTGGGCTTAACCTGCTTAGGCTCCACAAGGGCCTCAATGGCCCCATCACAGGTGCTCACACCTTTGTAGCATTAACATGCATCTTCTCCAGGCCCCTCTGCTTCTTTGCAAAATGTATGTTCCTCAGGAACTTGAGGTCAACCCCATAGAGGATTCCTGTCTTTGTGACTGTTGTTTCCTCATGCCATTTCTGTGCCCTTTGGGGTTCCTGTTTGTGTGTGGTGTGGATTTGTCTTTAGGGTAACCTTCTTCTAAAGCACCCAAGACCAGACTAGACAGAGGAAGACTTTGGATAGTACAGTGCACTTAACAGGCCAATTTGTCAAATGCCCTCCTATTCTTCCTCTACCTCCCACCTATTCCTTCTTCTCTTCTTAAAATTATGGTTAAAGATGTGCATAGAATTTACTATTTTAAGTGTTTGGTTGCATTGTACAGCAATCACCATCAGTCATTTCTAGAACTTTTGCATCGTCCCCAATGGAACCACCAACCACTAAATATTAACTCCTGCCCATACCGTTCTTCTTTGTCCTTGTGACTTGGAATACTCTGGGTGACTCAGAAACTGAAATCATATCCTATGTGTCTTTCTGTGTCTGATGTATTTCACCTTCATGATGTCTTCAAGACTCATACATAATGTAGCAAATACCTTTCCTTTAAAGCTGAAAAATATTCTGTGCAAAGTATGGGCCCCATTTTTGTTTATTCAACCATCCAGTGGTTGGTATTTGAGTTCTTTCTATTAGTGGGCACATTTCTAAGACAGCTGTAATCCTCACAGCCCAGCTTTCAAACCTGTGTGAGACCTGT
The DNA here is from genome assembly GCA_019843965.1 of Rhynchomys soricoides. NCBI lineage: Eukaryota > Metazoa > Chordata > Mammalia > Rodentia > Muridae > Rhynchomys > Rhynchomys soricoides. Next base: position 11,264,884 of record JADRCH010000076.1, on the reverse strand, counting down.
TCTCTTTGATCAGAAGGTGTATCTTACTTACTTTTTTACAAATAGACTGTGATAAAGCTGATATTGCTTTCCTGATCAGGTTACAAAACATCCTGAGGTCTGCCATATAAATGGGTTAACTCTCTTGTGTGGCTCTCCATTCTCTGTCTCTATACTCACCATTTACAGTGCTCTCACATGTGTCCCTCCTGACTTGAACACTTGGATAAATGAGCTTCTGTCTGAGAGAAGATCATACTACAAAGGACTGAGAGGAGCTTCTGAGGTGCTCAATTCAACACTAAGAAAATGAATGCCATTTGAATCCAAGGCTTGTGAGTCTGAGGCTCAAATAGAGTTCTACAGGAACATAACATTGAGGGGAATGAGAGACCCCTGCTTTCCCATTTGTGAGAAGGCTACTGAGTAAGCCAGTCTTTGGAACACCTTCTAGCCAGTCATTCACAGGCTCCCAGACTCAGATCCTGTGTTCAGCGATGCCTTCCAGGCTGCTGAGATCCGAAATGGTTTCTGAACCATTGGTTCATGCCTGGCGGCACATACCCAGTGCTATTGTTGGTTGAGATTGTCCAGTGGACCCAACTATAAACAGAGATGCTGGTCCTTTTTCTCAGCAATTGAAGATGTGCACAAAATGTTTTGAAATCACGCGGGAATTATCCTGGAAGAAAAACTATGACTTTCTTGTGGTGCTTTAGTCAGGGCTATGAGTTGCTACAATTCAGGAGATGATCATTCTTTCTGAGGTCATCGTTCAAACTGGAAACTGGAGGAATGTGGAGTATTTTAATAGAATGACAGGTAAGATCACTTGCAAAAAGATGTTTTAGGTAGGTGTACTGGCTTGTTTTTTGTCAACTTGACACAAGCTGGAGTTATCACAAAGAAAGGAGCTTCAGTTGAGAAAATGCCTCCATGAGATCCAGCAGCAAGGCATTTTCTCAATTAGTGATCAAGGGGGAGGGCCCTTTGTGGATGGTACCATCTGTTGGCTGGGAATCTTGGGCTCTTTAAGAAAGCCAGCTGAGCAAGCCAGGAGAAGCAAGCCAGTAAGAAACATCCCTCCATGGCCTCTGTATCAGCTCCTGCTTCCTGACCTGCTTGAGTTCCAGTCCTGACTTCCTCCATGAACAGCAACATAGAAGTGTAAGCTGAATAAACCCTTTCCTCCCCAACTTGCCTCTTGGTCATGATGTTTGTGCAGGAATAGAAATGCTGGCTAAGGCAGTAGGGCATTGGCTACGAAAGTCCTAGTGTAACCTCAGAACCAGCTGCTATACACCACTCAAGTGATCAACCATGAAGATGGACCAGTCTGTGTCAAGTCTTCCTTCCTAGCATTCCTATGCTCAGCATTTTATGCATTTTTCTCATTCAGTCCCCATGATAACCCTCTGAGGTTACAGTTCTTCTGAGGACAAAGTGACATGAGAACCTAGATGAGCCTGCCTAACCGAAACAGAAGAAAAGCAGGTGCTTGCATGGCAAGTGCTTGTACTCACTGGGCCTTAGAGCTGGGCTCTTTCTCTACATACAGAGCTCAGGCTGGTCTGGAGCTCCCTTTCTTCCTATGTAGCTCAAGCTGCTCTTGAACTTGTGATCCTTCTGCTTCTGTCTCCTGGAAGCTGAGATTACATTGAAGACAACACCTGACATACTTCATCTGAAATCCCGGAAGGACAGCACAGTCCATTCCACTTAGTATGAAGACTCTGCAATGGCCTTTCAGATGGGAAATGAAGGCCTTCCCCTTGCTCATGTCAGACCTACTCTGTAGTAGATAGTTCTTTCAATGGCTAAGGAAAAGCCTATTGGAAACCTGCTTAGATAAATAAACCCACATTGAGTCCAGAGGTTAAAAAAAAATGCCAAAAGCTACTGTACTGGCTAGTTTTGTGTGTCAACTTGACACAAGCTGAAGTTATCACAGAGAAAGGAGTTTCAGTTGAAAAAATGCCTCCATGAGATCCAGCAGTAAGGCATTTTCTCAATTAGTGATCAAGGAGGGAGGGCCCATTGTGAGTGGTACCATCTGTGGGCTGGTAGTCTTGGGTTCTATAAAAAAGCAGGCTGAGCAAGCCAGGAGAAGGAAGCAAGCCAGTAAACAACATTCCCCCAGGGCCTCTGCATCAGCTCCTGCTCCTTGACCTGCTTGAGTTCCAGTCCTGACTTCCTTTCATGATGAACAGCAGCATGGAAGTGTAAGCTCAATAAACCCTTTCCTCCCCAACTTGCATCTTGGTCATGAAGTTTGTGCAGGAATAGAAACCCTGACTAAGACAGCTACCAAAGGAGCATGGATGTCGATCTTTCCAGAAGGAGTCTTCAGATTAAAACCACCAACCAACACATTGATTGTTTGGACCACCGAGGGGTCCTGAAAGAGGATATTCATCTACGCTCTAAAGAAACTGTGGGACAATACATGTTTTTGTTTCAAGCAGCTGATATTCAAAGTAACTTGTAATACAGCCACATGTAACTAATGCAATATAATGTTCCAAATGTCCAGGACACAGTCCAGAAGTTTCCAGCCTATGAAGAACAATCTTCTTTTACGTGGGAGAAGACAATCAACTGACAGCAATATTGGAATGATAAAGTACATATAATCCAAAAAAGAGACAATGGTATAAATGCTACATGATAGAAATGAACAGAAATCCAGAATATCTCAACAGAGACAAGGAAGATTAAAAATAACCAAATACAAATTTTTGACAAGTACAATAAGATAACTAAACTAAAATGTCACTGGATCAGTCAGTGGCAAAATGAAGATGACAGAGGAGTCACTGTCTTAGAAACAGATCTTAGTAATTATTCTATCAGAACAACACCGAGAAAAAGTTAAGCAGTATGCCAGGGATCCATGAAGCAGTAACAATACTCTGAATGTCCATTATTGGAGCTCCACAATAGGAAAGAAATAAGGGAATTTCAAAGGATTTGAAACACTATCAAAAATGTTCTCAGCAAATCCAAACGGAAAGAAGCCAAAGAACACAGCCCAGCATCATCAAATACCTGACTTTTACAGGTAAAGAAAAAAACTGAGAAACAAAAATGGTGTCTTGTTTGTTGAAGAACACTGGATGGCTGCACGTTTCCCCGAGAAAGTAAGAAGGAAGTGGAACATTTTGAAATAGATAGAAGATTTGTCAACCCAGAATTGTAAATCCAGGAAAATATTCTTCAGAATGGAGGTGGATTAAAGATGGTCTCATTTCCCTCCAGCATGCAATGGTATCAATGTGCTGCTGAAGAAAATTCCTCAGAATGAAGGGAAAAGATGAAAAAAAAATCAGAAGTCCAAGAAAGGAAGGACAGTAGGAAAGAAGAGTCTGACATGGTACGACGTGCCATTTCTTGTTAGGTTTGTTTTTTTTTTTTTTAAACAAAAATATCAAATCTGGTGCTTTTATCAATGCATGTAAAGAAAATATATAAAACAGAAGTAACACATTTGCTTCCATTTCTAAAATTCTCTAGAACAAATAGTGGTTCTCAACCTGTGGGTCATGACTCCTTTGGAGTCACATATCGGATATCCTGTGTATCAGATATTTACATTATGATTCATAACTAGCAAAATTATAGTTATAAAGCAGCAGCAAACCTAATTTTATGGATATGGGTCACCTCAACATGAGGAACTGTATTGAAGAGTCAGGGAATTATTTAGGTTGAGAACCCACTCCTCTAGGGGATATAAGCAGGGCCCAGGGTGGACATGGAAGGCCAGGTTAGTTGATGACAGATGGGCTTTCCTGTGATGAAAGTAGGAAGGATCCTGGGATGATGACAAACCTGCATGTATGAAATGTCATGAAACTGGTCACCGGGGCAAAGGCAGTTTTATGGTCTACTAATTTTAAAAACAACTGGCAATGCAGATAGAAACCCCTGTTGTCAGGATGGAGTCTCCTTCTTTTATCCCTTAACCCCATGGATACCATAGCTCAGGTTTGCTGCTTTTCTTTTACAAAAACATGATTAAAAGAAAGCAAAGTCCTTAATATCAGAATTATAAAGTTTAAAACAAAATCCTGTTGGGAAATCCATTGATATAAGTCAGCTCAAGGTTTAGACAGTCTATGCATCAGGATTGAAGGAGCCTGGAGGGGGGGAAAGGACAAAGGACAATCTGGTAGGAGATGCTACCTGTCACCATGGTCAGGATCTGTCGAATTACCAAAGATCCTTTATGTTGGAAAATACTTTAAAAAGTCTGAAATGGGGGCAGAGGAGGAGTCTTGGTAACATAAGCCACCAAGAGTCTCCACTTAGCATATAAGTAACTGCAAGATTCCTGCCCAGGTCACTGGCATCTTCTACAACTTCTTCCTGAAGCCCCCAGATCTTTACCCCCTCCCTCCATATTGTTCTACATACACACAAAAGAGGCAGCACCCCTGAGACACATGGGTGTCAGCAGGAAGATCCCCTTAGATGTTCTGTCTGCACTGTCAAGCCCATGGATGAGCTGTTACTTCAAAGAAAGAGCTGAGTTGGGAAGAACAACCATGGAGGGAAGATAAACACAACATTAGCCTTTGGGGAGATAATGAAAAGAGGCAGCCCAGAGTGTATAATCACAATGGAGAAGACTCCAGAAAGGGTAGGCAAAAATGGAAATCAGGAAAACTGCTTCAGACTTTGTAGTTAGAGGCATTGTCAATACTGGAGTGCCGTGAGACATCTCCTAGATATAAAGACCACAGTGACAACCACACACAGCTTTTGTTGCTAGGTAAAACTGTGTGGCCTTCCATCTTCAAACAAGCAGGTCATCATATGTTATTTTTTTCATAACACTGGCCAAAGACTGATGGGGCATGAACTCCTGACTACAGGTAGTCCACTCATTGGTCAGCAGGTAACGATGAGATCTATTTCAAAGAAAAGGTATTAATTACATATTGAAGCCTAGCACTGTTCAAGAGGGAAAAGAGTGTATAGCAAGTGAGATGGGTAAGACACTGTGCCCTGCAGTTGTCCTAGAATACAAAGGTACATGGATGAAATGAATATGAAGCTTAGGTTTTACTTTATTCTATGTGTATATGTGCATTCATATGCACCTATGTGCATGCACATGCACGTGTGATTTGTGTGTGGATATGAAATGTGTACATGCATGTGTACTCTCCAAGAGTCTTTCTCTGAGTATGAACATGGCTGATCCTATCAGGCTGGCTTACTGGCTAGCAAACTCCAGGGATTTGCTTGTCTTTGTCTCCTCAATTTTGTGTTCAACTTTTTATGTAGATGTTAGGAATCCATACTCAGATTCTGATGCTTGCACAGAACAAATTTTGTATCAAAGAGAAGAAAACATATTAAATTAGAAAGCGTCAAGGTTCAAGTATGTGCGTGTGAGTGTGGTCCATAAAAGCAATCAATCATAAAGGAGAATGTGAGGATGGTTACCATAGCGACTCATTTTACCTTAATCCTGACTCTTAATCTAGCTCTTTGGTTAAGGGTACTCATTTTTCCACTGTAAATGAGTGGATAAAAACCACCATGAGTCTCCACTTAGCAGAGTAAGTAACTTCAAGATTCCTGCCCAGGTCACTGGCATCCTCCACAACTCCTTCATGGAAACCCCCAGATCTTTACCTCCTCTGTCCAATGAATTACCCAGGGACAAACATGTCCCCAGTGAACATAAGAACTACCAAATATTCAGAATGATCAGGCAGAGGACAGGGAGAGCACTAGTTGTGAGTTTCATCCATGTACACAGCCCTGCACGAGGTACATCCCAGACTTTCTTCCTCCAAACCCACAGACATGTGAGACAGAAATGAGTGCTCCTTTCTAGAGCTGAGAAGACAGGGCTCTCAAAGCAACAGAACTTGAATGTAAACGCATGCCTGTTCATCTAAAGTCTTGTTCTTGTCACTGTCCCGTCTTCCTTCTGGTCACAAATGTTCTACTTTCTCAACAAATAAATTTCTGTTGATTTCTTAGATGTGTCTGGGAGTGAAATAATACCTCCAACACAGCTGACTGCCTGCCCCATGTGTATCTTAGTAAATGACTGTCAAACTAACTAAACTTCAGAGTCCAACCTGGACAAATAGAAATGTCACTAGATATTGCCATGTAAAGAAGGGAAACTAGGAGTTTGGCTATGGAGGTGCTGGAAGACTAGAAAAGAAGGGAACTGGTAAGCATAAGCAGTAGCTATACCACTCAGGCCTTGGGAATGAAAGGATCCCAGATCCTGAGAACTTCAGGAGAGCCAAGAGGAGGCCCGATGAAACTCGGCACAGCATGTGTGAACAGCAGGCACCTGGCATGGCCCTGCTGCCTGTGAGTGGACAAAGCATTTTATGGAGCTGAAGCTCATGCCAGAATAGGTGGCATTGTCTGGTGACAGCTTTCATATGTAGCTGCAAGGAGCTGCTTGAGAGACCTGGAACTCTGATCTCTGAGGAAGTGCGCAGCTTGGCCACTGGTACCCCTAAGGAGGTCCCAGCTATGGAAATGGGGAAAGCAGGGGGAGGTTTAAAGCAACCTGTGCCTGAGCAACATTGGTAGGAACAGTAGACACAGTAAGGGGCAAATCCATCCTTTCCTTATTGCTAATACCTTTGGAATTAGCACCATTGGCACTGTGAAGAGAGATCCCATTGGCAGAGGAATGGGTGGGCAGTAACATGAGGCTCTACCATCTCTTGGATCTTGACTCCAGAGCTGGAAGACAACAGCTACTGTTAATCACAGTGCTGAAGACTGGGGTGAAGGAGTCATCTCCCCATAGCTGTGGCAGATTAACGAGGTCTCAGAGAAGAGGTGAGTTTACACTGAAATCAGGCTTGGCCTAGACAAGCTGAGGGACCCTAAGAGCAAAGGCAGAAATACAAGAAAGTTTGGGTCTAGTTTTGGCCATTTTATAGACAGGGGAGCCAGGTGTAAAAAGGTTTAGGAAATAAAAAGAAGAGTTACAAACAATTAAAATAATCAAGTCAATGTTAAGGTCAGCTTGTCCTCCCTGGTAAAAGTAAGAAGTTGGCGATGATCTTTTCTAAAGGAAAGAAAATGGCTGAGACTTGGCATAACAATCTCCCCCTTCCCCCTACTTCTTAATGTCACCCCACAGCCTGCTACTTGTCAATGTATAGAAGATAGGAAAAAGACAGGGTTTCTGACCCTCTGTGTCCTCAAATTATCCAGGCCAGTGACTTCAAGAGTAAATATGTTTTGTTTTGTTTTGTTTTGTTTTAATTTTGGAGGGTCAATCTTGGATCTGTATCTGTATCCCATGTTTATTTTTTTTGGATACTTTATTTACATTTCAAATGTATCCCCCTTTCCAGATCTCCCCTTTAGAACCTCCCTATCCCCTCCCCCTCCCCCTTCCTCTATGATGGTATTCCCCCACCCACCCATTCTCATCTTCCCTCCTTGGCATTCTGCTATACTGAGGCATCTAACACCCTCAGGCCCAAGGGCCTCTCCTCTCCCTGATGGCTAACAAGACCCTCCTCTGCCAGACTGGCAGTTGAACCAGCACCATTTGTTGAAAACACTGTCTTTTTTCCACTGGATGGTTTTAACTCCTTTGTCAAAGATCAAGTGACCTTAAAAGTGTGGGTTCATGTCTAGGTCTTCAATTCTATTCCATTGATCTACCTACCTGTTGCGGTACCAATACCATGCAGTTTTTATCAGTACTTCGCTGTAGTACTGGTTGAGGTCAGGGATGCTGATTCCTCCAGAAGTCCTTTTATTGTCGAGAATAGTTTTTGCAATCCTGGATTTTTTGTTATTCCATATGAATTTGAGAATTGCTCTTTCTAAGTCTATGAAGAATTGAGTTGGAATTTTGATAGGGAGTGCATTGAATCTGTAGATTGCTTTCGGCAATATGGCCATTTTAACTATATTAATCCTGCCAATCCATGAGCATGGGAGATCTTTCCATCTTCTGAGGTCTTCTTCGATTCTTTCTTCAGAGACTTGAAGTTCTTGTCATACAGATCTTTCACTTGTTTGGTTAGAGTCACACCAAGATACTATATATTGTTTGTGACTATTGTGAAGGGTGTCATTTCCCTAATTTCTTTCTCAGCCTGATTATCCTTCGAGTATAGGAAGGCTACTGCTTTGCTTGAGTTAATTTTGTATCCGGTCACTTTGCTGAAGGTGTTTATCAGCTGTAGCAGATCTCTGGTGGAGTTTTTGGGTCACTTAAGTTTGCAAATAGTGATATTTTGATTTCTTTCTATCCAGTTTGTATCCTTTTGACCTCCTTTTGTTGTCTAATTGCTCTAGCTAGAACTTCAAGTACTATATTGAATAGATAGGGAGAGAGAAGGCAGCCTTGCCTAGTCCTTGATTTTAGTGGGAATGCTTCAAGTTTCTCTCCATTTAGTTTGATGTTGGCCACTGGTTTGCTGTATATTGCTTTTACTATATTTAGGCATGCTCCTTGAATTCCTGATCTTTCCAAAACTTTTATCATCAACTGATGTTGAATTTTGTCAAATGCTTTTTCTGCATCTAATGAAATGACCATGTGGTTTTTTTCTTTGAGTTTGTTTATGTAGTGGATTACATCGATGAATTTCCGGGTATTGAACCATCCCTGCATCCCTGGGATGAAGCCTACTTGATCTTGGTGAATGATCATTTTCATGTGTTCTTGGATTCAGTTTGTGAGAATTTTATTGAGTATTTTTGCATCGATATTCATAAGGGAAATTGGTCTGAAGTTTTCTTTTATTGTTGGGTCTTTGTAAGGTTTTGGTATCAGTGTAACTGGCCTCATAGAATGAATTGGGTAGTGTTCCTTCTGTTTCTATTTTGTGGAATAGATTGAAGAGTATTGGGATTAGGTCTTCTTTGAAGGTCTGATAGAATTCTGCACTGAACCCATCTGGTCCTGGGCTTGTTTTGGTTGGGAGACTTTTAATAACTGCTTCTATTTCTTTAGAGATCATGGGACTGTTTAGAAGATTTTTCTGATCCTGATTTAACTTTGGTATTTGGTATCTGTCTAGAAACTTGTCCATTTCATCCAGATTTTCCAATTTTGTTGAGTATAGCTTTTGTAGTAGGACCTGATAATTTTTTTTTTAATTTCCTCAGTATCTGTTGTTATATCTTCCCTCTCATTTTTACTTTTGTTAATTTGGATACTGTCTCTGTGCCCTCTGGTTAGTCTGGCTAAGGGTTTATCTATCTTGTTGATTTTCTCAAAGAATCAGCTCCTGGTTTTGTTGATTCTTTGTATAATTCCTTTAGTTTCTACTTGGTTGATTTCAGCCCTTAATTTGATTATTTCCTGCCTTCTACTTCTCTTGGGTATATTAGCTTCTTTTTGCTCTAGAGCTTTCAGGTGTGCTGTTAAGCTGCTAGTATATGCTCTCTCCAGTTTCTTTTTGGAGGCATTCAGAGCTATGAGTTTTCCTCTTAACGCTGCTTTCATTGTTTTCCATAGGTTTGGGTATGTTGTACTTTCATTTTCATTAAATTCTAGGAAGTCTTTAATTTCTTTCTTTATTTCTTCCTTGACCAAGTTATCATTGCATAGAACGTTGTTCAGCTTCCATGTGTATATGGGCTTTCTGTTGTTGTTGCCATTGAAGATCAGCCTTATTCCATTATGATCAGATAGGAGGCATGGGATTATTTCAATCTTCTTATATCTGTTGAGGTTTGTTTTGTGACCAATTATATGATCAATTTTAAGAAGGTACCATGAGGTGCTGAGAGAAGGTATATTCTTTTGATTTAGGATGAAATTTTCTATAGATATCTGTTAAATCCATTTGATTCATAACATCTGTTAGTTTCACTGTGTCTCTGTTTAGTTTGTGTTTCCAAGACCTGTCCATTGATGATAGTGGGGTGTTGAAGACTCCCACTATTATTATGTGAGGTGCAATGTGTGCTTTGAGCTTTAGTAAAGTTTCTTTTATGAATGTGCGTGCCCTTGCATTTTGAGCATAGATGTTCAGAATTGAGAGTTCTTCTTGGTAGATTTTTCCTTTGATGAGTATGAAGTGCCCTTCTGTATCTTTTTTGGTGACTTTTGGGTGAAAGTTGATTTTATCCGATATTAGAATGGCTACTCCATCATGTTTCCTGGTACCATTTGCCTGGAAAATTGTCTTCCAGCCCTTTACTCTGAGGTAGTTTTGTCTTTAACACGGAGGTACATTTCCTGGATGCAGCAAAATGCTGGGTTCTCTTTCTGAATCCAGTCTGTCAGTCTATGTCCTTTTATTGGGGAATTGAGTACATTTATGTTAAGAGATATTAAGGAACAGTGATTGTTGCTTCCTGTTATTTTCAATGTTATCTTTATGTTTGTGTGGCTGTCTTCTTTTGAGTTTGTTGAAAGATTACTTTCTTGCTTTTTCTAGGGTGTAGTGTCCCTCCTTGAGTTGGCATTTTCCATCTATTATTCTTAGGGCTGGGTTTGTGGAAACATACTGTGCAAATTTGTTTTTTTCATAGAATATTTTGGTTTCACCATCTATGATAATTGAGAGTTTTGCTGGGTATAGCAGCCTGGGCTGGCATTTGTGTTCTCTTAGAGTCTGTATGAGACTGCTCAGGATCTTCTAGCTTTCATAGTCTCTGGTGAGAAGTCTGGTGTAATTCTGATAGGTCTGCCTTTATATGTTACTTGACCTTTTTCCCTTACTGCTTTTAATATTCTTTCCTTATTTTGTGTATTTGGTGTGTTGACTATAATGGGACCAGAGGAATTTCTTTTCTGTTGCAATCTATTTGGAGTTCTGTGGGCTTCTTGTATATTTATGTTCATCTCTTTCTTCAGGTTAGGGAAGTTTTCTTCTATAATTTTGTTGAAGATATTTATGGTCCTTTAAGTTGGGAATCTTTACTCTCTTCTATACCTATTATCCTTAGTTTCTGTCTTATCATTGTATCCTGGACATCTTGGATGTTTTGTGTTAGGAACTTTTTGCATTTTGTGTTTTCTTTGACTGTTGTGTCAATGTTTTCTATGGTATCTTCCGCACCTAAAATTCTCTCTTCCATCTCTTGTATTCTGTTGGTGATGCTTGCTTCTATGACTCCTGATTTCTTTCCTAGGTTTTCTAACTCCAGGATTGTCTCCCTTTGTGACTTCTTTAGTGTTTCTATTTCTATTTTTAGTTCCTGGATGGTTTTGTTCATTTCCTTCATCTGATTTGATTGTGTTTTCCTGTAATTCTTTTAGGGATTTTTGTGTTTCCTCTTTAAGGGCTTCTAGCTGTTTACCTGTGTTCTCTTGTATTTCTTTAAGGGAGTTATTTATTTCCTTCTTAAAATCTTCTATCATCATCATGAGATGTGATTTTAAATCTGAGTCTTTCTTTTCTGATGTTTTGGTGTATCCAGGGCTCGCTGTGGTGGGAGAGCTGGGTTCTGATGATGCCAAGTAGCCTTGGTTTCTGTTCCTTATGTTCTTGCCCTTGCCTTTTGCCATCTGGTTATCTCTGGTGTTAGCTGGTCTTACTCTCTCTGATTGTGGTTTGTCTTTCCTGCAAGCCTAGGTGTCAATACTCCTTTAAGACCAGTTCTCTCTGAGAGGAATTTGGGTTTGGAGAGCTGTGGTACACGGTCAGCTCAGGGGTGCAGACAGAAACCAGAAGGATCTTGTCCCCAGCTGTCCCTTTGTTCCTGTGTCCTGATGGCTCTTCAAGGGTCCCTCTTGGTCCAGGGAATTTGAACAGAAGTGGTGGCCTTGTCTGTGCTTGAAGGTGTGTAGGCATTCCTGGGATACCAGCTCTCTCCTGGCACTATTTGAGTATGGAGCTCTGTGTCACAGGATCCGCTCCCCGGCCACCTAAAGAAACCAGAAAACCACTCCTGTGTCCCTGTGTCCTGGGGATTCCAGCTGGGTCCCTCTGAGAAGACAGGCTTTCCCACACTCCTGGGAGGCTAGCTTTCTCCCAGGGCTATTTGGCTATGGAGCCCTGGTGGCCCAGGCAGAGGTCATCCCAAGAGTATATTCGTTTATTGCTTCTTTTACAACAGTTTTTCCCAAACAGGATACTTGGGTCCAGCCCAAGGCATGAACTGAATAGAAGCAGTGAGCCCTGGACAGCTGGAGTTTCCACTTCGGGCCTTTTCTTCCTTGGCAGGCAGAAGAAGCTGCTCTTCTGCCCTAAAAACCAGAATGTACTTTGAATGTGTTAGCTGATGACCTCAGTGACATCCCCTCTCCTAATTTTTAGATGAGGAAGCTGAGGTACAGAAAGATCACTGGATTCACCAGAGGTCATTTCACCAATCGATGGCAGAATTGTGATTAAAATGCAAATCTCCTGACTTCTGATCTAGCACCATTCCCATTAGAGGTGAACAACCACTTAATTTTCTGTCTAAGTCAGGACACATTTTAGAGTGGAAAAAAAAGGCATAAAAATAATTGTATTAACGTGTCCCGGAGAGTGGTTACCTGGGACTCCAGAGCAAACCAGAGCATGTGGTATGCTTAATGAAACCTCACTGCCTTCCATCTTTACTCTTCAGAGCTCACATTACCTAGATCTTAACCTGTTAACAAAGTAGTGTGTCCATGTGTCTGTGTGTGTTTGTATGTGCTTCATTGCTTTACAATCTAATAAGTTCACAGAACCAAGACTCAAGCTACTCTCCCACTCAGGTTACTCCCCCAGTGTCTTCCAGTGAAAGCTGTTTCTGGGTAGCAAGGCCTAGACAACAATCCCTTATGAGCAGAAACTTGAGTCTAAGCAATGCCTGGGCTAACTGCGAACCCTCTTGCACCATCAGGTTCTTAGCTGGAAGCAGTGGACAACAACTGACAGTTGCACAGAAGAGAGGAAGAACAGTGTGTACTGATGGGATTACTAAACTCAAGTACCGATGGGAACAGAAAGATTAAATCATGAGGCAAAACCTCCCACTGTAGAGCTGGTCTAGGAGAACTTAGGTCAGTGTTCTTGACTCCAAGCATTGGAATCCACAAATGAATGTCACTCTTAGGCCCTACACGATGTTTGCTTGTCTACTGAGATGGCTTTCAATCCCAAGAGTCCAAGTGAGGGAGTCTTGGGTGGCCTGTTTCTTGCTAGAGTTGTCTTCATACATTCATAACTGCGAGGTGAAGAGGTGTAGGTTGTGGTTCTGCATACAGAAATATGCTTTCGTTCTCAATACCCACGATTGTTCCTAGGGGAAAGGATTGTGCTTCGCTGATTCTCTGATAGCAAAATTAGCTGTGTTTCTTACTTTGGCCAATGAAATATGAACAGAAATGGTGCTGATAACTTTCTAGTAGAAGCATTAAGAGCCAACATGTTCTGTGCATCAGCTTTCCTTCTGCCTCAAGAACAGCAGTGTTCTGGACTGGACTGCTGCCTATATGTGTGGAGGCTGCAGAGCCATTGTCCTAGGATATGAAGCAGTATCCAGAACTAAATACTTGGTAGCCATAAAGACTGAGGGTTGCTACCATTGCTCATTCCTATGTTCACTGAGATTTCCATGATAGGAATTCTCAACTGTGAGAAAGGGTTCACAGATTTATCGAGAAAGAATGGCAATGGATTAAAAACTCATTTTCATATATAAAGTCCATCCAAATGTGTAATAAAGGGCCTACTGTTCTTCCTTAAGCTTCACTTTCCTTAAAGCCTACTCCAGGGCTGTTCTGGGTCCTCACTGCCTGAGGTCTGTTCTTGGGTCTAACATCTGCCTGAGTAGAGGAACCCGAGGGCCAAATCAGCTAATTCTTTACAATTTCTATTTTTTTTTTTAACAATTTCTATTCTGTGTTTGTTAGAGAGATTATTTATATTGATCTTAGTCACGTTTTTTTTTTCCAAATCACCAAATGTTAAAAATTGATCACAGAAGTCTTCCACCAGGAGAGAGCGGTTTTTGAAAACACTCAAGGTAGGTTTAGGCAATAAAAAATTGTCAATAAGTAAGTGTGTGTCTGTGTCTCTGTGTGTGTGTGTGTGTGTGTGTGTGTGTGTGCGTGTGTGTGTGTGTGTACTCATGTATGTGTGTGAATGCAACAAATCTGGTTTTAAATGGATTTATTTCTTTTTGAAAGTTACATTTTTCATTTTAATGTACCTAAAAAACAAGGAATCTATTATTTTTGATTTATATAATCAAAATAAAATAGCTGTAGCTGTTCAGTATATAATTATTTTCCTCTCCTAAGGAAATGGAGCTCAGTACAATTTCCTGGCTTCCTCTAAAGTGAAGAGTCTCCACATTTGTACTCACATCTGCTCAAGATCCCCAGTCCTTCAGACTTGGTTCACAGGCTGAAAAGATTCCTTACATCAGAAAGCAGGTCAACCAACAAATTCCAAGGAGAATTCACCTCAAGGTCTTTTTAGAGGAAGTCAGGCAGAACCTGGTGGTGGTGCCAGGTGTTGACTGACCCACAGCAAAGAAATAATTTGGGGATCCAGCCCCTCATTACCCAAGGCGAAGAGAAGCAGTTCATACTCATCTCAAATGTCTTTGTCTTTTAAAATCTTTTTCTATTTAGGAACGGTATTCCTGTGAAACACATTTCTTTCTATCCTTTCTCAAATCCCATCAATACAGTCTTGACAACAGTGAAGCCACTAGGCTACTATGTAGAGAGTCTCATGAAGGAGTCAACCACTGGGCTATTATGTGGTGAGTCTCCTAGTATACCCCAGGAGATGCATTTCTCTATCTATGTACAGGGTACAAAATGCTATGGACTCACTAGTGTCAACACAGCTCTGAAGGATAGAGAGTGTCTGTTTTGTAAGTCACTTTGAAAGCCTTGTCTGAGAAGTGGAAGCAAAGGCAATATTCCTATAGTGGATGCAGAAACAAAGATGGGAGAATTACTCTGCTTGAATTGGTAATGGGTGGGGTAGTAAGGAACGGTATTGAGCAACTGTTTGGAAGATAGTGAGCTAGTATGATATTCCCAAGTAGGGAAGGACTTCCCCCATCAACCAGTACTAAAACTCAAGGTGTTGCTAGGAGGGTAACCTTTGTATCTGTTCATAGAGAGGCCATGCACAAGAACACTCCTTAAATGCAGACATGATCTGTAAGAACCAACTCAGTGGAGGCAGCATCTGGAGTCCTAAATAAAGGAATGCTCCTCCAAAGACTCCCAAGAGAGACAAGGCTGGAGACTTAGGCAAATTCTGGCAGACCTTGAGAACTGCTTCTCTTTCTTGCAACTCTCAAGGGCATGACAACCCAGGTACTATCTTGGTGACGATGTAAAGACATGACCCCTCTTCAAGATCTTTAAATGCACCTGAATACTCTATTCACTAAACCATGCCTGTCTTCCCCCATCACTCTTCACAATTTTAACCAGTGTCAAACAAAGCAAAGGTGTAAAGAAGAAACACATATTTAGTGTGTGTCAATAGCTGACTTCTCAACAAGTGCCAGGAAGAGAGACTGAAGCACAGTGCTTGGTACTCTGATAATAATACAAAATGGGGACCAGCTTCATCATAAGGAAGGCAGTTAATAAGGTATATTTTCTCCAGATTCTTTGAGGATCTATGCAGTGCATCATTTTAAAACAATGTTGGGTGTTACCAAGATGGCTCAACAGATTAACTCACTTGCCATATAAGCATGCTGACCTGAGCTCAAACCCCAGAACCCATGAAAAGGTTAAAAGAGAGAACCACTCCACAAAGTTGTGTTCTGAACTCCACATCTGTGCCATGGCACATGAAAACCCACTCCCATATACCACACACATAATGATAATAAATAAATAATTTTAAACTCTGGTGTATTTGAATGTAAGGACATAGAAGGATTTACAATATCTATAACCTAGTTTACAGAACAAGGTGAAAAACAATATCTGAAATTTTGATAGAAAAAATCTCCAAAATATAATTACAAATTTGAATATGTATGTACATTTCCCTTGGGTGGGAAAAGGGCTGAGTAAAGACTTGAAGATAAAAACCTATTTTGTTAGAAATATTTTAACCAGGAGAATATATTCATGTAGTACTTGCATAATTAAAATGCACAAAAGTTTCAAGTGATATAAAAATTAAACAGAGCAGTACATTAGGAGTACAGGTCATTAGGTTTACACACACATAATGCTGACTATATAAATTGCGATAAAGAACCTTATTTAAATTACATTCTGATTGTTCACATCAGAAAACACTAGTCCTTGGAAAACCAAGGATACTGTATGCATACAGGACATGTGACTGCTACCCTCTTGAGACTCTAAAACTTAGGGTACTGCCACAAGCACATCAGTCACATTTACACTCTCTTAGCACTGTTGTTTGACAGTGGTCTCCTCTTTTCACTCTCCTCTATGAGACAGCAAGGGAGGAGTAGCCGATGTGGGTGTCATTGCTGATCCATTTTGGAAGGAAGCCAATATTGGTCTTCCAGGTAGGTATGAAGATAATGCACACTGCTCACAGGGCATGAATCTTGCTAGTTATTGTTCTCAATGCTCCATGTTAGACTCAGATGGAGGCCTTCTGCTTTCTTCTCTTGTCTGCATCTCCTGGGCCCAGTTTCTTGTCTCCTATGAATTCTCTCTTCCTCACATCTTTCTTTCTTTCTGCTGATGCCTTCTGTGTGAAATGATGAATTTTAAACAAATCTGTTCACACTCTGATCCATTCAGCTTCCTCCCTTCAAGTTCAGGTCTTCTTGAATGCTTAGCCCTTCTTCCCTTCTCTCCTTCCTCACAACTTCCTCCATTGGCTTCCAGTGTTTACAGCTTCAGTTCTTCACTTGTCAGTTTATGGCTCTTGCCAAGGTCATTAAAGTCCTCCCTTAAATAAAAGACTCCATCTCCATCCATCAAGATTGATAGCCAAAGTCCCTTACTGAAACTCCTATGGACACTCCTTTGGATTTCTCTTTCCTAGAACCAGCGTTTCTCATTGTTCTTTAGGGATTTCCTTGGTCTGAGTCTCCATGTCATTTTACCATTAGACATTTCAATCCAATCCACATGTTCAATTCTTGCTTTTACAAAGCTGTTCCTATTCTGACACCATACCATCAACCACTTTATGTGGGCTCCAGGTACATAGTGGCAACATAACTCCCATATATGAATGTTCTGAAATTTTAAACTTACTCAGTGTAAATCCAGACTAACCCCCTTCCTCCATATTCTGCTTCTCTTCCCTGAATTCTGTGAACCCCAAAGAGTCAAAGGTATCTTCTCTTTCTCCAACCCCTAACAGAAGCAGTACTCATTTCTGTCCCTTCCCTTGGTTTCTTGTTCCGTCTTGTTTCATTATCATTCACGCACACACACACACACACACACACACACACACTGCTCTCCTAGGCTTCTCCCACCAGTGTGGGCCCAGGGCACTGGGATGCCTCCTAAGGAATAAAATTTTCCTTCTCAGTATCCAAGGGACTTCACAATTTTCTGAATTAGCCTACAGAGAATTGTCTACTAACAAAATCTTCTTATCCTATTTATGAGTCTTAGAAAAAGAAAGACTTTCCCAAAGTCTGCTTAGAGAGACTGGGCATCCTCAAGAATCTCTAGCATGTAGAGATGAGAGCATCTCTGCAGCTGAGCTTTGCCTGCCCTCCTATTGATTCGCCTCACCCAACTCATCTTTTAAAGACACACACACCCTCTTTAACCTTCTCTGAGTCTGATATCTTGGTGTCCCTCAGCCTCTAAACTGTCAAACCTCTGGAGATTGTAGGGATGTGGAGGTTAACTTTGTGAAAGAAAAACTGGGAAGGAGAGCTGGCACCACAGGCTCCTGTGACTCCTCATCTGCTGTACATGGTATTAGATCTAAGTTGGCTCCCTGAATGCTAGTGAGACAGCAAAAGGGAACCAAATCCAGGGCAGTGGCCACTTCTCCTGTCTTCACAGAAGTCCTAACAGGTGAAGATACACCTCTCCCCTGCCGCCCGTTCCCACCCCCCTTTCTTTTGAGATACTTGGTCAGTCAGGGCTTTCATTTGGGCATGTGACGGTGTGGTGAGATACAATTGGCTGAGGATTTAGGGGCTTGGGATTGGCTCAAATGCTGTATATAAGCTTATACGCTGCACAATAAGATCAGATCTGCAAGCTGAGGCTGGTCTCTGAAGTCTGATTCCTGGGGTTCATCACATAACTCTGTTGCATCTCACCCCCAGGCCTTGGTCCTGTTCCCACAGGAGATTTTATGTTTTAGTATGAGCAATGACCACTTGCAGATCCCCAGCCTTGTGTAGGACACATACTAGAGCTCTCCTCTTTAATCCACCCCTCAACCACATGCTGTTGGTATTATCTCTTAATCTGAGGTTCAGAGAAATGATGAAGCAATGCACCCCATTCAAGGACAGTTAGGCATGACAGGAAGTAGGTTAGTCTATATAATATCATAGTGTAGTCTTTCTCTAGTTGGCTAAGCTGGCTGCCCAGCTGCTCCTATTCTAGCCAGGCTAGCCACAATTTTCTGTTAGCGTCTTATGAACAGCCTGTTTTGGCTCCCATCTTTTCTGGCCCTCCATAGTATTTAGCGCACAGGAGGTTCTCAACAGATGGCTAGACAGACAGATGGCTAGACAGATGGCTAGACAGAGCACCTACTCTTCCTACCAGCTCCAATGTCCTCCTCAAGAAGCTGCATCTTCATATGCCTCAAACTGTTGTGTTTTCCTTCCATACAGCTGGGCTACCTGGGTGCTGGAGCTGTGTGGGGAGAGCTTCATAACCATGTTGGGTTGTCTCGATTACATTACTTCCTCTGTACCCAGAGGAGATCCTTGTTGAGGAGTTCAGGCATTGTCAGTCTCTTGTCAGCTGAGTCAAAGTACCTGCCTCTTTCATCAGGACACTCTCTATGAAACATTTTCCAATGACCTTTGGGCCTCCCATGTGGCTTCATGAAACCTTCCTAACTGGCTTTTCAAGAAAGGCTGAAGGAACAGACACAGGGTAAACCTGGGAAGCCAAACAAAAATGGTTAAATGCATGAAGGGCTGCCATCAGGGCATGGGGACCACCCACAGAGCTCCCTATATTTGAGTTGGCTATCTAGAGTTCCCTCAACCCAGAAGCTATTCTCCTATAAACCTATAAAATCATATTATCATCATAACTTAAATTGGAAAAATCCCTTCTGGGGCAATGTTTTGCGGCTGTTATCCATTCCCACTTTGCTTACTGGGCCTCATCTAAAACCTAGAGGAAAGTAGCCTTTGCCCAGGAGTGTCCTGCATCTTTCATTTCTTAGCTCTCATAACTAGGGACCCTAGGTTATTTAAATACCCCTAGATAGGTCCTCTATCACTCTGCATCCTTCTGTGGAATTACTAACTAAAATCGTGCGCTCAATGATGTTGGTGGGGTCAGACAACAAGGGTTTCTTCGTGTTTACTAGCCAAACAGCATTAGTTCTTTTACTCATAAAACCTTATCCCTGATGTCTTATTTTGTCATACCTGATCTTTTTTTATTCATTTGCTATTTATTGATAACATGCTTGGCCTTGTTCTTGTCTCCAACAGTACTAAACTGCATGACCAGCACCCTGTGACTTCATGGGCATCTTGCTTGTAGCAGTGATGAGTGACAGCTCCTCCAGTCATATCTGAATGGCTCTCTCCCCAATGCCTGTTCCCAGCTAGCAGGACCACCTTTCAGTCCCTGCATTCTGCTTTTACCCTGATTTCTGGTGTCTTTATGCCAAGACTTGTAGCTTGTGTCAGTATATGATCTGGGAGGAAGTAACTCGGGGGAACATAGTGCTTAAAGGTGCAAGAAGGCGTCTCAAAGTACCCTCATGGAGTCTGAAAGCCATCGACACTCAGGAAGTAATAAGGAGAAGAAATATTCATCATTAAGTAAAACATTCAATCCTTACCATCAATCAGAAAGCTAACAACACATCAGTAGGCATGAAGACCAAATTACTGCACTGACCGGCTTTCTATCTTCATGTAGCTTATAGTCAGATTTTAGTCACTTATCTGAACTAGTTTAAACCAAACTCCCAGGATCCACAAGCACTGTGGCTCTACTGTACCGTCCAGTGCTATCCTCCTGGTGCTGACTAGATGCTCAGCGTGTTGTAGTGATTGTCTCTTACAATTACCTTTCTCTGTGATACTGGGAACCCCTGAGAGGCTGACTACTGCTTTTCAAGCTTTTGTGTTTGTGTCCTCAGCACAGACTAGGCTTTCAATAAATGTTTGTTAAATGGACAAAGGAGTAAACAAAGGGACAGACAGATATGAGTAGAGAGATTTGGGGAAGTTCATTCTGACACACCAGCTCCCACAGAGCAGAAAGGCTGGGCTCTTGACTGGAACTTGTAAGCTATGGGTTCAGAGAATCAGGATCCAGTTTCAGTACCCCAGCCCCATAATGGCATAGAGTCATGTCTGTGTGAGGCCAGCACCCCTCCCCCACTGTGCCACATGACAGGGGGCCTTCTCTGATCAGCCTGCTTTGGAAAACTGCTTGCACCTGGCCTAGAAGAACACAATTAAAAGATGCCGTAAAAATTGACAGATCCCAGTGCGGAGAGCTGAAAATACATTACAATTCCGATCGAACTATAAATAAAGCCCCTAAATTAAATAAATCTCACACAATTATGGATTAAAACATGTTTAGTGTTAATGGCCTTGCACATGGACCCTGACTCCTGAAATTGTTGCTGAGGCTGCATGGCTGGGGGATTGCATCATAATTAACACCAGGCCAGCCTTCAAGGAGCTGGCGTGGAGCTCAACTGTGAGCTTCAGGAAGAGAGGAGGAAGTCCCACTTGGGGCCACTGGCTATTCCTGGGAAGACTCTGACTCAGAGATAGCAGTTACCTCCAACGGCCTGACTATGGATACAGAGGTATCTGGGTCTTACCTCCTCGGTACATGTCCTTCCACAATTGTCCACATGGGCCATGTAAATGGCCCAACACCAGAAAGAATCACGGAAGAAATACTTGGATGTACTATCATTTGCTCATTCCTAACTCATTGCTTTGGAGTCCATATTTGGATACCAATAACCAACAATAATATATATTTAGATATACAATTTCCCATAGAAATTCTCAAAACAAATTACTTGACCAAGGAAGTCGGTACCATTTCAAACCACAGGCAAGGGGTTTCTAAAGCTCAGGATTCCTTACAAGAAGAAAACGAGGAGTCTAGGAAGTTAATTTCAAATTCTTACCTGTAATAGAATCCAACATAGGAAAGAGGCTCCAGGTTCTGCATTGGAACATGGCTAGGTCAGCATGGCCAGGCAGCTGAAAGCCTGTTCTAGAGCCTGGTGGATGGGATTCCCAGCTGAACTCTACCACTTTCTAGGGACAGGCTCCTCTCTGTTTCCATGTGCATATCTCTACAGTGATGACGGGAATACCAGTTGACCCTCTGTAGCTATGAATTTAACGAAATACACAAAGTATTTATAAAATTAGTCAATCAAATGTCTCTGCAAAACATATGTAGATGTTTTCCATCTGTATTTCCTAAATAACATGGTAAGATAACAAAATAACTGCGTGTGTCGTATTCCTGTGGTTTTTAGGTAGTAGCAGAAGTCATATAGAGATGCTGAAAGTGTAGGGTGAGGATGGATGGCCATACGTTATTTGCAAAGCCAACATTTTATATAGGTTCAATTCGAGATTCTTTTGGGGGCCTGTAACCAGTCCCCTTTGGTTATTGAGAGTCATCAGTACCTACTTCTTGATTATGAAGGTCTGCCATTCTCAGCACATATAGATGGCAGTGGATACTCGAGCTGCGGTGGCTGTGGAATAAATAAGCACTCCACTAATTCTCACTGTGAGAACCCTTTGTGGGCTTGCCCTAATGCTGTGAGCAGAGAGGAGAGGATGCTAAGCTGACTGGCATTAGTGAAGCAAGTACAGTATGGGTTGGGAGAAGCCTCTCCTTGGACTGGTCTACTGCCTTGCCTATGCTGCCTGGAGAGGAGGCTGGTACGGACTCACTGTGCTGGCGTTAAGATTCAGTAGGAGGCAGCCATAGGACTTACTACTTTAGCCCCCACAATGTGGTAACTTTCCCTCTCATTTCTTCCACAACTCCAAGAGGTTCTAGAAGTCAGATCTCCAAGGACAATCGTGCTCTGGAAAGGTTGATTAAGAAAGCTGAGCTCAATGGAGGAATGGCCTTCAACAACTAGATGACACTGTCAGGGTCCATCAGATGCCCTGGGATAAGGGATGTTCTTAACCAGAAATGGCTAAACCCTTCACTTATTCTCTTCTCAGAGTCCTGAGCTGGACTTTTTGAACCACATTGGTCTCAGCAGATATTTTAGAATGCTCATCTAAACTGGTCACATTTTTGCTTTAAAAAAAAAAATGTCAGTGGATCTCCCTTAGGATAAAGTATAAAGCTTCTTACCAATAATTGATCTATCTTAATCTCTCCACTTTGTGTCCTGCCTTTCAGTCATATTGACTCTATTCACAGTATCTCACTGTCCGAGCTCTCTGCTCCACCATGGAGTTTGCACACTTTCCTAAGCTACCAGTTCCCTTCCTGCTCTTAGGAAGTCTTAGCTAGTTGACCTGGAGACTTGAGTTGGATGCTGCATTGGAACCCTTCTCAGGGTTTCCTCAGGCTCCTGTTCAGCACACACTACTCACACTGGATCTACTGGGATTGTCCCTTTACAGGCTTGGATCTTACACAAATCAACAAGCTCCACAGGGTCAATGGAATGAGGTTTTATTTCCTTCTTCTCCAAATCTCTGTACATCACAGCCCCTTACTGGGAGTAGCACTCAGGAAACACTCTCAAATGAATGAAGAAGCTGCTCATTCTTGTGTCCCTGCTGCTCTGTGATTGTGGCTTTCAGGTATCACCACAAATGCTTTGCAGGCAGTTCAGGGAAAGATAAGTATGCATCTTCTCACCCAATCAATACACAGAACCACAGGATACATAAGGAGGATGGTTCTGTAGAATGGGCAGGCTTCCTGTCCTGTCAGTCTACAAACCTTCACCAACAGCCTCATCAGAGTGGGACCATAAGACGTTGTTAGAGAGTGTGATCTACAGAAGGATCTTTGGTAATGAACTACACTGGAGTGTGGAAACAGTGGCTCATAATGTGACAATTCTTATTTATTCCCAAAAGAAGAATGTACAAAGTCCCTCCACAACACTAGCAGAAAGGCAAGGCATGACTCACCTTCAGCTTAGGTGTCTGAGTACAGCCATATGCTTATTTGTGGCTAATTTCCATGCAATCATTAGTGGCTCCTGTTGATTGTCAAATAGTTTGACTACCAACACTGTGCAAAACAAGACTTGCTTGGACCAATGTGTTTTAAGCATAATCTGTCCACTATCTCCATCATAGAAATAGGATATGGTGGTACCCTAGTTTGGCAAAAGCTGCTTCCTTAGGTTATGAAGTCCTTTTGGCAAGATGCCTGGTGGGAGCGAGCCAATAGCGAAAAGTTTATGGAGACTGATGCTTGCTAGCAAACTTTGAGTGCTGAAACAGGAAGGGAACTCACCAATTACCAGATCAAACTCCTGGGGACAAGAATAAACATGGATCCTTAGATAATTTCAAAGCTGTTTATTAGTGAGAGAAAGGAGGCACAGGGATCAGTTTAGGTTGAGCATGGGAACGCATAATAGCTTCATTCATTTGATTATATATTCAATCATTACTTATGGAGTAACTACAGTAGATACCAGCCCTATCCTAGCTGCTGGGAACACAATGACAACTTATTGTTTGTGTTTATGGTTTTACCGTGAACTCCCTACTTGTAAACAAGTTTTACAGGTCAGAGGTCCCATCTGTCTCCCTCATGCTTAACAAAGACCTGATGTTTCCTCCAAGATGACAATGTGTCAAACCAGTTATTAAATGTGTTTCATGTCCTTGTGTTCTTTGTCAAAAGTTTTCTTGGAAGAATACAAAAAAGAGTGACAAAAACTACATTGAAACCAGTGTAGGATGTTTTCAGAAAACAAACAAACAAATAAACAAACTTTCTTTATCAAATATCTGGTGGGCTGGATTTTTTCCCAAATGTCATAGTTGGCTGACATATGATTGGATTTTAAATGAAAAATGATGTCTCAGGTCTTCTTTATACTTTTAAATATTGTTAAAGACACCAAAGAGCTTTTGTTTATAAGGGTTATATTTATTGATGTTCACATAGATAGGTTACATATGCAAATCTAAAATATATTTATATTACTTAAAATTAACAATAAAAATTCCATTACAAGGTAGCATAAATAACATGTTTTCTGGAAAACATCTATGTTTTCAAAGAAAGGAGAGAGATACCATTTAACATTTTTGCAAATTTCCTTAATGTCTGGCCTAACAGGAGCTAATTAGATTTGCATGCTTTTGTGTTCAGACTGGTACAATGTGCTCTTTGAGTTGGAGAGTTAATATCAAGGAGAATAGGTAGAAAAGGCAAGGAAGTATATAACTTCTGACTGTCTTTGAGGACACTCAAGGTACCCTGTGTACTATAGGTCCTTGGGAAGTGCTTCCTTCACAGACAACTAATCTCCCAGCCTCTCTTGCAGCTTCGGTGGCCAAGCAACTTAACTTGCTCTAACCAATAAGCTCAGGAAAAACTGGTTGA
This sequence comes from Rhynchomys soricoides, assembly GCA_019843965.1. Classification (NCBI taxonomy): domain Eukaryota; kingdom Metazoa; phylum Chordata; class Mammalia; order Rodentia; family Muridae; genus Rhynchomys; species Rhynchomys soricoides. The sequence goes on along the minus strand of JADRCH010000076.1, from coordinate 11,240,277 downwards.
CTTAATGAGCTTCATTCCTGAAATTGGAATGACAATAACAATGACTAATTTATTTGTAAATATTGATTAACTTGTACACATAAAGCACTTGTTTTAGTATGTGAATGACATTCTTAAGCTTCGATGATGAGAGTTGATTAGAACTCACAGATGTCTGTTTGGGATAGCGTTGGGTAATTAATGCTTGCTTTCTTAGTAAAAGGGCTGATTTCCAAAGTGTGGACACACCCCTGACCAGATCCTTCTGACATAACATTGGACAAAAGGTAATGTCAGAGAGGGACTACAGCAAAGAACAGGAGGAGGATAAAGCTGCATGTTTGGCATCATCATCCCTGAAATCAATCTGTTGGTCAAATACAGTCACAAGGATGAACTTATGATTCATTCTCTCTCTCTCCATCCTTTGGATCCTGGTGTTCATCAGGTTGCTAGTGTCTCCATTTTATCGTCTAGATCAGCAGTTCTCAGTCTGTGAGTTGTGACTTCTAAAAGACCACAGAAAAACACATATATTTACATTATGATTTGTAACAGTTATGAAGTTATACATGCAATTATAAAGCAACCTAAATAATCTCATGGCTGGGGTCACCATCACATGAGGAAATGTATTAAAGGGTCTCAGTATTAAGAAGGTTAAGAACCACTGGATTCAGGGGAACTCTGGCTAAACGCCAACAAAGCCTGAGGTACTTGTCCTAGAACTGGATGACATTAAATCTTGCCAATGAGTGGACTGAGCCAAGAAGCAGAGTTTCAGGTAATGAAGTTCTGGCAACAACATGATGTCTTTTACTAGAACTTGTGGGACATCTGACCAGAAGAAGGTTGAAGTGATAAATTTATGTTGCTTTAGCACAAAGTCTGTAGCAAAATGTCACAATAGCAACAGGAAGCTAATTTATCTTCTCATCTGGCTTTTGGGTTTACATTGATGGACTCATCATCCCCTACCCTGATCTACCTAAGTGAACTCCTTTTCTTTACAGTGCAGCACTGACTGACTGACCTTCTCTTCCTCCTCCTCTACCAACACTGCAACCCAAGATATCCCAAGTTTTCCTTGCTCACGACACTCAATGTTCGGTGTGGATGTTTAACACCTCAAACAAGCCCCATACACATAGGTTTAAGCTTGGGAAAACCAAAGCAGGCAAATGTATTCACAGGAGGTGACCCTTGGTTCACAGCAATGTGTCCTGATTTGACTTCCAGGCACCTGCTTCCTAAGGCATGTTACCTTCCACAGCTCCTGTAGGTGGTGAGAGCTCCTTCCTAGCCTCTCAGCTCCTGTAGTGGGAGTGACTGCTTTTGAACCAGGACACTTCTATTTCTCAGCCATTACTGGCATTCAATGGGATGGATATGTGTGGAATTGTGCTTATCTTCTGGTATGGACACTGTAAAAGACCAAATATTTTCCAGTGCTCTCCACACACATAGAAACATTGATTCTTTTCTCTTGTACCTTAGTTAGCCAGGCCAGGTCCTCCATTCTCCAGACCTGAGTATCATTTCATTGAAATCTTTGCTAGTATAGTGGGGAAAACGATAAAGGGTCTTTGTGGCTTTTGTGTTCCTTTTAGAATTGATAAATAGGGTGTTAAAAACCATTGTGTGAGCCATCAGTGTACCTTCTTTGGCTAGTTTTAAATTGAGCTCTTATTGTTTCTCTTAACATTTTCTATGAATGCTTCAATGATCAATAGTAGTAACTATTTTCTGGCAGAGTTGTGAAAAAATCCTGAATTTTGCTGATGATAGTTTGGTGTACAAAAGCCAGCTTCCCATCTTCAGGTTAAATGAAGATATATTTTCCTTGCAGTTTCTTTCCTTGCCTTGTGTTTGGACATTCTTTTCTCTCCAGAGATTACTAATAATTTATTTCCTTTTTAGTGTTTATATAATATTTTTATGCCTAACATGAACCCAAGTAAAATTTATTACAGCTAATGATAAATGAACTTGAAAAACTCCCCCAAAGCCCCTTTTCCATTATTAAGTTATTCATTTTTCAACAGGGAATTATCATTTCTGTACAGATCACAAAAGAAGTATCTATTTAATATGGCATTCAGATAATCGCTTAGCTGTAGAGAGTAGAAATGTGAGGTTGTCTATGGTCACCTCTCTCCCCATGTCCAGGATGCTCCATTAGAGGTTTGGAATGTATCCATCTGATTTGTGCTCCACTTCTAAACTTGAAACAATGAAAATGGCTTGTTGCCATGAGACACTTTACTAAACCATGGTCCTCTTTTGCTTCACTATAGAGAAAACTTTCCCTGCTGTGCTCAACCATAAGGATTTAACTCATGGAAAACAAAGCCATGGTATGGCATTCCAGCGAATACTCACTCTGTAACCTGTTAAATGTCCTCTATTTACAAAACTAGACACACCTAGTTTTCTTAATAGTGACAATCACCAACAGACAGTTTTATGTGTTAGGATTACAGTTATTGTCTTAGAGTTGATCCATAGACAGATTGATGTGTCCTGAGTATACATGCCTGCACTTTACACACATATTTGAAAATTTGTTTTCTATAAAGGAAGAGCTGTTTTGCCTTCTTTCTGACCATTTCGTTTCCTCAAAATATTATTGACAACAGATGCCCAATTAGAAAAAATACGGTTTAATTTTAATGTCTTTGCTCATTTATGGGATGAGTACATGATATGCTTCCTTTGTTCTTTCTATATAATTTGTGTGTGAGTGTGTATGCACGTGAGTATCTGTGTTAATTCTAAGCATCCTACGTTTATAATCTGGACTCCTAACCGTAGGGAGTATTTTATCCCATCTATTTCTAGTCAGTTATCCTTTTTCAAGTCTCATGAGTTCCTGGTCCAATTTTCTACAAGTTTAAACAGTAATCATGTAGAACAAATATGTTCTTTACCTTACTCATACATGAGAAATGTGATTATTCAGAGTAAGTGTTGCTTTAAGATGTAAAACTCACCTAATGCCATTTCCCCTTCTAGGCTGACTACCAAACAGAAAAAATCTTTCATAAAGTCTATTTTAAATGTTAGTATAAGTTTTGGAAAATCTCTCCACATATGAGCTTCTGACTCTACACATTTAAAACCTGTCTTCTCATCAACCCATCCATTTCCAGAAGAGACAACTTTCTAGGTATGACCTCTGACCCTGTTTGCCTCAGGACTCCAGCTTGTGGACACAAGAGGTGAGTAAGTAACTTAATTATACATGAGTGACTGAGAACCACCCACATATGTTGTATAAGTCAGGCTGAGTAAATGTATCTCGGCCTTAACCTAACCTGCATGGCTTTGCAATCGCCCTGACTGGGTCAATGTTGAATAAAGAAATGACAGATACACATACAGAAAAGCTGGGATCAGGTGGGCTGGGAACGCTTATGGAGATGCACCAGCAGTCCAGAAACCCAGGACATTTATTATATAGAGCTAATTAAGGTGGTGGGGAGCTAATCTTTGTAGAGGGTCTCTATAGAGGAGCAGCCTCTTGCTGCAGTCCCTGGGAAGAAAAGACTATAATGGACAGTTTCTGCATATAGCATCAACATCCACACTTGGACCAGGAGAAAGTGCTGGCATTCCCAAGGATCTAAGGCACTGGGGTCCCTGCTTATGTTCATGGCATAAACACTCATTCATGCCTGGGTACACTTGCTTCCCACTTACCTCCAAAGTCAACTTCCCCTTTGGACAAACCCAGTCCCTCAGTGCTGTGATTCCCACATCCCCACCTGTCAGTCCAGGAAGGGTGAAGGACAGTGACTTAGGATAGACAAAGAGCCAAAGAGTGGCTCAGCTGACAATAGTCAATGTTTTTTCTTACAAGACTGCCCAGCATGGGACGACTGCATTCTGCAGGCAGTGCCTTGTCAAAACCCACCCTTTGCGTACTGGGACATTTGGAGGCATGACCTATCCAATTTGTCAGCATATGGTGAAGCATTCTAGCCAATCCATGGACTCTCTGTCCATAGGACTAGTCCTTAGGCAAAGAACAGTCTGTGTGTCCAATAGCAGGGTACAACTCTAGTTACAAAGGCTTTGTGGGGGTCAGCAAGGGTTTGGTGTGGAGGTTCTGTAACCTTTCGGGGTGCTGAAGTTCTGTCTGGGGATTTGTATGTGGGAAAGAGCACCCAGGTTCTGTGTCCCAGCTGAAACAGAAGTGTATAGGGGTCCTCAACCGGTGTGGGTATCAGATCTCTCGTCTCTCAACCAAATTGCTCTGTGTACTGTTTCTGCCAATTTTGTGGGAAGCTAGGGACGCGCGCGTGCGCGCAAACACATACACACACACACACACACACACACACACACACACACACTGCCTTTCCCTGTCCCTCCCCTTCACTCAAGGCTTCCTGTATAGACAGGCTGGTGTCAGAACCAGACAGTATGCTTACATTATTGGCTGGTGACCACTCCCACCTCTACTCTCTGGTCTCATAACTAAACTTTCTAGGGGGAACAAAACAAAAAACCCCTACAACACCCCCTCCAGCCCAGTTTGCTCTTCCCTAAAATGCGGGTAAATAGATTTGTTGGGGAGGGAGGGAACAAAACCAAGAATAAACCACCACCAGCACCAGCACCAGCACCACCACCACCACCAGCAACAGCAGCAACAACAACAACAAGCCTTCTCTGCAAAGCCCTGGCTCGGCTGCCCAACCTGGATCTGCTCTCTGCAACCAGTACATTGGCTTCCTTAGCTTCCCTCCAGTTGCCCTGGCCTGGAACTCACCCTGCTCAGAAGTTCTATCCAGACACTCGCTGCCTGTGGAGTCATCACCACATCACTTCCCATGCTCTCTCCTCTGGAAGCCTTTAAGTTCCGTGGAGACATTCCTGGGTAAATCTTCATTCCCCCCCTAAAAGAAGCCCCCAAGACCTTCGTAGAAGCAACACATTATTGCTTTGGCCAAAACTGTTGCAGAGCTGGTAATCACTGGGTCTTCCAAACACAACATAAGGCAAATGTACAACAAAATCAACATAGACATTGGTGGGAAAGAGAAAAACAGCACACTACAGTTTACTTTATCAGATAAGCCACCAAGATTTGTACCAGATTTGTGAAAAGAGGCCTTGGCTCAGTTTGTGAAAGGGACCTGTACAATCTTCTGAGTTGATCAATACACTTGACAGTTTAGTTTTCTTATACATGGTTCTAGTCAAATGGGACTGTGGATGAGGCAATGATAACTTGGGTTGAGAATCTCACAGATGCCTGTTGTGATGGTGCCTCCATCTTGTAATGGCTCTTGCATGCTTTGGTGGCTTTTTTTTAGGTCACCTTCCCCATCCAGTCATCCACATTCATTTTGGCTCTGCCTCCAAATCACTATTCCAGGCTCTGTTCCTCCCTTAACCCCTACCCCATGCATTCTAGTGTAGTTCAGTAAAATAGTTTGAGTGTGAAATGTCCCCCACAGGTGAATGTGTTTGAACACTTAGTGCCCAGTATTGCAGGTGATGTTTGAATTAGTTAATGAACAATGAAAGTTGGACTGTGAAAAAGAAAATGTTTTTTTTTTCTTTTCTTTTCTTCTGGGGTGTGTGTGTGTGTGTGTGTGTGTGTGTGTGATGTGTGCATGTGGATGTGTGTGCATGCATGTGTGTGTGTGATGTGTGCATATGTGTTTGTATGTGTGTGTGTGTGTGATGTGTGCTTGCACTTATGAATCTGGCCTAAGCTCTCTACTTCCAGATTCACCATGATGGAGCAATCTGTGCTACCAGTTTTTATTGCCACAGATGAAAACACTATTTCCTATCCTTTCCCTGCCACAAAGGACTGTAATCCCCTCAAACTGTTAGCCTAAATAAATGTCTTCACCCTTAAGTTGCTTCTTCTCAGGCTTTTAGTCACACTGAGGAGACAAGTAATTAATATTCCCAGACTCAGCCTTCACCCTTATATTCTCTCTGCTCAGACATCATGTGGCTGCCACAGAAGGTTTCTAGTTAACGCCATCTGCCTCCAGATAAAGCTAATTGCTCTCCTCAATGAGTCTGCAGTTCCTTCTTCAAATGATCTCTTTGTCAAATGCCCTTCTGCCTTCCCTGCTGGATCCATCCTGTCCTCCCTCCTACTGGACTTCCCTGCAAGACCCTGGGTTTTCTACTCTGGGTAGATCCTGGAATCTCTCTTCTAGGTTTTCTACTCTGTCACAAAATGAGTTCTTCCAAGCAAGAGATGCTAAACACCATCACCATTATCAGCAGGATGATTTTAAACATCTCCTTGGCCTCAAACACTCCCTGTCTCCAGGCTTCACTATACCAGTGGCTCCTTGATCTTGACTGAACCACTCAGGGGCTTCCCTGGTTCAACTCACCCCTAAGTTCACCTTGTCCAGTCAGTCTGCATCTGAGGAAAACTGGCTAACCTTTATCCAGCTGCCCATGCCTAAAGCACTGGCCAAGAGGGCCATCACACCCCTCACTGTTCTGTTTCTTTCTCAAAACACACCCCACTGTATCTGCTGCTGAACCTCCTAGTTCTTATCCAACTTGTCTGTGTTCCCCCTTTTCCAAGTCTTTCTCCAGAAAGAAGCTGAAGGGTCTTGATGAGAAAAACATATGTCTGCCAAACACAAGCCCTTTAAAAACTTCTTCCCATGTGCATGAAGTGAATTCTACACGCCTCAGCTCCGGCTCCCCCAGACCCTGATCCCTTTTGGTCTCCTCTCTGCTCTGTCTTTCTGTCTCCCTGACCCACTCACCACTTCCTAGAATATACTCAAAATATGCCTTCTTAAAAACCTTTCTTTGCTTTCCTATTTTTGCTTAAGTTTGGCAGCTTGGTGACACTCCACCCCCAAAGATGTGAAGCAGTAGCTTTCCTTCCTCACCTTGCCTTCCTTCACCTTAGCCACCAGAGCATCATCTCCTGGGACTGTACGACCATTCACATTCTCCCTCTTCTAAAACAGTATGTGCTTTTTGCAAAGCCGGCTATGGCCTTTTAGTTGTTTGCAGTGTTGAGCATCTAGTAGGTCCTCAGTGCATATACACTGGACCAAGGAAGGGGCCCATTTCCCCATGACTGACAGCTACTTGATGTCTTCCTGCATTTGCTTCCTCCTTCTCTTTGGGGACTGAGGCCATTGTTTGCTCTAATTACCCACAATATTCACTCAGTGCTTGATGTGCACTTGTGGGCACAGGGTGGAGAGGACTGTCTGAGCTCATAAGAACTAAGATTAATGACATGAGTGCTCACTGGTGACTATATGGATCCTGCCAAAGGCTCCATAATGTTGGAGTACAGTATTGCTCTAAGAGGAAGATAGCAACTCTGGGAAAAATCCTGCTGCCCGGTCTAGCAGTGGCTAGAAATGGCTGGGCCAGAACAAGGGCTCTTGCTATGTCTTCCCCCCTAACTCAGTAGCATGGAGCTTCCCTTGGAGGAGCAGACCAATGACAGGGTGAGCGAGCAGCTGACTTAATACAAGGTAAAATGCCTGCTCTATGTTGTTCCTTTCTCCACCAAGGATGACTGGGGTCAAGGTGAATAGTACAGGCAGAAGGAAAGCCGCTCTTCAGGAACTGGGACAGTCCCTTAAAGCAGGGGTTATAATCAGAGCTCAGCAGGTTTTTTCCCTGGAGATTGTCCAGAGTTTCCAAGAATGGCTGTTCTTTGAGACCACAATCTTACCAAGGCTCTTCCAGCTCTGTACTACCACACAGAGTGGCTCAAGTCACCCATTTATTCTGCAGTTAACCCCATTTGCCATTTCACTTCCAGGCTGACCTTGTTGCACCAGCCAAGCACAGAGCTATAAATCTTGGTCAGGACATCTGGGTGTGGAACACCTGATCAACCCCAGTGCTGGTTCCTTAAGGAAACTCATTTCTTGTAATGTGAGCTGTGCTGAGGATGACCATGTCAACTTATTAGACTGTTTACTTGGTCCTATTGATTCTGCTCACCCCTGAAGCAGCCCATAATGCTGGCTAATGTTATTGACAAGCCATCCATCTTGCACAGAAGTGTGGGGCTTGCAGCTCTCTCAGAGCCACAAAACCCTGGTGGTAGATAGTTGATGGAGAGTAGAAGTGAGACAAGGGAGCTCTTGCACCCTCTGCAAGCCAGGGTGCATTAATGAAAGGCTTAAGCTTGGCAGTGGGAGACAGACGCATTTCTACTGAAGCTATTTATGTATGAAATAATTATGAATGTACAGTTGAGTCACTAATTTTTATTACAGTCTGTGTCCAACACTGCTTCTTGGTTCATATTTTCTTGGAGATGAAGTGCAGTTGGTTTCACAGTAGGGAGGCAATGGGTGACAGGGTTATGGGACATCTTCAGGAAAGTCCTAAGATACATCAGCTCTCATCACACCAACCACTGATACTTATTCTTCCTAGTAATGTTTACTGAATGCTTCCCATTTGACTGGACCAGCCCTGTCTCTAGGGGGAGCTCAGTGTTGATCCATTCTCAGAAAGCCTCAAGTTTTCAGCATCTTAAGCCTGTGAATCAAAGGTTCTCTAAAAAGGTCAGCAAAGCTAGAGCTGCTGACAGGATGTGCTGGAGTGGGAAGGTGACCCTCAGTGTGGCATTTTACCAAAGGCCAGGGGAAGCAGAATGCAAACCTTTTTTGCCTTGTACCTTTAGAAAGAAGAAAACAGACTTTCCAGATCATCGTTTTCCAAGAAAGCCAGGAAGAGAAGGAGTGTCCTGAGCTCCAATCCTAGTTGCTCTGGTTGTCAGGAAGGCCCCAGTGAGCATTCTTGTGTCTCTACTTTGTCTACAGTAATAAATACAACACCACACACACACACACACACACACACTCACACACACACACACACACCATTAAGTGGATGGGAGCAAATGTTCATGAAGCAGTTGACCTCAGGTTTTCTTGGTATTGAGGATACAGAGCAGAATAAGTTACCTCTAGAAAAGCTTGGACGGAGACTTCTAGAAGCCATGGGTGACTGGAATCACTGTGGACTGTTTAGAGCAGGGCTGCTGGAGAAGCCAACAGTCAAACAGCTGTTCCAGAGGTTCGAAGACTGCCTTAAGGGACCACAGTCCTGACCCCCTTAGCATTTCCAACATGTACTTTACCTCTGAGCCACCTGTGCCCCCTCCAATGTTTGTCCTCCCACTAGACTGACATGTCACTTCTCCAGCAACGTTAGACCTCAGCACAGGAGATGCTCCTCCCAAATGCTGGCAGCCTGGCCAAAGAGAATGAGTTTCTTGCTAAGTTTAAGCTTCTACTAGAAGGTACTAATTACAAACTCTTTGCTGTCTGACTCTTAAAAGCCTTGTTAGTCAAATAATCCTTGTGGTAGATATGGGAAGAATCTTACCCACAGACAAGACTGTATGGTTTTTAAAGCACTAGAATGATCTCCTCCCAACAGGATCTAATCAATGTTCCAGTAAACAAAACAGACCAACTGTAGCTACTTAGAAGAAAAATAAATGGGGTGGCACTGAGAACAGGAGATCAGGAGCCTGGAGAGCCTGGTTAAGGTCATGACCTCAGTGTATGCATGGGGGTAAAGGGCAGGCAAAAGGAATGTTGAAAAGCCAAAGATGGTTGTAAGTACCTGCTGTCAAGCTTCTCTCTCTCTCTCTCTCTCTCTCTCTCTCATACACACACACACACACACACACACACACAGAGAGAGAGAGAGAGAGAGAGAGAGAGAGAGAGACATAAATACACACATATATACTCACAAGCACACATATGTCACCCACAGAAACATATACAGGCTCACAGAGAAGTATATTAATTAGCACAAACATATATTCAAACATAGGCAAACACAAAACACTCAAACAAATATGCAAAAAGAACATGTTCACACATAATCCACACCCTCTCACAGTAAGAAAAAGAGCATGGACATTGAAATTTGATTTCTGTCCTTCAGAAGGTGATCCTTGCCTATCTCATGGTTCTTCACGGACCCTTGGCTCCTCACGGCTTGTCTCCCCTTTTGCCTCCAACCTTCTGGAGTTATGGCTTCACTGACTGGTGGCTTCATGGGTCAATTGTTGATGATTAGCTGGGTAACCTTCACAAGTTACTTTGCCTTTTGTTGCTCAGTCTCTTCCCATGTAAAAATGAGGATAATACTTGTCTTGGGTTTGTTGAGAGTATCTGATAATTTAATGGCTGTGAATAGTTGCACTTGTGCCTGGCACAAAGTAAGCTCTCACAGAATTTCTCCCTCATAACAGACCTGTGAGGACAATTTATTTTAGAAGAGGAAACTGAGTTTCATGGACAAATAACATTTCTCAAGCCCCACCCATTCATCTTCTCTTAAAATGGAAGTGCCCTGCTACACTGCCTTCTGGTTTCTCAGTCCTTTAGTGCCAACAGCATCTCCTGAGCACTCTGCCTGGGGGGTAGGGGAGTGTTATGGGGAGCTCTGCTTTGAAGTCAGTCACAGCCCTATTTTCACCTTCATTGCGTGTTTGATCTCCTCATATTTGACACTGTGAGATCAAGTATGAACCTGGTACCAGGCTTTATGTGCAGAGCAGGGGTCATGACCTTAGTCACCAATACTGATTAAGTGGAATGGGATTTGAGCACTTACTTTGTGCCAGAGCTTGGTGGCCATTAGGAGCATGCTCTATCTTTATGGGGAGGGATTTAGAGAACAGATACAGTCAATAGGTGGCATTAATAGGAGCTACCAGGATTGCTACAATCTTCATGGTAATGACTTCCCACAAGGCAAGAAGCATGGCTGCCTAATCACTTTGAAACTCATGGGAACATTTGTCTTTAATCTCTCTCTGTTTTTTAAGCTAATGGCAGCAAAACTAAGGACAGTCCAACTTTGATTTTCCTCTATATGAATGGACTTTCCTCCCCCTGAAGAAAAAGAAGCATTCAAAAAATACAAATTATGTTTAGTATGAATTGGGAACTCAGCACCCTGTGAACAGGTTTCACTTGTTTGCCCTGGGGATGATCTCTGGGCTTAACATACTTATTCATTCATGGCTGTGAGAATTATTTGGGCCTCATCTTTAGATAGTCCTCATATTAAGTAGAGACCTACAATCTGTCTCAGAAAGCATTTAGACTGAGAGTAAGACACCACTAAGAGATACTAGGGAACATATAGATTTAAACAGAACAACAGTAAGAGTGAGTTTGAAAGTAGCCCAACAGTATCTGCCAGGGGTCCAGAGAGATGCTTTGCATGAGTGGACAGGTCACCATGCCCATTCCTCCAGAAATAACCACCGGAAAGGCAGGTCATGCCTCAGAACCCTGCTCCTGTGAAATCACAGGTGAATATTTTTAAACTATTTATTGTGTCTACTGTTGGCATGGCACCATGAGAGAAGAGCTGAGATTGGTTCTTGTCCCTGTCCTTCAAAGGTTGACAATTGTAGTGAAGAGAGAATAAAGTGCTCAAAGTAATCCAACAATAGCATCTAATAGGCATCCAATAGTTATTCAATAGCATCCAATAGTATCCAATAGCAGCCAATAGTCATCCAATAGTATCCAATAATCAGCCAATAGCAGCCAATAGTCATCCAATAGTCATTCAATAGCATCTAATAGCCACCTAAGGTTGAAGCAATATCTAAATGGAGCATACTTGAGATGCTTGGAGGAGAGAAAAGTCAGCATGTTATCGTGATCATTGAGACATAAATCTGGAAGCCCCAGTTGCTAGCAGTGATGACAGGAAGAAAGGGAAGCAAGCCCTCAGGGTTCCATGAATCATAAAGCCCTGGAAATCAGAGAGATATCTTCAGACACTGGTGATTCTGCACTGTGAGCTAGTGTTACTACAAATCACACCCCTTCAGAGAAAGAGACGGGAGGAGAAATAAAGTTGCTAAGGTTGGTGTGGTTCGCTGAGTTTGAGACTTGGTTTGATATGATGCATTGCAGATGAGCCACACCATTTTTGTTGCCATAGAGAAGCAATTTCAATAGAGTCATGAGAAATAAGGATGCAGAGGCTGCAGAGGCAAGAGATGGCCACTTTGAGACCCAAAGCTTAGGCTCAAACAGATTACAGTCAGTTGAGTCAAGTTGAACGTCAAACTAGGCTCGCCTGCTACATGCTTGCATGAGAGTAAGGAGACCCGCAGAAGCATAAGGAAGGGGAGACCGAGGCTAGGCAAGGGTAAACCTGTGAGAAAATTCTCTCCAGAGTTAGGGGAAGAGGAAGGCGACATCTAGAACATAAAGAAGAGTATAAGAATAATCAACTGAGAGAGAAGACAGAAGGCAGGAGGTCAGGGATCAGACTTTCCTAACAATATAACTGGCTTTTCAGAAAGAATGCAGTCACATCAGTTGTCCACTGGATATTACTGGGGCAAGACTGCTGGGCAGTAGTCAGAGAAAGAATCTGGGAGTTCATCTCTTCACCAAGAGGCAGGGTGACAAGCAACTGCTAAAGCCTGCAGAGAAAAGGATCTCAGAAGGAAGCTTTTCTCTCTTTGTACCCAGAAACTAGGGAAATGTGTTAATGTAGGAAAGAAGATGAGGTCTGCATTAGAACTTCAGGAGCGGAATAACCAGTGAAGAAGTGGACGAATTTGGTGCCAGGACCTTCCCTCACAGTCAGGGCTTCTAAATTGCTTTCTTTTTGACCTTCTTAATGAGTGTTACAGCTTTCTTTGACTATCCATGGCTGACACAGAGCTGGCTGGAGAGTGGGAAATAGAAGCCCGCTTAGCATTTCTCAGCATAGCTGAAGGGAACAAAGTGAGGGTCTCCTGGGAGGAAGGAGGTACTGTCCTCAAATGAAGTCATCTCCACAGGGCTCCTGGCACATGCACAGACTTAGGCTATGTACCAAGCCAAATCATGCAAGCAGAAGGAGTTCTAAAAGGATGTGAGACAAGAAGGTTCGGAGAACTCTGTGTATAAATGTCCAAATCAATGAGATTAAGCTTCTGGCCTGAAAAATTCTGTCCAATAACAGAGATAATCCTATCTACTAAGCCTGGAGCCTGGAGGTCAAGGGAAGATAACATCTACTGATAAGAATCACAGGTTCTCAACACTGATACTAATGCTATTATCTAGTGTATTTGAATGTACTGATCCAGGTCTTTCATATGTAATTCACTGAAGACCTAGTTAAAGAAGTCATCTCTGACTATCAGACGACTAAACAGGTGCCAAGATTTAAGGGACTTGCTCAAAGACCCACATTGGTCTTAGAGTCTGCCCCCAGGTGGTCAAAGTTTCTTGAGTGACACTGTCAATACCATTGTCTCAAAGTGCATGTGGGATGTTGGCCAGGTGAAGGCATTACACTAAGGTGAATGAACTGCCTAGCCTTAAGGACTTAGGGAGTTGTTGTAAGGTACAACTTTTATTATGAAAGAGCAATCAATAATTTCCCAGATTTCAAAGATTCCTGGCTCCTTGTTTCTGCCCCTCAGCACCCATTTCTTGAATGGAAGGATGTACAAATACAGCAAAAAAAAAAAAAAAAATTGGGCCCAAAAGGATGTATCGTTACACTATTCCTGACCTAGTAAATACAGCAGATTCATAAGTTCTTTAGGGGAAAACAAAGCTAAAGCAGAGCCTCCTCCAGCTTGTTAGTCTTTTCTTCTGTCCTTGTTCCTCTTTACCTTTCAGTGAATTCAGTTGCGAACTTGCCTCAGGCCTGACAGGAAGAACTCCGCACCACTTCCACTCAGCCCACCCCACCTTCAGGTCCACACAGCTCAGTCCCTCACTTTCCTCTGACCCCGGTCTTCTGTCTACTGTTTTCTTTGCAGTGTTTGCCTTGGTGCCCTAGCTCTGGCTTTCATTATCTCTTATCTGTGCTATTGTAATAGCCTCTGAACAGAGAGAAGCAGGGGATTTAGAGTCAGATGGATCTGAATTTGATCTTGACTCTACTGCTTATGTGCAGTTTAACCCTTGGGCAAATGTCTGGATCTGTTGGCTTTCAATCTCCTTATCTGTTCAGAATGGAAAACAATACCTTATCTCTCAGGTATGTGAGGGTAGAATGGAAGCATCTACATCAAGTGCCTAGCACAGGGTCACCCTGATGCTATTGTAATTTGAGGGGATCATTATTCCATCTCCCATCAAATCAGACAAGATATTGCTGCCAGATGAATTGCCTCCAAATACAATTCTGATCATGTCAGAAAGACAGGATGTCACAGCCTATCCTTCTTCGAAGCTGTAGTTGCCAGTGAAGCAACTGTTTATAATAGGAGCGACTTACCTCACTTTTCCCAGTCTGGATGCCAGAACCCTGACTACAAGTCAGGTAGCTCCTGCTCCACCCACTCACTCTCTATAAAAATACCTGGAGAGGTCCTTGACTTATGAAGACAATGCAATGGTTTGTTGCCAGTGAGAGGAGACTGCTGCGTACTTCACTGCTTGGCTAGGCTGTACAAGTCTATGTGATGGGATAAGAATTTTTGGAAATGTCTGCAGTCCCTACCTTCAGTGTTCTCTGGCCCTTTGCCCCCTTCAATTAGGTAGATCTTTCTGTATTCATTACCTTGAGGAAAATAATGTGATGGGAAGGGGGGAGCTTTTTTCCTAGCTGTTGAGTTCACTGGACCCTTTGTGGAAAGAAATAACTGGCTAACAAGTGTTAAAGGATGAAATGGGAGTTAAGAACACATGATTTGGAGGGTATCTTGCTTGCAGGGCTGAACCTTGCCTCTAGCTCCAGGCAGCCAGAAACCCTCTGATTCATGTCATCTACACTCCAGATCTTAGTCAGATCCTCTCCTTGTGGCCTCCAAAGGATTCCCAGCATAACAACCAAAATGTTCTTATTAACCCATGGGGACTACTCTTCTGTGCATGGAGACTTCACACCAGCCCATTTGGCTAACTCCTGTGGACTGTCCGAAGAACTCCAGGACAGCAATGGTTTGCATTCACCCTGTCACACGGGTCTAGTTCACACTGAATCATACACAGCAGGTCTCAGATGCAGGTTAAGTATCCATGTGTCAGTTCTAGTCAGATAAGATTTGGTTGCCTCCAAAGAACAAAACTAACAGCAAGAGTGCAGAAAGGCTTTTGGGGTGGGATACCTGCCTGGTGCCTCTTGAATAGATCCTTCAAATATGATCATAAGGAAGGACAATTGTGTTAGGGGAGGTCCTTTCCCTTTGGACTTGGGAGACCCCTCTCCCATGGCCTTCTGCTTTGTTGAAGCTTCTTGTGTGGGGGGGGGAGAGTGGGTGGCAGGAACAGAACTGATACAGTGTGGTGCTGCTCCATTGGCACCTCATTCCTTGATACAATGTGTTGTTCTCATTGTTTCTCTTTTCCATATAGATTCTGGAGTTAGTCATGAGACACCAGCAAGTATAACGCCTACAGGGATGTGATAAGAAATTATACTTGATAAAAAAAAAAAATGATGGCATAATAGGGTTTGTTCTCTTGGGACCTTTCCTTGGAGGTCAATTGCAAATGACTAGAAAGAAAAAGAGAAAGAAAAGATATGTGGAGATCTCTGAGGTGTACCAGCTCTTAGCTGGACTAGTTCCCCAGTGGAAAACAGTGTACATAGACTAGAGTTGAGCATCCTTTACTGAGTCCCACCAACGTGGCAGGTTCATATACAAGTAATGGATGTTGTCATCTTAAGTAACCAAGTTCAGGAAAGATTGTCATGCAGCAAAGGACCACTGGAATTCCTTCTTTCTAGGCAGTGCTTTTCCATCCAATTTCAGAAATCTTCTATATGTCAGGGATCTTGACCTTGTTCAGTTTGATAGCTATATTCTCAGTCTCTAGAAGCTCATAGTAGGTGTCCAATAAATATTTGTAGAATTTACTACATAAATCAAATACTGCTGTATTATGAGGGTTGATTTTTCTGGCCACTTCGCTTCCTTCTAAGCCATGAGTTTCCTATCCTTGAAGCTTCCATTTACTATTGATAAATGGCAGGCAGAGTTCTAAGAAATCTATATATGTGATGCTGTATTAAAGAGAACCGTGACTATTATCTGTGGATTTTTGATTGGCTAGACGATGGGGCAATGAGTAATAAACACTTCTACCTTCTAAAAACTGGGGCCAGCACCTAATAGGAGATGGTTAAAATTATGACTCTTTTCTGAAACTTCTGTTTGTTTTTCCTTCCAGCTTGTATCTGAGAAAGTCTGAGAAGCACTGGGGATTTATGAGTGGGGGTTTAGAAACTCCATCAAGACAGCCCGGGTTCCTTGAATTTCCAGTCTACCACTGACTAGCTGGAAGAGCTTGGTCAGATCACTCAACCACTATCCTTTCATTTACTTGCTTGCAAGTGGGAGGAGTATTGAGAATCAAATGGCTTATATGAAAATTTCTTGGAACACTGTTCAGCCCATGGTAAAAGCCTGAGCCAGCTAATAGAAGTTTCACTGAAAAGAACTTGCACGTGAATTATGCTTCCATGCCTCCACACTAGAACATACTTCCCCATGGAAATATTTCCATGGTGTTCAAGTCTGAGGTTGCTAAAGAAGGATTGACTAGGCCTGAAATACCCACCCACCCACCCACCCCTGCCGCCTCTATTCTCTAGCCAAGTGGCTGGACAGAAAAATGTCTAGAGCCTCGCTGACATACTTAGTGGTGCAGGTGGTTAAAGAAATCCTCAGCAAATGAAACGTTGGTACATGGAGGCATCAAGACTGAAAAGTCCTAAGAAGTAAGATGGACAGAAGGGACAGAATGAAGGGACAGGCTGGAGTAGATCTACTACAGACTTCAAGCTGGGAAATGAAGATGGTGAGCTATTGAGCTCCTTGGGAGTGCTAAGAGTTGAGCCCGTGTCCAAGAGGAAAGTCTTCCCGGAGTGATTCCAGCCCCATGTGGAGGATGCATCCGAGTGCCTACGAGGCCAGGCTGAGGATGTCTGACAGAGAGCCACATGCAGATCTTGGCAGTGTCAGCTAAATAGGCTATTCTGACCAATGTTATAGATGGAATATTTAGATCTTTCTCAAGTTCACATGCTAAATTCTAATCCACAATGGTACAGTATTGAGATACAGGCCTTTTAGAAGGTGATTGGGCCTCGTGAATGGGATTGATGCTTATATAAAAGGGCCGATGATGAGCTCCCTCTCCACTTCTGGTACATGAAAACACAAGGAGAAGACGCCCCTGGGAGGTGGGAAGCAGGGTTACTGAGTTTGTTTTAGGACTGTAGTGGGAAAGGAGAAGCTTTAGTGTTAGGATGAGCTCAACCTGTCTTTTCCTAATTTCTAAAAGAGGCTGGTGATGCTCTTGGCTCGACCTGAGTTACCTTCCCAGGAGCGGGACATGTGCAAAGTGGGCAAGCCAGAAGCTTGCCATGGCAACACTTCCTATTCTATCAACACTAGCCCACTTCACCCCTGTAACC
The DNA here is from genome assembly GCA_019843965.1 of Rhynchomys soricoides. Lineage (NCBI taxonomy): Eukaryota > Metazoa > Chordata > Mammalia > Rodentia > Muridae > Rhynchomys > Rhynchomys soricoides. The sequence goes on along the minus strand of JADRCH010000076.1, from coordinate 11,222,895 downwards.
ACTCTTAGAGGTAAATTGCTATATTCCCATTTTATGGCGGTTTAAAAGTTTCCTAGTTTGCTTAGGGTGTCACATGCAGTGAAGGGGAGAGCAGGAGTGCTGTACTTCTCTAAGAGCAGAGAGAAGAGTTAAGTATTTCTTGGGAAGTTGCTCCTTCCTATCTTTTGCATCTAAGCACTGTCCCTAGCAGCAGCACACAGGTCCCTATCAAGCTACATGTCCCCATCTATGCCCAGATTGCTGCTAAAGCCCCTGAGGGTTGGCCTTAGAAGGGTTTTTGTTGTTGTTGTTGTTTTGTTTTGTGTTTCTTTCTCCCCCCCCCCCGAAAGAAATGCACTATAGTCCCATAGCTTTATCACACTAGCAGAGCAGAGGAGAGAAGTTATACGTATCAGTGGCTCTTCTTAGTTTCTTCTGAACCACCACTCACTGAGGTCCACGGTAGATAGGATTATGCCCTGGAAGAACCCAGGTATCAAGAAAAAAAATAAATGATCTCTTATAGAGTGAGTGCCAGGCTTCAAGAAGGACATTTAGCTTTGTCAGTTCTCTTAAGATTTCAGAGAGCAAAATTATTTGGTATTAGGAAATACCAGTGACCCCCAAGGACCTAAATAAAGTCACAAGCATGCCTTGTCTGTTTCCGTTCTCTCCATCAGATGCTGTTGAGTGGGGTGGGAGAGGGTCCCGGATGATTGCTTCAGGGAGGGAGTGTGACGTTTATAACTTTCCTTCTTCACTATTAGTAGATTGTACAGGAAAGGAAAAAGAGAGAGAAGACAGACCCAGTGTACAACTGTGAAACAAAAGGGGGCCAGGATTCCCAACACCCTTGGCTTGGGTGTAGACCCTTTTTACTTTTGACCATGGGTGTGTCTGATGTTCTGGGAATTCACATTATTTCAAACAAAAGCTTAAAGCCACACACTGAGAGGGTGGTCTCTGGAGGTTTAAGAAAAGCTGCTCAATTGCCCTGAGCTGCTCCCAAGAAAGCTCCTCCCTGGTTTCATTTGCTCTTTGCAGGGCATTTGCTTAGTCGACCTTCCATTAGAACCACACAGCCACCCTGCCTCATACATGGAAAAGATCATTTCTTGGAGTTTTCAGAGCCCTGCTGCTGTCATTAAAATACTGGGGTCAAATAGCTGTTTTGTTCCACACCCTGTTCTCCAGTAGGGTGGCCAGCTTTGGGCCACTTCCAAGGTCACCCCTAGTTCTTCATCACAACCGGTGCTGGGACTGTGACCCCATTTTCTCTGAAAGAGGAGTCTAATCAGTAGAAAAGCTGAATAGAGTTTGTTTATATGTTGTCCTTACTTTCTTCTCCCATTGTAGCAGACCTTAGATTTTGACACAGCAATGCTCTACCCAGGGATGTGGTATTAGGAAGTATTCAAGAGTGATGCTACGTAGGAAGAACATTATGTAGGGTGCTGATCTATAGATAGGTGCTTATCGTATCATTTCTAAAGGGGGCACATCAAAAAGAGCCTGAACAACTAAGAAGGTATCCTTTAGAGTAAGTTAGAATATATTCAACCAATGCAGTAGTTTTGAGATTTTAACACACAAAATAGAATGACATTAAATGACATAGAAAGATAGTCATGATTCATTGTTAAATAAGCAAAAAAAGGTCATTAAAAGGTGTTTGAAGATTTCCTTATGTTACAATGTTAAAAAATATTTTCACAGGTACTCTAACAAATTTCCAGTTAGTTACATACATAGTACAACAGCAATGCTAGCTATCTCCAACTGGGGTGGTTCTGGTGAGTTTTCATTTCCTTCATGCATTATCTATATTCCTAAACTTTCCACGTTTAATGAGAATTATTTTGTTTTGCTTTGCTTTGTTTTGTTTGCTTTTTTGTTTGTTCGTTCTTGTTCTTGTTTTTTTCAAGACAGGGCTCCTCTGTGCAGCCTTGGCGGTCCTGGAACTCAAGCTATAGACTGTTGCAGGAAATATTTAAAAAGATGGAATATATAGCATGTTCCAGCACTAAGCCCTGGTTCTCTCTGACTAGCCATGCATTGGCAGGAAATGGCCAACCTGCTTTCATCTCGTGGAGCTCTCCACGATCACTCCACCCAGCTCACTAGGTTCCCACTGGCGGGTCACTACCACACCAGCCCCATGCTTCAATACCCACATGGCCCCTGTGGTGCACATCAGATAAACCCACACTTTGCTGCTGTACCTTTCTCTCTTGAACCCAGCAGAGCCGCCTCGTGAAGGAAAATGCAACACAAACTTAGTTCAGAAATAATGATAACTCAATTTCTGGGTGCATCACCTAAAACCTAATCTTGTAAACCTTATCAAAATCTGATTCCTCTGGTGGTGAATCATTGCAGATCTGCCATGATACCAGGAGACTATACGAGTTACATCTTACTTGCTATATGCTGTCCCCATTCCAAAAGGCACCTCTCTCTCTCTCTCTCTCTCCTCCTTCTCTCTTCTCCTCTCCATCCAAGAAGTCTCTCTATGTGCCCAGTGATTGCCTCCTTCATTCATTAGGGGACTGGTTCACAAGAGGTCACAGTTGTAACTCACTTCTTGTCTGAAGCCCCTCCCAGGAGGGGAGAATTACAATCAGTCCCAGGGTTATCCACAACAATAGACCAGGCTGGCATCAAACTCAGAGATCTACCTGCCTCTGCCTCCTGAGTGCTGGGATTAAAGACATGCACACTACTGCACAGTGGGAATTGATTTTATGGTGTGAAAAAGTTCTATAAGGTTGGTAACAAATGATTAGTCATGCTCTTCTGACCATTCGTATTCATCTGCTCTTACTTTTGTGTTAAACACCAAGTACTACAGAGTCAGCCTCGGGCTCCTCTTGGTTTATGATTCTCCAGCCAACGTCCACTTCCAGGCTTCATGGGGTTGTTCCTTTAGAAGGAAACTGGTATTTGTTGAAGATTTATTTAGCACAGTATTCTCTCAACCACTCTTTATTCATTCAAAGCCATTCTATAAGGCAGGCATTATAATTCATGTCTTAAAGATGGGAAAATAAGGCGGAAGAGGTTAATTGACTAGGTCATGATTTTGCATAGGTGGTGGTGGAGTGAAAGTGTAGTCACAGCTATGCCCTGATCCACCAGTTCTACTCCAAGTCCTTGGTTGCTTTCTCTGTGACCTTGGCTGCTCCTGCTTATCAAGGACTAATCTCTTGGCCTTGACTGGCTTCTGATGGATGCTCACCACAGCCAGAATTTAAGTGTGGCATCTGCAGCATTTGAGCAGGTGGCTGAATTGTCAGGAGCAAAACTGACGATGTGATTTTCTATGTTCTAGTCACTACTGAAAACCAAGCCAAAAAGGCAGTGGTCTCATGGAACCTGCTCATGTACAATGTTTCCCTCCCCTGCCTCCCACCTGCACCGTGTCTGGATCCAGTACTGCTAAGAGTAATGATCCTGATTCCTTAGGATCCTGCTGGAGTAGAGCAGAGACGTTGTGCTAAAAGGGAATTTTCAAGTTGGCATTTAAGATTTTGAAACCTAAAAGGAAAGCACGAAAGAAACAAAACCCCAAATCCAAATAAAAATCCACTTGTGAACAGAACTCTGGGGATCAAATATTCTCTTTGTATTGTTCAAAAGAAGGCTTTCTGCAGCCAGGGCTGAAGTTTTTGGTTGGCCATGCAGAAAATGCTCCTGGGCACTCCCTTGAAAACCTAAATCAACATTATTTTAATTTGTGTCCCCTGCTTCCTGGTTCACAATAGAGGGCAAGGTGCACATCTGAGAAGGAGCATATTTCTCTCACAAGTTAACTTAACATGCAGTGTGCAGGGGATTACTCTGTGCTCACTCAATACAACAGCCCAGAGCTTTATAGAATTCTATTGATCTTCACTAAAGCTGTTTAATTTTTTTAGCTTTAATTTTCTTTCCTTATTTGCTCATTAAGTTGAGGTGAGGGAGGGGTGAGGGACTGATAGCAGGCTGGTTTGAGGGACTGTAGAGCCCAGTCTGGGACTAGGTCACTGGCTAGACTCATTTGAGAGCATTTTATTTCCACAGACTCAAGGATAAGAGGGATAGAGGGAAGAAAATCAGAGTTTGAGAAGGGGTGGTATATGGATGCTGTCTGCTGCAAACACTCAGAATGAGGAGTCTTTGTGTACATTCCAGAGGCAAAGCTTAGGTGATTCTGGCACAGCTGAGACCTCCAAGGAGCCTATCATCTAGTGGCAAAGAGAAGCACAGGAATCCCAAAGCAAGACAGAATCATGCCAAGACAAGCAAAAAGATTCATTTTTTTCCTGTTGAAGGAGATACAGAATCATGAAAGGACACTATTGCCTGCAATTCCTGACACCCTTAATTATGGGCAAAGGAGTTAGCTCTGCATAATGCCATACACAGGGTCAGCAGGGATTCACACAGTGCTTGCTTGGAAGAGAATGGTACATGGTGTTTGGGTAGAAAGTGTGGGAGCTGGCAGGAACAGATGAACTTATTCTGAATTTATAGACTTTTCTGACTCCCTTGTCCTTCCCAGGATAGGCAGCACTCTCAGAGAGTGGCCCTGGGGACTTTCAGATTGATAGTTAGTCTCCAGTACTTGGGAGCCTGGAAAGGAAAAGACACCAGCTATGATAGACCTCCAAACCTCTGGGGCTAGTAGAGAACAGCTCTCATCTTGGTACCCTAGAATAGAAAGGTCTTGGCGAAGGCACTGAAAATGAGGGATCTTTTGTTTCCTTGGTGCTGTGGAAGTCCTAAGATTTTGACAGAACCCAATTTAGAGCATGAAGGAAAGCCAACCAGCACGATAAAGCACATCATCCAAGCTCTAGTGAATGGCAAGCACTGTGTTCAGTTCACCGGGTATATTATTTAAATAAATCTCTTTTTAAAATAAGCAATATGGAAGCAGGAAGAAGTCTCTTGACCAAGGTCTCATGGGTGGTGAATAGCAGAGGCAGCATTTGAACCTTGTTGTTCCAGCTCAAGGATGCCTAATGCCCATCACTATAAGCCTACTGATGAGAGGTCATCCGTCAGTGATTAGTAGCATAGTTGTATTCAGAAGGTTAAAAAGAATTCTAAGTGGTATTATTTGTAGCCCTGTGTTAGGGAACAAATTTATACCTGATACAGAAGCAGTCCCAAAGAAGAACAATGGGTATTTAAAACCATTGCTAGCCTCTGATTAGGAAGTTGTATTGTTATAGAGGCTGATGGTGGGATGGGAAAGAGAAGGATTTTTTTTTAATATAAGTTATCAAATTTTATCTTATCTTATTTGCTCTGTTTTAACTTTATTTTTTTATTTTTATTTTCATACTATATTTACATTCAAATGTTTCCCCCTTTCCAGATCTCCCCTTTGGAACCTCCCTATTCTCTCCCCCTCCCCTGCCTCTACGGGGGTATCCCCCCACCCACCCACCCACCCAAAGAGAAGGATTTTTGTTCTAGCTTTGACAGCCCAGTGCAGAAAAGGAGAGCACCATGGGAAGGCAATGGGCAGGAGAGGAGAGGAGAAAGGGAGGTTGTCTCCAGCTCCTAAATGGTTAAGAGAACAGCTTACATGCTCAAGGTCAGGAGGAACTAGAGTATTTCATCTCCTGGGCTGGGTGGGTTGGGAAGTGGCTGGTCAATCTATTTTGTTTGTTGGTTTCTCAGAGTCAATGGGAAAAGGTTTGATCAAGTAGCAGAGTTGAATATAGGTTGAAGGCCCATCAATCTACTCCTGTCCCGAGAGGCTCTGACTGAGGACAGGGAGGTTCTACCCTGATGGTACATAGACTGATTCCTTCCTGTTTTCCATTACTTTTTCTGTGCCCTAACCCAGGACGGATTTTTGTTTTGTTTTGGTTTTGATCCCTGGAAATGGTAAGAGCAACTGCCAGGCTGTAGCTGGGCTGCTAACTATTTAGGTTTCTGCCGAGTCTAATTCAATCTATAGATGTCTGGAGTGCTTTCTAGAATACCCAGTACAAAATTTGGGTTTTCCAGTAGCAGCTGGAGTCCTTAGGCCTGCCTGGGAATTCTCTCCATCAGTTGTTGTTGTTGTCATTGTTGTTGTTGCTGGTGGTGGTGGTGGTGGTATGCGTGTGTTGGGGGGTATGTATGAGAGAGAGAGAGAGAGAGAGAGAGAGAGATACCTGAAAATGTCGTAGCAACTAAAAGAAAATGCCTCCTGTTTTAGTGCAACATTACCTCAAGTTAAAAGCATTCTTGTTTGTAAGTAATTCTATCATTTTATCTCCCACTGAGAAAGACAGGGGCTGCCAGCAGCAGGATCCCATCATGACAGTCACTATCTGTTACTAGGGTGTTAAAAACACCAGAGGATAGCATCTTCGAATCAATGATGTATGGCCGGGCTATGAAAAAGACCTAGCTCCCAGCTAACAGCTCCTATTTATACGAGCTAAACTTACACTTTCCAGGATTCCAGAAAAGGTTCTTAAGGCATGAATTCCCACATTCAAAACCAGTCTACAATGTGTACCACAAAAGTCCGCTCTTCCATTTTGACTTCAAATGAACACTGGAGACAACTGGTCCTTAGGGGAGACTTCCCACCATACAGTGACTCTACAAACACTACTTTGACTCTTCGTTCTGACATGATTGCTTCTAAATCACACAGACTGCCAAATGACCATGGTTAAACATGTACTATAAATGTCAAGGTCAGGGAGTCCTGTGATTTGCATTGTGTGGCACAGTAAAACTGGGCTCAATGTCAGCCTGTGGCTGGCAATGTTAGAACTCATTCAAGGCCCTAGCTGATGTTCATAATCCTGGAATTTTCCCTCTCTCCATCCTGCTATTTGAGAATCTTTTGAGAATCTTTAGTCACATGAACTGCCAGTCGAATAGGCTCCTTCTGGGAAACACCGGAGTAATTACCAGGGCTGTAGATTTTCTTGAGTTTGCAAACCTGGTGTATTTTAGGTGAACAATTTGAGGGGTTGGGTAGAAGTATGCACTGCCCAAGAGACTTCTGCCTGTGAGTGACAGAAATGAGGTTGAATTGGTAATACAGAATTAGCAAGTCTAGAGCATAGCCTTGGACTAGGGGCCACAAAGTGATGCTGGCCATCCCTCCTATGCCTGCTTTTGTGCAGACTTCCACTCTGCCTATGCAGCCTGGCTGCCACCACATGGCTGCAGACTTAGCCATGAAGTCCCCAGACCCATATATGACAGTACTATGGCCTAGGAAAGACAGAAACTCTTTCTCTAGCTCTATTCTCCAAATCAGAATTCTGATTGGGCCAGTTTCGATCATGTGCAATCCTAGATCAATTACCTGTGGCCCAGGGGCTGGGTGGACACTATATTTCCTTTGCACTCCAACTATAAAAGAGGACTTGGGGGATGATAGATAACATCTTCAGAAAGATGGTCAGATGTCTCAAGTGCAGGAAGGATTCTGGCAGACAAGTATCAGAGGTATTTAAACCATCACCTTCACACTCAGAAAAGCCTGGTCTTGGTATAAACTGGAAGGGATATTGGCCATATGGCTGAAGACAAAACAACTATCATCGAAGTCTGGAAAATGTAGTCTGTTCTTCAACTGTGGGGTGATGGGGTCACTGCAAATCTAGGGGAATCTTCTTGGAAGGCAAACTCTGTAAGGCAGCATGTGTCCATTCTTTAGATGTTTCTAATCTTCATGATTGCAAAACTCAATCAAGTTCTATTGGCCTAGCATTTGCACTTTACAGAAGAGTTAAGTGTGTGCACACAGTGCTCCTAAGGGGTAGGTCAGATGTCACTGTCCTAACCTTATATAGGCTTTGAAAACTTCTTAGGAAGCCCGGTGTCTCTTGTGGCCTCTTCTGCTCACAGGAGGTAGACTATGAAACTCATCACTGTGATCAATAATTCCTCAGAAGATAGAGTTTGTTACTTACAAGGACCCTCAGGAGAAATGCATTATGGGCCACAACATCAGGAATCACTGTGTTCCTTCCCTGAACAGGTAATTCATCTTTGTTTTAGATGTGCAGAGCCTAGATACCAAACCTTCTATGTTCTCATTTCACGGTGTTGTCTAGGAAGTTCAAAGTCTAAACCCATGGCCCTCCCGTCATGGGCTAACCTGGAATCTCTAATGGCAGGCATTTGGTGAGTTAATCTTTTTCTCTCTACTCTCAAATTCAGCTCACCTTATTTTTCCTTTGTCTTCACTTTGTAAGCCAATTGAAACGTTTTAAGATTAAGATGGGGATGTGAACAATTACGTGATCTCTAACTTAAAAGTTTCAATACTCAGAAACTGTCTTGATGGAGCCAGGCAGTGAGTATACACTCCTCCAGGGACCCAGCTGATCTCTAGGAGACATGCTTGATAGCAAGTTCTTCGCAGGGATTCAGATCTCACCCTACAACTTTTAATTACCAGTTACATTGTCAGTATGATTTGCTCCCTACCGTTTTTTGGCTATGAGAAGTGAATGTTATCTTGCATTCCTTTGCATGATTGAGAGGTAAATACACTTCCTCATGGTTATTTTATCCAAAAGAGAATTCAGTTTTATCCTCTAAAATAGTATTCTATGTTCAAAAAAATATCTCCAAGCTTTCGTAAATCTGTAATTGCTGAGAGGTTTTTAGTTAACAACAAATTTCAGATACTTCACCTCAGGCATCCAAAATTCCAGCCATAATGATAGCCAAGATAAGACAATTGAGTTTTGCAATGCTGATCCATGGTGAGGACTGTCAGAAGAATAGGCAAGGAGCAAAGTCTTTCTCCACAGCTGGGGGAGGGGTGAGAAGGTGCCCAAGTCTGCCAGAATTCAAGTGGAAAATTGAATAATATAATTGAACCCTTCATTTCCAGGGTGGGGAACACTTCCTGGGAAGACTGGTGGTCTCCTGCATTTATCTTCTGGGGAACTTTTTAAGCTTCTCTGTGTGAGGCATAGGTCTGCATGGACACTGTCATTTGGAAGTCTCTGGAATGACACAGTACACAAGGCAAGCTTCTCCACGGCAGCATGCATCCTGTTGTCTGTGCAAGCCTTCTTTTTGGTTGAAACAATGACTATAAATATTTAACATCCTAAAAGCTGTGGCTTTCCAGCCTCCACCATCCGATGGGAGACAAGGACGCATGCATTAATTTACAACCCACTCTCTTCCAAGTGGATCGATGGTGTTTCATAAGGTAGGGAACCAGACGGCATAATTTTGGTAGGGAAAAGAAACAAGTGGGGGGGGGGGGAGCTGCTGACCTGGTGCTCATTTTAGAGAGAGACTGTGTTTAGAGATTGTTCCTTTTCCAAATTTCATCAAACTGAGGAAATTAGCATTATCGTTTTGAGAAGACAATGTGAAAGTCTTCCTTCTTGGACAAACTCTACTCTTGCACCGTGCCTCCTGTGTCATCTGTCTGTCTCTGTCTGTGCTTGGTGAAAGTGTGCCCACACACAGAAACAGAGACAGACACAGACTTAGAAACATAGAGACATCCAGACAGAGAATAGAGGATAGAAATGACAAGTGCTGCTACCCAAGAGACCAAGTGAGTGTGAGTGAGACCGCCATTTCTCAGGTATTTTCAGTTTACATAAGGGATGTTCTGAAACATCTAATGTTGTCATAACACTGAGCCATCTTCCCGAGCGTCCTTATTTAAGTGATTACTTTCCCAGCTTGCTGACAGTCTCATACGCATCGATTTCACCTTTAGAAGAGAAATGATGACCAATGGAGAGAAGAAAGAGGAGAAACAGCAGTGCAGAGGTCAGTGTCCCTTTGCTGCAGGGCGGTTACTCATTCAGACTTCTCCAGATAAAGTCCTCACTGACAAGGGTAAGGGTTCATAGTGTTGAAGTCTCCCTTTTCAGTTGGGACTGTAGAAAAGTAGTGTCTCAAAAAATATTTTAATTATAAAAACAGTAGAGTGTGATACAGACAAAACAGCAACTCAACCACAAAGAAGCAGTCACTGATCTGGATGCTGATGTGTGAACTAACAACTCTTGTTACGCATAATGTGTTGGCTATTCATTTTTACATTTTTATTTGTCTAATGACATGTTTCTATGTTCAAAAGACATTCAGCAAGTGGTATCTCCAGAGACCTTTAGCAGTTTGCTAGTTAAAGCTGAGGTATCCCTGCCTGGTGCCCTGGTGAGGAGCAGATACTGAAGGCTGAGGTCTATGGTAGCAGCCTAGAGTCAACCACCTTGCGGGCTGGTCACTTCCTGTTTCCTTTCCTCCTAGAAGGTTTTGCTAGAGGAAATCTACAACAACATATAGAGGACAATGCACACTAAGAAACACACTGACTAAGGTTGGCTAGTCAGAGCCATTGCTCTATTTAGACTCTACTAGGATCAAGTACCACCAAGTCCGGTTCTCCCCTCCCACAATTGATAGCATCTGTTTGAAAACAAATGAGCAACTGATTAGAAAAGGAAGACAATGTATCATTTCATGAATTGAAGAATCTTGCGGTAGGATAGCTGTCAGATCAGATCTGATCCATGGCTCAAGGGCTTTCCCTACGCCCAGCTTCTTTCCTCTTCACTAGCTTGTTTAAGCAGTGTTGATGTGATCCTTATCCTGCTAAGAGGTTCCCCTTATCAGCTGCAGTTTCTTCTCTGATGGTAACAAAATATCGGAGCTGACTTTACACTCAAGAAGCACATCCAGGAGCTCCCACACAGGACACACCCCTTGATGTAAGTGCACAGGGTACGATAGTGCACATTACTGGAATAATACACAAAGGAGAACATTCAGGAAAAGAAAAGTCAAGGTACCACTGAAGGAGGAAATAAATGGAAGCTGTGGACACAAACAGCCAGAGCTCGCTCAAGCAACACTGCAGGTTCTCTCAGTCATGCCTTTTACCGCACATCTTGATTTTATTTTCTCTTGCTACAAAGTCACCTGAGGAAGTCCACTGTGAAGCCATTCTGGTTGAGGCCTGGATTAAGTCTCAAATGATCCTTTGATCTTCCTTTCCAAGAACTCTCTGTCTGCAGACTAGGGGACTAGCTATCCCCTGCAGGCACCTGGTACACAGGCCGCCACTCTCCCCTTGGTCCTGTGGCAGACATCATCAATCAATCACAGGACATTTTCCTGTGTAGTCCAGATGTGGCCCCGGAGACCTACTTAAAATGGTCCTCCGGACAGCCCCTACCGATGTATTGGTGTTGACAAGTGAGATAAAACGTATCGCCATCCCTGGAAAGCACTGTACACCAGCGACGCAAACTGGTGCATTTCATCCATATACTAAGAGACTCACAAACACATACTCAATATTCATGTGCCTCGGTGTTTCTCAATGTGGCTTGCAGATCTCTTGGATCAGACTCTCCCTGTGTTCTTGTTAAAATGTGCAACCCCATCACCCTCTCTAGCTCTGTAGAATACGAAGCCCCAGAGCTGGCGTTGAACAGACACCCTGGACATGCTTTTTAAGAGCATACTCCCAAAGTAAGTTTCAAGCACTCAGTAGGCCATACAATAAAGTACTTACCGGGACGCCTCCCAGGTCTCTGCGACACCACCTCACTGCTTATGTACACTTTCAGCTGAACATTCCTGAGTGCTGCATGTGGGTGCACGGCCAGTTTCTGAATTAGATGAGAATTGTGCTTTTAAAGAGTCCCTAGACTTGGCGGAGCATAAGCAAAGTTCTGAAGACAGAGCTAACTACTACAGAAAGTGCCAGGCGTGAGGGGCCAGCTGTGTGCTGTGTCATCTACATAGAGCCACAGGGAGAGGTGTCATGGGTGACTTTGTCTTGGAGCTTTTGTGGGTTAGAGTCACGGTTGGAATGTGGGGTGGGAAGTGGGGCCTTCTGGAAGGAAACTTGGGTATGGCTCGAGGAGGTGTGACCACCCAGGATTACTGGGTTTAGCTGGGGCTGAGGGCAAGAGCTAGGACTCAGTTGGAAAGGCAAGAATACATTTCTGTCAAGGAGGGTTCTGTGAATTTGGTGTTGGTGCTTACGTGCTGTTGTGTAGGCAACAGAGAACCAGTTTAATCGGGGAGAGAGGAGGTGTTGAAGTAGGAGGACATAGTCTGAAACTGACAGGAAGACTCAGAGTGAGGCAAGCTAGGGACATAGCTGTGAAAGGGTCACTCACACAGGTGAGAGCCTGGGCTGAGAGACTCGGAATCTTGGGAACAGATGAGTCTCTGCTGGTTTGCCTACCAGGTAAAGGTGAATTAAACAGGATGTGAAGGGCCATTTGGCAATAACAAATTAATCCTAAATATCAGTGTTTGTTATAGAATTTTGCTTGTTCACATCCTACATCCAAGATGGTTGGCAGGAGGCTCTGCTCCACCCAGTCATTAGGTGTCTTAGCATGAATGAAACTGGCATATGTTTTTTTCATAGTTGCATATTAAAATGTATATGGCCCTTGGGATCGGAAGAAAAGAGAAGACTGGAGACGACATGAATACTTCTTACAACAAACAAGTGTTCGATGTCATTCATAGTCTGTTGACTTGATTTGCAGAGCCCCGATATCAATACAAGGGAATCTGAGAAGAGTACAGGGCGTGGAATGTTTGGTGAACTGTCTCTTCTGTAGCTAGGTCAAGGCAATTTCAGGGTTTAATCCTGAGTGAGGAATGAAGGCATGTGCACACGTTGCTTATAAACTGAGAGCAAGCTGATGAGAGGAAGGGGTGGACCCAGACACTGTCTCTGTCGCCCAGTTATCTGCAGTGTGGTGTTAAAATTCAGGCAGGGACCCTGTGGTGTACCCAAACTGGCTTAGTTCTACTTTAGGTGAGTCAGTCTTTAGAAGTCAGTCAAGCGAATGCTTGAACTAGGCTATAGGAGTGAACATATTCCACATTAAATAAATGAAATACAGCACTCAAACACATTCTTGAGTTTTAATCAATGTACTTTTATATAAAACGAAACAGCAAAATCCTCACATCTAAACCTGGGTTTGTTTCCTCAGTAACCTCAGAGATTTTTAAGAAATACAAATATTTTCAAAGAGTCATAAATTGCCAGAGAACACCCTAATTACTATTTTCTCTAAAAACTCACTAAAACCGAAAACCCCACATTTCTGACCTGAACACTCTTCCCTCCAAAAGTCTCATGGCCGTTGTCAAGGGGAAACAAGTTTGTAGGCAACAGGTGTCTCCCACTGTGTGCCCTGGGTCCCTGGCACTTTGATAGGGCCTAGGAACATGACAGTGGGACACTGTCCTTTGGGGAGTTACAGCCCACTAGGCAGCTGGACAGTGACTTACATCCAAACTCTCCATACGGACACACCAGGCTCCCCAAGCCAGCCTTCCAGCTCACTGTCGATGCCACCTCCCTGCCACCTCCCACCGTGTTAGCACTGCTGGCCAGCCTTTTAACCCACTCATCAGCTAAAGCAAACTGAGTCTATTGCCAGCTGGATGCTGGGGAGGAGCATGTTGGTGAGGGGACACAGATGATCATAGCGCTCTAGCTTTGGGAGGGACATCTGCTTTAATGCCTGGGTGCCTGTCTGATTTTTCTGTTGTGCCTCTAAATTCCCGTTACTGATCTTTTTGTTCGAACAAAATTTCATAGCCATTGAGAAAGGATGTCTGGCATATAGAGAGGAAAGAGGGGGCTTCATTTGCCCAGACAGGACAGTAAGATAGATATTCAGAAAAAGGGTTAGAGTGCTTTCCAGCCCCCACTCCCATCAGAACCATTCTGTTCATTTAATAGTTGTGCTTCTAGGGCAAATCCAAAGCCATCTTTCCTTTGCTCCTGGGGACAGCGGCTCCGATAGAAAATACTTGGAGTCGTTGAGGGCAGAAACAAGAAGGCTCTCTGGGAACAGAGCGCCTCTGATCCCATTCCTTTTATGCCCTAGGAAAAGAAAAGAGGCCCAGGCGAAAACCCCTCCTGGGGCTTCCCAACCAGTTAAATATGAGGAAGAGAGAAAGGGGGAAAAATTCTAAATAAAAGCAAAGTCTTTGAAAAACTTCAAAGAAACATTTCTCCTGTTCAGAAGTCAAGAGCACATCTGGCTGGCGGTGAACGGAGAAGTGATGGCATCTGGGCAGAAAGGCTCCCTTCAAATCTGTCCTTTAAGGAAGGCAAAAAAGGGGCGCTCGGAAGATGGCTATCGGAGAAAGCTGCAAGGAGGGAAGGGAAGTTAAAGGGGAAGAGAAAAAAGGAAGGGAAAAGGGCTCTAAATCTTGTAATGTTTTAGGAGGGCTTATTAGAGCAAAAATTAAGTGTCATACAGAGCTCTGCTGCAGTATTGATGGCTTTTATTCAAAGAGCCATCACCCTGTAAACTTGCTTTAACAACTCCCTTCAGATGAAATATAAAAATTAAAGACATTTACAACACAGCTTAGTAGCAGATGTAGCCGTCCTATTGGGGCTCAGATCAAATAGTGATGTAAACCCCAGAAGTATAATGGGCCTTATGAAGACTCTTTATAACAGCTCCCCCAAATCCTGGAGATCTTACAAACGTGTTTCTTGTTCTCTCTCAACCTCGGGTCCCCTGCGCCTTTGCTCAGCCCCTTCCCCATTTGTTCAATTTCTTTCCCATGTCATCCTTATCTGACATTCTCATGAGTCACTCTGCTCTTACCAACTGGACCTTAAAACATATGGTTGGGCTTCTGGTCATCCTCTTCCTTCAGTCATCTTCCCCACTCCTCAGGTAGAGGTGTGCACAGCAGCAGGGGGATAAAATTGTAGAACCAGACCTGAAGCTCAAATGGAATGAGTCTGAGCATCGCCTTCTTCCAAGCCTCTCCTCTATGGCCAGTCTTCACTCATCTACCCAGAGGAGCTTTGGAGGACTTTTCAACTTGATCTGAGGACTGGGTCTCTCAGGCAGGCTAGCAATTTTATATATTTTATTACATAATGAATGCAAGTGCAGGGCCTCTTCTCTCTCCTCTTTCTAAAGATCATTTAAAAGATTTACTTTGGGAACCATCTTCCTCCACCTGTACACCCAAGCACTTGTTTTTTGTTTTTGTTTTTGTAAAGTGTGCTTATAAGCCTATGACATTCCAGATAGCCATCGGAGTATAGGGGGCCTGGCATAACGATCCTGCTGGTTATCGTTATGATTTCCTTTGCTTTGGAAACAGGAAAAGCTTGGAAAATGGAAGTGGAAAGACGCAGAAATAAACTCTGGAATTTTCTACTTGGTAAGTCTAGGTTCTTCATTGTTATTGTCTCTTAAACAAAAAAGCCCAAAACTTCCCTTGCCTCATCTGTGTCTGAGAAGACACAAGTGAAAAATAGTGCCAAGTGTTTTTGGTTTTGTTTTAATTTTATTTTATGTGTATGGGTGTTTTGCCTGCATGTATGTCTGTGTATCACATGCAAGCCTGGTGTCCTTGTAGGCCAGAAGAGAGCTTCAGATCCCCTGAAACTGAAGTTATAGATGGTTGTGAGACAGCATGTACATGCTAGGAACTAAACTCGGGTCTTCCAAAAGACCAGCCAGCACATTCAACCACTGGGCCATCTCTCTAGATCCTAGGCCCAAGTTTTTGTCACTGTCATCCTCTTTTCTGACAGTCATTTATGTCTGGCAGTGGTGGTACTAGATGCTTGGTTACTTGGAGCAGACAGAGATGAAGAGGCTGAAAAAAATAGGAAATTATCCAAAGAAATGTTGATAACAACAGAACAAGTCTTGGGCCTGCAAACTCTAATTGGTGGATACCAGGGACCGTGGTGCATCAGAATTATCCTGAAATATATTGTCACCTGAACTGTCTAACAAAGGCTGCAAACAGATGTTCTAGAAAGTTCTGACAGCAGTATAGAAAGTTGGCTTGCATGTCACATAGAACATTAGAAGGCTAGAACTATTCCAGATGCCATGAGACCAGTCTAAAGTTCTCTATTCTAGAATATCCCATCACCCAGACCTGAAACAACAACACAATACTGAAAATCAACTGTAAAATGCCAGTCCTTGTTGAGAGACTCAGTGATGAAGAAAAAGTCTCTTCTGTGGAGTTTTTCATGAAAAGAGTTCAGAGGTAACTGATTGTGTTGGGTATGTAGCTCAGTGGTAGAACACTGTCTATCTACAATTCATTCATGAAGTCCTGAGTTTGATTCTCAGCCCTGAAAAAAAAAGAAAAAGTTACACATACACACACACACACACACACACACACACACACACACACACACGGGCATATATGGCCTCCTACTCACATACACACCCTAGCACACATTCGTGTACTTGAAGACACAAGAGGCTGCAACCCTCCTGGGTCAGTAGACTCTACTTTGGGCCATTTATAAAGGAGGAGACATCGTTGGCCTGTACAAATGCAGGTCTAATCTTTGCAGAAAATGTGTGCTTATGTAAAGAATCAAAGAAGATAATAGTTGCAGCCTATGTCACAGGCATGGACTAATCTTTGATTAAATAATGATATTCAGATGACATTTCTTGGCAACTGGCAGACCAGCTGGAAAAATAAGTCATAATTTCCACAGAGGATAGACTGTTTTGCCATCCAAATCTGGACAAGTACAAACAGTGAAGGTTCTAAATACATAGGAATAAAAGGTCCTCAAACTCTGCTTCCAAAGGGGCTCCCTTCTCTCCATTCACAGATACCCTCCACTCATGCACATACTGCCTTACAGATGTGTCTTGGTTTAGATGGACATGTTGCATCTGCTGGCCTGCACTTGCCTGTCCTTTCTCCTGGAGCCATGTGACTTTGACAACTTCTAGCCTAGTTCCTCATGTTTTAGATGAAGCGACTAAGTTTAAGAGAGCTAAGGCTCTAGCTTGACTCTCATCACAGTGCTTTTCCAAGTGTACCCTCACTAGGACTGGTGTGAGCAAAGCATCCATGTGTGTGCAATCAGGGTGACAGGGAAGTATGCACTTTGGTTCCAGGCAGACTCTCTCTACTCTGAGTATACCTATAGAAAAGTGATGGGGAGAGCAGCATGGGGAAGGGACAATGGAAAACTCTAGAAGGGTGGTGCTTCCTGGAACATTTTCTGTCCTTAGACTTGAAGAATGCAAGTGAAAGGAGCAACTCTCCAACCCAGATGAGGATAAGCTAAGAAGAGTGGCCTTCTGGGGAGAAGGATGGGAAATCAATACTGTGTCCTCACGCTTCTAATTCTTGCTCATGAGCTCCCTTGGATGAACTCAATAGAAACTTGTGACATGGCCCATCATGAGCCTGGAGGAGAAGAATGGAGTGATTGTGTTGGGGGTGGGGTGCAGATCGGCCGAACACCCTGCTAGATCTCAAGTAGCTTTGCAATGTTTCAGCTCTGTCTGTCACTGGGTACAAGAGACCCAGTCTACTGCTCAGTATTCCTCATCTGTGTGATAGTTATAACCCCATGTCCTTGATGGGGACAGTGACACTGGAAACTGATGTATGTAAACCTCCAAGCTTCATATCCAGGACTTTTGTTCTGGGTCCTCCTAACCGAAACACAGAAGCTCCTGCACAGTGTGGCGGGCTCCCTTCAGCTATGCCCCACACTTGTGAAGGCTAGGATGAAGAGTCCTGCTTCGTAAGACTAGTGACAAGGAGCAAATCAGGCAATGCACAAAACTGTGTCATTGCCTACTCTACCACACTCTTAAATGGAGACAGCTGGGAACAGCTGGACTGGCTGTGCTCACCACACTCTCAGTTTCAAGCAACACAAACTGAAGCTCAATTATCTGAGCAGTAAAGGAAGCGTTTGAACTAGTAGTAGTGACACATAAAGTTGGAAGAGGCTCAGAAAGTCTGTGTGGTACAGGGCTGTAACAATAGAAGGCTGCTCAAACAAATGTCTCTTCTCCATCATGACCTTCATTTCTGTTCAAGATGTAATGATATGAAAATATTAAACAATGTAGGCATGGTGCTATGGTTTAAATTTAGCATGACACTAAGAAGTCTAAAAAGATATAAACGAGCACGGGTTGATGGTACAGACTTGTAGCTCCAGTTCCTCAGGAGGCCTGAGGCAGAGAATTGCAAGTTCAAGGACAGCTTGGACAACTTAGTAAAACTATTTTTTTTTTTCCCTAAACAAAAGAAGACTGCTAAGATAGTTCAGTGGTAGAGAGTTTACCCAGAATGCTTGAGGTATGGAATTCAGTTCCCAGGATAGGGAGAGAGAAATGATAAGGGTTCTCTTTGGATGGCAAAAAAGTGATTATTTTGTCTTTATGTGCTAAATGATGTTCAAAGAACATGTATGGCTTTTAAAAACAAGAGCAAAATGTTTAAAACGGCAAAATGATGGGAGCGTTCAGAACATGTGGGAATCTTCAGTGTGGGCTGAAATTCCCTTGTTTCAGTTCTTTTAAAGATCAGTGGTTTCCTTTCCTTCCATGGGTCCAGAGCCCTGGAGGCTGGGTGGAGGACCAGGAGTGACAGATACCATGCAGAACATTCTGAAACCTACTTGTACTCTGAAGAGTAGTAAGATTAAAAGGTATGGGGCACCGGTGGAGGGCTGTTCTTTTCTTACACAGTACTCCAGGAAGACCCATATATTTATTAACAAAAACAACCTCCCAAAAATGGACTAGAACCTTGACATTGGTTGGTGGTGGGGTGTGATGGAGAACTTTTAGCGTAGTTTTGAAATTCCATAATGAACGTTACTAGAAGTGAATTACCTGAAATTAAAAAGTCTTGCTTTTCCCTAAAATGACGCTAAATTACAAAGAAAAGGTAGCACACACAAACTAGCATATGTAAACATACATGTGTACATGCATATCCTTGTTCATACACACAAACACACAAGCTGGTTACATAGGAAGAAGAAGAAATTCCCCCAAACTCTTTCTGTCTCTAACACTTAGTGGTTGCAAGGGAGCTAAACTCTGCAGCCCACTAATATTCCAGTTTTACTTCTACAGTCTACCTCGAGAGCCCACATGGAATGCTTGACTTGTGGCTGACAATTTACCAGCACCTGTCCAGGTATCCCTTAAGAGCTGACAGTCCCCACCCCAGCAAACAAGACTGACTACTGGTGCTAAGATGGTAGAGAGAGGTACCTTATTGAGCCACGAAGTATGACTGTGGCCTGGGGCCTGACTTGACCACTGCTAGGCAGGGAGCTGAGTGACATGTGACTTGGATGTTCAATTGGCCATGAGGTAAGCACATTACTGCAATAGCTATGTCTATGGTGAACCACATGGTTAACATTCCCTTCTAGTGGGAGGGGGTGTCACCATTTGCTCTGGCTCCAGCTACATGTGGTCTTGGGGGTGCTATTGTAAAAACCTGACTGGGGTGGGAATTCTTGGTAGTATAGCTCTCTGTAAGTAGTCCAGACTGGTTTGGGATTTTTCAATGGTGCAGCTCCCAGGGGTCAGCTATGCTCCTGTAAGTAACGCCAATAAGTTTCTTTATTCAACAAACTGTATGTGAGTGTTCTTTGGTCTGTTGACTTACTAAAGTTAGGTGGATAATGGGGAATACCCAATTTGTAGCTTGGACCCTGAGTCTAGGGAATGAACCCGAGTCACCACCAACCTTATGCTTGATTCTCAGTTTCTTTTTGTATGTGTATCTGAGTCCTGACCTCACACCCCTCAGCTCTGTTGATTTTGAGGCAAGCCCCAGCTGAGGTGGGTGTGTAGAGCCTGAGGATAACCCCATCTCTTCTGAACATCGTCTGTTGACTTCTGGTGTCATATATACTACTACCTGCTGTCTTCTCAGCCTCCTCTCTGACAAACTAGTGCTCCAGAGCTGCCACAGACTTGGCTTTACTAAAACTCAACTTGGTGTCGGAATTCCAGAGACATCAGTAATCTGTATGCTGCTTCTGTCATACAGACAATCTTGGTCAGATGAATGGCAAAATCTTCAGAGATGGCTTTTCCTTGGGCACAGAGGGTCAACACCAACCGATGGAGAAAGTAGATTTTCCTGAGTCAGGTTCAGTTGTCAGAGTAGTCTATAGATGAGCTTAGACTACAAGAAGAATGAACACAGACTCCCATTACCTAGAAGTTAGTAAGCTGTGATTAAGAAAAGGAAGCAGGGAATGGAAGGACATTGTAAAGGGGCTGACATCTGTATATCATGGTGGCCTCCTCACCCCACCCCAATAAACCATATCTGTTATGGTCTCTCTGGTTCATAATCATGTACCTCCTCTGTGCTAGTCAACAAAAGGCACTTGCTGTAGTTACCCCTGTTTCTGGGGACCTCACCATTTCATTGGGAAGGGAGACAAACAGTAACTGTCATGACTGCTCACCAGATGCCAGACATGTTTGTGGAGAGTTCGCATGCACCCATTTACCTCAAGTATACAGATACACCAGCAGAGGCTCCAGGAGCCAATCAATTTCGCCCCAGCTGCTAAGAAGAAGATCTCAGATTGGAAGCCATGGCAGACGTTTTACCTCCAGAAACCCCCAGCTCTCCATAGAGTAGGAAGTTCAACAAAGAGATGCGAATTAAATGCCACAAGAACCTCACTCTTCCTGTTCAAAAACCTTTAATTGATATTCCATTGAAACAGAAACCCAAAATGGAAGGCACACTTTATCTGTCCCAATCTCCTCCTCCTATCCTACCTTGCTTTTATAAAAGTACTGCCAGCCTGTTATTCCAAAGTAGGAACCTTGGCCTGTCCTTCCTCTCTCTCTCTCTTCTCACTTGTAATATCTGTATGGTGGCTGAGTTGACTAAGCTCGGATAGGATTGTGAGGCCTCGATTTACATCTACTTTGACCCCTGACCTCTTGCTAGGACTACTTCCGGAATGTTCTCCCATTCCTTACTTCAATATGTCCTTCACATCACTGATGTTCTTTACCTAGTCTACCCTGGTCAAATGGTAAGCCTTCAAGAAGGGCTGCAGACTCTGGACAAATCTATCGTGATGGACTTGGCTGTGCTTTTGACAGAATTATCCTGGCTGAGATTAGAAAGTGACAAGAAAGAGCCAGAGGTCAGTTGTGTGCACTACAAGTTGTGTTGTATCTCAAAGATTAATGTCCCTCTGAGTCACATGGAAGCATTGTTGAAATGCAGATTCCGTGGCTCTGGGGCAAGGACAGGGTCTGCTTTTCTAATGAGTTCCCAGGTGGCTCTGATCCTTCAGGACCATAGTTGGAGTAATAGGGTGTTAGCCGAATTCAGAACAAAGGTAGGGATTTCTTTAGTCTAGGGCAAAATAAGAGACACTGTAAATGACAACAAAATACCTTTTTGACACCAGGAACACACTAGACTGTGCTAATGCTTGTTTTGCACAATCTTGCTTAATCCTTGCAACCCCCCAGAGCCTTCCACCATTGTGAATACTGCAGGAAAACAGGTCTAGCACTCCACTCCAGGGAAGAGCTTACCACATCATGTGACTCTGCCAGGAGATGCTGGAGCAGGAGCTTACCCATTAGACCAAGTTCCAAAGGTTTTCTTCTCCCCAGCAGGAGTAAGTGTGAGGGGCAGTGGGGGACCATCGGAAAAGGCAAAGGTTATGAATCAATGCCATGCTTTTCCTATGGTGTCTGTTCTGAAAACAGCACAGGCTAGGTTCCTGACATGTCTGTTTCCAGTCTTTGGGTTATTGCTAAAAACAGGTGTTAAGAGTCACTCAAAGAGTTTCTGTGATAAGACAGGGACATTTCAACGAGATGGCCTGAATTCTCCAGGAAACTCAATGTTTTCATCGATACCTTAGGTACCTAGTCGGAGGGTAACTTTTAATGGAATTTAGTGTGCTCGATTTTATCTACAGTCCAGTGAGATCACAGGTAGAATTTTCAGTCTGGCTGTTTGTCACTCTGGTAGCCCACCATCACATCTCTTTCTCTTCCTCCTCCTCAATGCCCCTCCATACAGAGACTTCGTAAGGTCTGCTATGTCTGGAAGATATGGCACTGTTTGCCATCTGCTTCCATCTTTGGAAGAGGATGGCAGGCAAAGTGGGCAGGGGATGGAGAACATCTTTGTGTCCTGGGGCTCATTCTGAGACAGTGTCTTCATATACCAGTTCTCTTCAACGTCTTGAAAAATCAGGACAGGGAGGCAGAGAGAAGAAATGAGTCAGCAGCTTGTGTCCTGTCCTTGCCTCTTCCCTCCACCCCAGGGAGTGAATACCTCAGTTCCCAAACTCTCTGAGTCAGGAAGGTCACCCTGAGGACATCTGCCTGTTTGTCTAAAGCATGCCAAGCAAGAAACAGCTGCTGAGAATAGCCCAGGAGGCATCACTTCCTGTCTGCTTAGGAGACCAGTCCAGGTGCACCCCTGACCCTCCTTCCCAACTCCTGCCACACTGCACAAGAGGCTTTAGCACACAGAAGGCATTGGTCACCTGATTCCATCCCAGAGACCTAGACCAGGGCCCTGTAGAGGTCCTTCCAGCATCTTCTCCCAGGATGCTAAGCATCAGAATTATCAGAAAGGAGGCAGGGGATGGAGTGTCTCAAACCTTGGAGGCACAGAGCACTGGCCCAGTATCCAAATCTGCTTGGACTGTGTGTGCCACTAACCTCGGGCAAACCTTGTTACCCTTTGAGCCCCAGTTCCCTCATTTCTAATGTGCCCCCACTTCCCTGGCAGAATAAATGTTTCTCTTCCAGGGAGCCGGAAGCATATGATACATAATTTAATCTGGGCACTCCAACTACACCATGGTTGGCTAATTATGTATCTCTCTCCCTATAAGCCATCAATGTCTTAAGGCAGGAGGCACCTTTCAGTCTCCCCTGGTACCCTTTTAGCCCTGAGCCTCCATCATCTTGTCTTAGTTGTCTGAATGCACTGGAGGATTCTAGCACACCAGAAACAGCCACATTTCACATGTCTTTAGATGCCCAGGTTGCATATCTACCTGCTGCAGTGCCCGTGAATGAATAGTCTCATGTGAGGAGTGAGGGGAAGTCGAGGAAACTGCTAGAAGCAGCACTTGCTTCCCAAGACACTGAGAATTGAGGGATGTTGTGGGAGCCCTCAGAATTCATGTCAAGCTCTTCTCAAGGCTGACCTTTGATGGCATTCCTTGGCACCATAGCCTTGAACCATGAGCAGAAGAGGGACACACTGAGGATTGTATGAAGTTGAACACCCCAATGTGACTACTCCATGATAGAACCTTTACAGAGGTGATGTTAAATGAGGTGGCAAGGCTGAGCGAGGGCTTTTATACCGCAGAGATTTCTCACTGCATGTGCAGAGGAAAGGCATCATGAGGGCCCAGTGAGCAGGCAGCCACCTGCAAGTCAGGCTTGGTCACCAGACACAGACTCTATTGCCACCTCGGTTAGACATCCAGCTCCAGACTGTGAGAAAACAAACATCTGCTGTTTCAGCTGCCAGTCTGTGGTTGCCTGCTGTGACAACCAAGCTGACTAATACCATCGGCCTCTTTGTGAGCACTGCTTGTCATGCCCCTGCCCCAGGGGAGGGGCAGAAGTCACAATGCATGGGAAGAGGAGCAGGCTCTATTGAAATGGGAGGTTTATAAGCAGCCAGTGAGTGAAGGTTCCACCAGCTCTCTCTCAACATGCAGTAGGACCAGACAGTGAGAATTTTAATTCCCACTTAGGAATTTTGTCCTTCCTGGCCTCCCCCCAACTCTCATCATAGAGAAGCAAAAAAGAGACCTAATCAAGGGAACAGTAATCAGATGACTTAGTGTACAGTAGGATGGTCTTAGGGGCCAATACATAGTAAAGAATACTAGTTCCCAGTACTTGGAACTCATGGGAGTCATGAAAATCTCTCCCTCTCTCTCCTGTGTGTGTGTGTGGGGGGGGAGGGTGCGGGCATGCACATGCACATACAAGCACTCTGGTCCTGAAGCCAAAATAGAAAAGGAATAGAGGAAATTGACCAGGCTGTAGGATGCCATGGGCACCCCAAATCTCTATCTACATCTGCTGAGCAAGACCACCTAGAAGCTGAAGTAGAGACCAAGCCCAGGCTTGCTGCAATGACTCTCTTGGACCCTTGTGTGTACTTGCCCCTAAGTAGATAGTCTGGGGTCTTTACAGACTCAAATGTTATGGGGATGTCACCCTGCATGCAGGTCACCTGTCTTACTCCTCTGTACCGGTCTTCAACACTGTGAGCCTACCATCACTCAAAACCCCACTCTTGCTTCATATTTTTTATAGCAAGTGGAGTCAACCTTCTGGCACTGAGTAGAACTTCCCATATGAACTGTGGCTCCTTAAATGTGTTTCTCTCCCCTGATAATGTTGGGTGTTTGTGTATTATCAGGTCAGGGACATCAGAAGAAACATTCTGTGGTCTGTCCAGTGCCTGGTCTCATCACTGTTGACCACTTTATGAGTTAGGATTCACCACCTCAACTATTGTCAATATGAATAGTTCCTAACAGCCACTTTCCTGACACAGTGTTAAAATGTATTTTTTTTTAAAAAAAAAATTCCCAGTCCAGTCTAACAGCAAAGCTTCACACTGCCCCACTGGTCCCAGCTGAGCTCTATACAGTAGAGGGGGTTGTTGAGAATCTCTTTCTTATTCCCCTTCCTCCTTCTTTTCTACTGACTTCAGTCCTGGCTCCTTGGAGTGGGGGTGGAGGAGAATACACATTATCTCTATATGATTGGTTTTGGTGTGGCCATGGGAACCACAGGTCCCCAGGTAGAAACATTGGCTCCATTTTTTGGAATGGAGTTTTTGGTGGATCCCTCAGGGTCCCTTGCTGTGCCTTTCCTTGGCCTGGGAGACACAGTCTTATTACATGCTCTAACCTGCTCTAGTCTCAGGGCTACCTCCATGAATTTTGCTGGAGTTGCCTTGCCTTTGGCAGGAAGTCCTTTTAGTTGGAGACCTTGTCAAAACCAGATCCACCCTACTGAAGCTTTGCCTGGCCCTTGGGAATCACCTGTGTCCTCTCCCTAGTCACTTTTGTCCCCTCCCTAGGCTGGGCTTCTCCAGCCTTTCTCTATCTGGATTTCTCCAGATTGAGATCAATCAGCACAGCAGAAAGTTCCCCAATCAAGGGCTTCACTCCAGCTCTGTCCTGGGCTCTCTCAGCTTCATTGCTGGTAGCACTAAGATTCGGATTTCTGTAGTACTCATTAGAGCTGAATTAAGCTTCTTTCTATGGAAACCCCCACATCTGTCTGGAACTGGGGAGCCCTTCTTTCTGCTGCAAAGAGGTCATGGGAGAGTCACTGGGTGCTTTTCCTCTCAGTGATCATTCCCATCAGTCCACTAGTCCATCAGCAGTCCTCATGTACGCCTTGGAGAAAGTGGGCAGCGTAAGAGAGCACTTCTTCAGTTTGCTGCCTGGGGGGTGTGCAGAGTATGTAGCCTCTCAGGCTACCTAAAGGTTGTGTTTTGTTTTGCTGTCACCGCAGCCTTAAATATTCACAAAGTGTGTGATTTCTGGATTCACAAAGTATGTAATTTCTGGTATATTGGAGCTTTGTTTTAGAAATTTTTCATCAAAATTCTTTTGTAAAAGTTTTTTTTTTTAATAGATAAGGCCTCAAAATAATAATGATGGCAACGATGATGATAAAGTTAATGTGCTAAATTAGAACTTTTATTTGAAAAATGAAATTTGGGGTTTCTCATTTCAGTTTGATTATCCATACTTGTGATGTCCTGAGACATCTGCATTTTGATCTGAAGATAGGCAGGTGGGCAGATAGGCTGATGGACAGGTGGGAAGGTGGGAGGTAGGCAGAAAAGAAGGTGGGGAGGCAGGAGTGGGGAGGTTGTCAGGTGGGCAGATGGGGGGGAGACAGGGGTTTGCAAGGTTGTACCACTTATCTTAAATAGTCCTTCCTTCTATTCCTGCCAGACTTTTTCTGGGAATCCCATGGTTGGTGCCCTAAGGATTTTACAACCCAAGGAAATGGAAAGTCAGAATCAAGATGGTCAGAACCTTTATTTTGTGGAAAACTAGAAAACACCAGTATTTGCCTGGACAGATTGCCTTTAGGAAAGACTTTAAGGGAGAGTGGCCAGAAAACAGTATTCTCGAGTGATGTCTTGGCAGCAGTTTGGGGAAAGTAGGTATGCCTAGGGATGCCCCATTGGAAGGCTGCTGGCCTAATAGTGGCTGGACCTTTTCTGATCCTTTGGCAGGTACACAGGTGTCCTGAGACTGCTAGGTAGGATTTGATGCCTTAGCACCCTTGGGTTCAGAACAGAGCTCTCTTTTGAGAGGAAATGACCGGAAAGTCCCCTCTGATCATCTTGATTGGCTCACAAGGGGCTGAGTAAAGCCTGTGGACCACAATCCCACATTAGGGGAGAGTCAACCATCAGAGTCCCTGCTGCCATTGTCCCTGCTTCTGCCCCTCCCTGTGTGGGAAGGGGTGTGATGGGGAATTCTGGACTGAACAACCATTTCCGTGTGGTCAGGGCTTTGGTGTGGGCGGCAGTGGGAGGCACAGCTGGCCAGCAGGGGCTGGGGGAGGTCTCTGGGGGACAAGGTCTGGGCCAGGGCAGAGTGTGTCAGCCAAGTGGAATCCCGAAGGTCCCATTTTCAAAGCCATTTGCAGGGCTGAGCTATGTCTTTGTCTGTACTTGAGGACCCCCCACTTGCCGCCTCAGCCTGGGAAAACTGTGTACAGCCAGGGCCACCACTGTGGCCTTGAGAAGCAACAGGAGTGGAACAGGCAGCTGCTCCTTACTGAGCCTCTAAGGAATTGGCTATCTGGCCCATCACCAACCCTTCGCTGGAGTTGGCTTCTGCTTGGGTGGTGAGAGTGGACTACAGAAAGATGTACTTGATCCAAATAGCCTGTCATGCTTCCTGATCACTCACCATAGGGCGGGGTGTGTGTCCTAGGTGCTGTATATTCTTGAAAGGTTTACTTAGGATTGTAGAGTCTTGGTAAACCCCCTATCCACTCCAAGCCTCAACCTCCTTTTCAGAAATGAACCTGATGTTTAGGATTCAGTGAGTCAAATGAGATCAGGAGTGCCTAGATATCTGGTTCACCACATGTGCCCAGTGACTTCATGCTTCTGAGGTGGAGGTGCCTGTCAGGTCCTTTCTGGTCCCTCTGAGCCCCTTGTGCCCCTAGCAGAGCCTGAAGTGCCTGTGGCAGCCTCTACCCTCTGGAACCAATTGACAAGCCACCAGAACCTGAACAATTAATGGGCTTTCTTGAGGTTGGGTATGAGAACAGAGAAAGGAGGAGCTAAACTGTGGTCTAGCAGAAGACTGGAGGGACTGTCAGTTCTGAGACTGAGATTCTGTAGTCCAAGACTCTCTGCCAGGCTTCACCCCACCTCACACTGTGCCAGGCAGTGATCGTCAAGGTTCAGGGGAACACTTGTAACATTTCTGATTTCATGGCCACAGGCTCAGAATGCCTAGGGAGATGATCTGGGCCACTCTAAAGGACATTTCTGTCCCTAATGCCATTCCTATGGTGGTCACCCTGGGTGAATCCTCATGTAGTCTTGGATAGGGATAGGTTCAGTCCATGAGGTCATCCTCCACTGGTGCTCTACTAGATGAAAGCATCCGTAGGGCTAAAGGTGTGCTTCGCTTTGGAACTCCAGTCTGTAACAGGAATAGGTGGGGTGATTGTAGATAAGATGTGGGCAGAGGGAATAAGAGATGTGGCTTCCATTGTCCATTGTCATGGGAATACAAGCACTCAGTCTGAGCTTTGCCTATAACCTTATGAACTACTTAACTAACTTAGCTCTTAACTTAACTAGCTTGTCTCTTAGCTGGGGCAAGATCCCTTTTATTTCTTCCTGTAGCTCTGCCCAGGCTCTACTTTGAATCACAAAGCCCCTGGGTCCTCAGTCATCACTCATGCACTCTCTTGATTCCCTGACTAAGGAGAAGCATAAGGCCAGTAGTTTTGGTCATGGGTGAACCCTTTCTTTCTCTTCAGGACTAGATCAAAATCTTCAAGAAATCTGTCTAATTGTTCCTTGGGTCTCAGGTTACCATCAAGTTGTTTTGCATTGAGTAATATTCTTTCTTTCTTTCTTTCTTTCTTTCTTTCTTTCTTTCTTTCTTTCTT